>JAJTUV010000689.1:0-581579 GCA_021653895.1 Mastomys natalensis
AGTCAATAAAAATCACAGCAAAATTCTAACGACATTCAAAGAACTAGAAGTCAATCTAAGAATTCATATGGAAAAAGAAGACCACTAATAAACAAGTCCATTCCAAGGGAAAGAATACAGATGGAGATATCACAATAACTGACTCCAAATTACACTACAGAACTGTAGTGACAAAGGCAGCTTCATACAGGCATAACAAAGATAGATCAAAAGAATAAAGTAGAAGTCTTAGAAGTAAACCATGGCTACCTTATTTTGCCAAATGTGTACCTATTTAACAAATGGTACTGGAAAAACTGGTTATCTTCCTGCAGAAGAACAAAATTAGAATTATTTCTTTTAGCCTGTAGAAAAATCGCCTCACTCAGGATATTTTCTAGTTTTATTCATTTGCCTGTGAATTTCATGAAGTCATTGTTTTTAATAGCTGAGTAGTACTCCATTGTGTAAATGTACTACATTTTCTGTATCCATTCTTCTGTTGAAGGTCATCTGGGTTGTTTCTAGCTTCTGGCTATTATAAATAAGGCTGCTATGAACATAGTGGAGCATGTGTCCTTGTTATACATTGGGGCATCCTTTTGAGTATATCCAGTAATGGTATAGATGGGTCTTCATGTACAACTATTTCTAATTTTCTGAGGAACTGCCAGATTGATTTCCAAAGTGGTTTTACCAGCTTGCAGTTCCACCAGCAATAGAGGACTGTTCCTCTTGCAACTCTATAGGAAGAACAAGATAGGCTGGCTGAACCACCCAGTGCGCTCAGGGACTAGCCCACCAACCAAGGAGTGTACAGGTAGGGATCCATGGTTCCAGATACATATGTAGCAGAGGATGACCTTGTCTGACATCAATGGGAGGGGAGGCCCTTGGTCCTGTGAAGGTTTGATGCCCCAGCATAGGGGGACATTGGAATGGTGGGAGGGAGTGGGTGGGTATGTGGGAGATCACCCTCATAGAGGCAAAGGGAAGGGTGGAGAGGGTGGATGTGGGATGGGGGTGTGTGAGGGGTAACTGGGACATGGGAATATCAGTTGAGATGTAAATGAATGGAATGATAATTAAGAAGAAAGATAAAAAGGAAAAATCACCTCAAAGTGGATCAAATACCTTAATTTAAAAAGTAAAATGAGGATCTATAGAGTCTGTTCAGTGGTTAAGAAAACCTCTTTTCTCTCAGAGATTCCCAACAACCAAAGTGGTCCCCTCACAACCACCTGTAACCCCAACTCCTGGGCATCATCTGCGATTCCTCATGTGTGCATGTGCATGTACATGAACACACACACACACCTACACACACGCCTGCACTCACACATGCACTCAAGCATGCATGCATTCACACACACGAGCACATGTACATGCATATGCACACACACACCCAGAGTTGGGGGTGACACATGACATGAAAGCGCAGAAGACACTGTGGAGTAGAAGGGATGACTCAATGTAGGTAAAAGGGTAAGGAGGTGGGAGAATTGAAGGCAGAGGAAAGCAAATTATTCTTGAAAATGCTAAAGTGATAAGTAATACTTTGTATGTTAATTAAAAATTAGAAGGTAAAATATCACACTATTAGAACTAGCATGAACTGGCACCAGTTATTGGAAAAAGAATCAAATTAACTGATATCTCCATGCTGATGGAAATAATGAAAATCGTGTAAGACTATGTGGTCTTAGAATAGAGAGAACCATCAGGAGAGGTTCAGAATGTGAGCTGGCTTTGAAGGAGGTTTTGGATTTAGATTTAGAGAGACAGCAGGCATTGCTGCCTAAAGGGTAGTGTATTCAGTTTGGAGGCAACAAAGTGTATACTATTCATCTGGGAGAAACAATGAATTCTTTAATATTTCTGGAATTATGGTATGGGAAGCTGAACCCACACTAAAAGTTATCCTGGCTAAGGAGGCTATAAAAATAGTGTATACTTCTGGGACGATGCACACAAAATTTGGAAAGGCTTAGGCTGAATAGTTCATTAGTTAAATGGTCCAGTCTTATCTGCGGCTCACCAAACTTTCCATCCTCAGTCCAGTGCCGGTGTCAAATATCATACTCTTGTTTCTCTTTGGTTCACCTCAGTCTTCCATGCTTTCCCAGGTATCTCTTTTTTATAGCTCATAGTTTATATTTTTTAGGATATTTTTTGAGAATACTAAAATGCTCTGCTCTCTTTTTTTTTTTTTGATTTTCACTCCCCTCACCCTGCTTAGAGGTGAACTGGACTTTTTTCGTCCTAATGTTTATCTTATGCCATGACTAGGTTCTTTTGCTTATTATGGTAAAAAGGCCCCTTCTGTCCTCAACAAAATATTAATAAAATTAGATGATGAGAAATAAGAATATCATATTCCTTTATTAATTTGTTCATTTATTCATTAAATAAGTATTTTTTGTTGGTTAGTGTATCTTTAGTGTTAAATAAAATATTTTATTCATGTCCTTGGGAGGCTCATATTTGCATTTGTGAGCTAGTCTTTACATAGCTAATAACACAACAATTAATATTTAATTATAATGGTGGCAATTGTAGTAATAAAAATATCCTAGAATATTCTAAAACCTAGCCTGGAATGGACTCAAAAAGGCTTTTGGTTAATAAGTTCTAGAGATGTTTTGCTAATATTTCTTTTCCTTACCAGTTTATGATATTTCATTGCATTTTGTTAAAAAATTTATAGATAAATTATGTGTGTTCATTGTATACAACAGGATGTTCTGAAATATGTATGCATATAGAATGATTATTAGTCAATTAATGTGCCTTAAATAGTTACAAGTTTTGTGGTAAGAATGCTTTACATCCATTCTCAGCATTTTTTTAAGAATATAATATAATTGCTAGTTATTAACCAGAGATAACATTGTATAATAGTTTTATAGAACTTATTTATCCTAATGGGAATTTTGTCTTTTTATCAACATCTCGAAAAAGCCCCTCACCAGCTACCTAATTTCTAGTAACCACCATTCTGCTGTCTACTTCCCTGAAACCAACTTTTTAAGAGTCTCCATATGCGTATGGTCGCAAAGCATTTGTCTCCTTCTGCCAAGCTTACTGTACTTAGCATAAACCCCTCCAGGTTTATATCTCTTGTTACAAATAGCAGGGTTTCATTTTTTATGGCTAGTTATTACTCAGTTGTGTAATTATACCAAATTTCTTTTTCCTTTCATCTGTCACTGGACATGTATGTTGTTTCTAGACCTTGAATGTCATAAATAATACTTCAGTGAACATGGAGAGCTGGTGTCTCTTTTATACAGTACATCTTATTTCCTCTGCATTTATATTCAGTAGTGGAATTGCTGAATTATTATCCAGTTAATTTTAGCTTGTTGAACCATAATAGGTGAAACTAATTACTACCAGCACTGTGCAAGTTTCCTGTGGCCTTATGTTCTCAGTAGCAAGTATGTACTGCACTTTTGGTAGTAATCCTTTTAACAGATATGAGGCAATACATTATTGTGCTTTTGATTTACATTTTTCTTCACCAAACAAATTGTGTTTGTAGAAGTGATAAATAAACAGATCTGAGTGGAGATTAGAAATCAACAGAAGCGATAAGAAAAGAGAAAGAATACAGCAGCCTGTGAAAGGCCTTGTGCATTGTACTAGTGTGAGTGGAGAGAAATACTTTTTAGAAATACAGATGGCCCTTCAGGTCTGGTCCTGAGCACTGAGCAGATCCCCGGTGGCAACTCTGCACCCAATCTCACAAAACCTAGAGGAAGCAGGCTGCCCAGGAGCTCACTGCAGGAGCCAGGCAGTATCTTAGGTAAGGAGATAGCAACACTCACCCCAAACAGGGAGTAACTGGGACCCACTGGGACCCAGGAATTCACTCCTGGCCCAGAGCACTGGTTCCTTCCTGTCTGCACCCTAGCACTGAGCAGATCTTGGGCCCCAGCTGTAACCCTAGTAGTAACACCGACCCCACACAGTTCTGACACAACCAAGATAATAGGAAAGACAGGCTCCAGGCAGAGACAGGGTTGGTAGCACTAAGGAGATCCAGATGGCAAAAGGGAAGTGCAAGAACGTAAGCATCAGCAACCCTGGGTACTTGACATCATTAGAACCTAATTCTCCAACAATAGAAAGTCCTGAATTCCCCATATCACCAGGAAAGCAAGATTCAGATTTAAAATCACTTCTAATGATGATGATAGAGGACTTTAAGAAGGACATAAATAACACTCTCAAAGAATTTGAGGAGAACACAGATAAACAGGTAGAAGCCCTTAAAGAGGAAAAACAAAAATCCCTTAAAGAATTACAAGAGAACACAACCAAACAGGTGAAGGAATTGAACAAAACCATCTAGGACATAAAAATGGAAGTAGAAACAATAAAGAAATTACAAAGGGAGACTACTCTGGAGATAGAAAACCTAGGAAAGAAATCAGGAGTCATAGGTGCAAGCATCACCAACAGAATACAAGAGACAGAAGAGAATCTCAGGTGCAGAAGATACCATAGAAAACATTGACACAACTGTCAAAGAAAACACAAAATGCAAAAAGTTCTTAACACACAGCATCCAGGAAATCCAGGACACAATGAGAAGACCAAACCTAAGGATAATAGGTATAGAAGACAGTGAAGATTCCCAACTTAAAGGGTCAATAAATATCTTCAACAGAATTATAGAAGAAAACTTCCCTAACCTGAAGAACAAGATGCCCATAAACATACAAGAAGCCTACAGAACTCCAAATAGACTAGATCACAAAAGAAATACCTCCCATCACATAATAATCAAAACACCAAATGCACAAAACAAAGAAAGAATATTAAAAAGCAGTAAGGGAAAAAGGTCAAGTAATAGATAAAGGCAGACCTATCAGAATTACACCAGACTTCTCACCAGAGACTATAAAAGCATTCTGGACAGATCCTGGACCAATGTCATATAGACCCTAAGAGAACACAAATGTCAGCCCAGGCTACTATACCCAGCAAAACCTTTCAATTACCATAGATGGAGAAACCAAGATATTCTACAACAAAACCAAATTTACACAATATCTTTCCACAAACCCAGCATTACAAAGGATAATAGTAGGAAAGCTCCAATACAAGGAGGGAAATTATACTCTAGAAAGAGCAAGAAAGTAATCCTTTTCCAACAAATCCAAAGGAAGATAGCCACACAAAAAGATAATTCCACCTCTAATAACAAAAATAACAGGAAGCAACAATCACTGTTCCTTAATATCTCTTAACATCAATGAACTCAATTCCCCAATAAAAAGACATAGGCTAACAGACTGGATACGTAAACAGGACCCAGCATTTTGCTGCATACAAGAAACCCACTTCAGTGACAAAGACAGACACTACCTTAGAGTAAAAGCCTGGAAAACAATTTTTCAAGCAAATGGTCCTAAGAAACAAGCTGGAGTAGCCATTCACTAAAACCTCCAGACAGAGAACACAAAGGGACGGACTCATGGCTCCACCTGTTTAGGTAGTTGAGGGTGGCCTTGTTAGGCATCAGTGGAACTGGAGGGCCTTGGTGACTGAAAATTTGGATTCCCTAGTGTTGGGGAATTTGAGAGCAGGGAGGCGGGAATCGGAGGATGGTGGGAGCACACCCTCATAGAAACTCCCAGAATTATATAGATTAGACATGACAGAGGCAGGCTTCAGAAGACTAGATTCCAGAATTCAAACAAAAAATTATCTTGATACTAAAATGTGTTTTGAGAATTATATATTGCAGAATACACAGCCTTGGTGTATCTACTCATCAAGCAAGCTGAGCAGACCTGCTAAAATCTCTGATGTCCTGGAATTTCAGCTGAATGCAGTGAAGACACAGACATTAGAGGCTTATCAATTTACTCTTCCCTCTGCCCCTCTTCTAATATCTCAACACCTGTAATCAGCTTTAAGAAGTTAATTAAGAGTTGTTGCCCCTATTCCCTGGGCTTGGGGACAAAGGTGGTTAATATTGGGCTGTCTTTCTAGGGAAAAGTAGTGTTTTTGTTGGAACAGGGAGGAATAGCTAGGATTTATTGCATAGCCATAACCTATTGGTAAAAATCTGTATAATTGTTTTAAGCTGAAGTTATAATTTCTTAACTGGTACAAAATTTACTTTGATTTCAAATTTAAGGTTTTCATTGGTGCAAGTTTCTTATTGATATAAAAATGAGATTAATATTGTTACTCTCATAGGCATTGGGCTTATATAACACATTTAGGAATACAAGGCGTAGACCCAGTCCTTCTTTAACTTTTTTTTAACTGATTTGAGATAATTAGCCTGTGAGTTAAGGGTCTATAGCAAATTCATGGCTCTGAGTTTATTGTTAGGGTGTTTTCTATATTTTATTTAGAAATAGCTGAGAGGAGTTAACAGACAGCAGTCCAGATTGCTTACATGGATAGTTAGTTTTCAAAATGTCAGAAGTCCACAGAACTGGCGTTACAAATATTTCTGTATTAAGGTTCATTTTGATTAGAGACTTGTCTGCTCCTGACAGCTTCCTGTCTTGGATTCTAAGAAGAAATTGAACATCTTTGGAGTTACTCCAGTTGTGGTGAGACAGTCACTAGGCAAGAATTGCCTCTTTTCATCTACAGACAAACTGTCCAGAAAAGGACACACTTGTGGAATAGTCGACTGATTATATCTGCCAAGATAGAATAATCAGCCCTTAATAATTCTGCATCAAGGTTGCTGGTCTGCTCCTGTGGACACACAGGATCCGGAGGCATCCTAGGGGGACCCACTGCACACAGACCAGAGGGTAAGTCACCTTACCCACTGGCCCAAAACCCAGAGTTACAACCGGGAGCCAGGTGGGGTTTAAGGAACTAGCAGGCACCCAAAGCCCGCCCCTCCGGACTATAACTTCCCGTGCGCCCGGACCCTGGTCCTCTGGCCTGCGGCGGGCGCATTGCTGGTCTGCTCCTGTGGAAACACAGGATCCGGAGTCATCCTAGGGGGACCCACTGCACACAGAGCACAGGTCCCTCAGCTGGTCTGCTCTGGTGGAAACACCTGATTCTGAGACAACCTAGAGGACATACTGCATCCAGTGCAGAGGACACCTAGCTGGTCTGTGCCTGTGGAAACATCGAATCCCGAGACATCCTAGAAGACCTATTGCATCCAGAGCAGAAGGAGCTTAGGATCACAGGAACACAGAGACATCTGGAATCCGAGGAGATCTGACACAAGCAAGATAACTGGAAAGACAGACTACAGTCAGACACAGTGAGCACAGATAACACTAGAGTCAACCAGATGGCGAAAGGCAAGCGAAAGAACACAAGCAACAGAAACCAAAGTTACCTGACATCATCAGAACCCAGTTCTCCCACCATAGCAAGCCCTGGATACTCCATCACACAGGAAAAACAGGACCCAGAATTAAAATCACTTCTCATGATGATGATGGAGGATTTTAAGAAGGACATAAGTAACTCCCTTAAAGTAATACAGGAGAACACAGGTAAACAGGTAGAAGCCCTCAAAGAGGAAACACAAAAATCCTTTAAAGAATTGAAAGAGAACACGGGTAAACAGGTAGAAGCCCTTAAAGAGGAAACACAAAAATCCATTAAAGAATTTCAAGAAAACACAACAAAACAGGTGAAGGAATTGAACAAAACCATCCAGGATCTAAAACTGGAAATAGAAACAATAAAGAAATCTCAAAGGGAGACTACTGTGGAGATAGAAAACATAGGAAAGAGATCAGGAGTCATAGATGCAAGCATCACCAACAGAATACAAGAGATAGAAGAGAGAATTTCATGCACGGAAGATACCATGGAAAACCTCGACACAACAGTCAAAGAAAATGCAAAATGCAAAAAGCTCCTAACACAGAACATTCAGGAAATCCAAGATGCAATGAGAAGACCAAACCTAAGGATAATAGGTATAGATGAGAGTGAAGATTCCCAATCTAAAGGGCCAGTAAATATCTTCAACAAAATTAAAGAAGAAAATTTCCCCAATCTAAAGTACAAGACACCCATAAACATACAAGAAGCCTACAGAACACCAAACAGACTAGACCAGAAAAGAAATACCTCCCGTCACATAATAATCAAAACACCAAATGCACAAAACAAAGAAAAAATACTAAAAGCAGTAAGGGAAAAAGGTCAAGTAACATATAAAGGCAGACCTATAAGAATTACAGCAGACTTTTCACCAGAGACTATAAAAGCCAGAAGATCCTGGTCTGATATCATACAGACCCTAAGGGAACACAACTGCCAGCCCAGACTGCTATACCCAGCAAAACTCTCAATCACTATAGATGGAGAAACCAAGATATTCCATGACAAAACCAAATTTGCACAATATCTTCCCACAAACCCAGCACTTCAAAGGATAATTGATGGAAAACGCCAACACAAGGAAGGAAACTACAACCTAGAAGAAACATGGAAGTAATCCTCCAACAACCTCCCCCAAAAAAAAAAAAAAAAAGGTAGCTACACAAACATAATTCCACCTCTAATAACAAAAATAACAGGAAGCAACAATCATTTTTCCTTAATATCCCTTAACATCAATGGACTCAATTCTCCAATAAAAAGACGTAGACTATCAGACTGGATACATAAACAGGACCCAGAATTTTGTTGCATACAAGAAACGCACCTCAGTGACAAAGACAGACATTACCTCAGAGTAAAAGGCTGGAAAACAATTTCCAAGCAAATGGTCCCAAGAAACAAGCTGGAGTAGCCATCCTAATATCAAACAAAATTGACTTTCAACCAAAAGTAATCAAAAAAGATAAGGAAGGACACTTCATACTCATCAAAGGAAAAATCTACCAAGATGAACTCTCAATTCTGAACATTTATGCTCCAAATGCAAGGGCACCTACATACATAAAAGAAACTTTACTAAAGCTCAAAGCACACATTGCACCTCACACAATAATAGTGGGGGATTTTAACACCCCGCTCTCTCCAATGGACAGATCGTGGAAACAGAAACTAAACAAAGACACACTGAAATTAACAGAATTATGGACCAAATGGATTTAACAGATATCTATAGAACATTTCATCCTAAAGCAAAAGAATATACCTTTTTCTCAGCACCTCATGGTATCTTCTCCAAAATAGACCATATAATTGGTCACAAAACAGTCCTCAACAGATACAAAAAGATTGAAATAATCCCCTGCATCCTATCAGATCACCACGGACTAAGGCTGGTCTTTAATAATGACAGAACCAAGGGAAAACCCACATCCATGTGGAAACTGAACAATGTTCTACTCAATGATGACTTTGTCAAGGAAGAAATAAAGAAAGAAATTAAAGACTTTCTAGAATTTAATGAAAATGAGGAAACATCATACCAGAACTTGTGGGACTCCATGAAAGCAGTGCTAAGAGGAAAACTCATAGCTCTAAATGCCCACAAAAAGAAATTGGAGAGAGCGCACATTAACAACTTGACAGCACACCTGAAAGCTCTAGAACAAAAAGAAGCAAATATACCCAAGAGGAGTAGGCATCAGGAAATAATCAAACTCAGGGCTGAAATCAACCAAGTAGAAACAGAAAGAACTATACAAAATATCAACAAAACCAAGAGTTGGTTTTTTGAGAAAATCAACAAGATCGATAAACCCTTAGCCAGATTAACCAGAGGGCACAGAGACAGTACCCAAATTAATAAAATCAGATCTGAAAAGGGAGACATAACAACAGAAACTGAGGAAATCCAAAAAATTATCAGATCCTACTACAAAGGCCTATACTCAACAAAACTGGAAAATCTGGATGAAATGGACAATTTTCTAGACAGATACCAGGTACCAAAGTTAAATGAGGAGCAAATAAACCATCTAAACAGTCCCATAACCCCTAAAGAAATAGCAGCAGTCATTAAAAGTCTCCCCACCAAAAAAAGCCCAGGACCAGATGGTTTTAGTGGAGAATTCTATCAGACCTTCAAGGAAGACCTAATACCAATTCTCTTCAAACTATTCCACAAAATAGAAACGGAAGGAACGCTACCCAATTCGTTCTATGAAGCTACAATCACACTCATACCTAAACCTCACAAAGACCCAACAAAGAAAGAGAACTTCAGACCAATCTCTCTTATGAATATTGATGCAAAAATACTCAACAAAATTCTAGCAAACCGAATCCAAGAACACATCAAAACAATCATTCATCATGATCAAGTGGGCTTTATCCCAGGAATGCAGGGATGGTTCAATATTCAGAAATCCATCAATGTAATCCACTATATAAACAAACTCAAAGAAAAAAACCACATGATCATCTCATTAGATGCTGAGAAAGCATTTGACAAAATCCAACATCCCTTCATGGTAAAAGTCTTGGAAAGATCAGGAATTCAAGGCCCATACCTAAACATAGTAAAAGCAATATACAGCAAACCAGTAGCCAACATCAAACTAAATGGAGAGAAACTTGAAGCATTCCCACTAAGATCAGGGACTAGACAAGGCTGCCCACTCTCTCCCTACCTATTCAATATAGTACTGGAAGTCCTAGCCAGAGCAATTAGACAACAAAAAGAAGTCAAAGGAATACAAATAGGAAAGGAAGAAGTCAAAATATCACTATTTGCAGATGATATGATAGTATACTTAAGTGACCCCAAAAACTCCACCAGAGAACTCCTAAACCTGATAAACGACTTCAGCAAGGTGGCAGGTTATAAAATCAACTCGAACAAATCAGTAGCCTTCCTCTACATGAAAGATAAACAGGCTGAAAAAGAAATTAGGGAAATGACACCCTTCACAATAGTCACAAATAATATAAAATACCTTGGGGTGAATCTAACCAAGCAAGTGAAAGATCTGTATGACAAGAACTTCAAGTCCCTGAAGAAAGAAATTGAAGAAGATCTCAGGAAATGGAAAGATCTCCCATGCTCATGGATTGGCAGGATTAATATAGTAAAAATGGCCATCTTGCCAAAAGCAATCTACAGATTCAATGCAATCCCCATTAAAATACCAACTCAATTCTTTACAGAACTTGAAAGAGAAATTCTGAAATTTATTTGGAACAACAAAAAACCCAGGATAGCGAAAACCATCCTCAACAATAAAAGAACTTCTGGAGGAATCGCCATCCCTGACATCAAGCTGTACTACAAAGCAATAGTGATAAAAACGGCCTGGTATTGGTACAGAGACAGGCAGGAAGATCAGTGGAATAGAGTTGAAGACCCAGAAATGAACCCACAGAACTACGGTCATTTAATCTTTGACAAAGGAGCTAAAACTATCCAGTGGAACAAGGACAGCATTTTCAACAAATGGTGCTGGTTCAACTGGAGGACAACATGCAGAAGAATGCAAATCGATCCTTTCCTATCTCCTCGTACAAAGCTCAAGTCCAAGTGGATAAAGGACCTTCACATAAAACCAGACACACTGAAACTAATAGAAGAGAAAGTGGGGAAGACCCTCGAATACCTAGGCACAGGGGAAAAGTTCCTGAATAGAACACCAATGGCCTCTGCTCTAAGATCAAGAATTGACAAATGGGACTTCATAAAATTGCAAAGCTTCTGTAAGGCAAAGGACACCGTCAATAGGACAAAACGGCAACCAACAGATTGGGAAAAGATCTTTACCAATCCCATATCCGATAGAGGACTAATATCCAATATATACAAAGAACTCAAGAAATTAGACTCTAGACAACCAAATAACCCTATTAAAAAATGGAGTAAGGAGCTAAACAAAGAATTCTCAATTGAGGAAATCCGAATGGCCGAGAAGCACTTAAAGAAATGTTCAGCATCCTTGGTCATCAGGGAAATGCAAATCAAAACAACCCTGAGATTCCACTTCACACCAGTCAGAATGGCTAAAATCAAAAACTCAGGTGATAGCAGATGCTGGCGAGGATGTGGAGAAAGAGGAACACTCCTCCATTGTTGGTGGGATTGCAAGATGGTGCAACCACTATGGAAATCAGTCTGGCGGTTCCTCAGAAAATTGGACATATCACTACCTGAGGACCCAGCTATACCACTCCTGGGTATATATCCAGAAGATGCTCTAACACATAACAAGGAAATATGCTCCACTATGTTTATAGCAGCTTTATTTATAATAGCCAGAAACTGGAAAGAACCCAGATGCCCTTCAACAGAGGAATGGATACAAAAAATGTGGTACATTTATACAATGGAATATTACTCAGCTATTAAAAACAATGAATTTGATAAATTCATATATAAATGGATGGAACTAGAAAATATCATCCTGAGTGAAGTAACCCAATCACAAAAGAACATACATGGTATTCACTCACTGATTATTGGATTTTAGCCCAGAAGCCTGAAATACCCAAGATTCAACTCACAGACCACATAAAGCTCATAAAGAATGATGACCAAATAGGGGAGCCTTCAGTCCTTCTTAGAAGGAGTAACAAAATACTCAAGGGTGCAAATGTGGAGACACAGTGCAGGACAGAAACTGAAGGAGGGACAGTCTACAGACTATTCCACCTAGATATCCATCCTATGTGCAGTCACCAAAGGTAGAGGTTGATGTGGATGGCAGGATGTACATGCTGACAGGAGCCTGATATAGCTGTCTCCTTAGAGGTCTGCAAGAGTCTGACATACTCAGAGGCAGATGCTCACAGCTAACCATTAAACTGAGCATGGAGTTCCCAATGGAGAAGATAGAGTGAAGGCTGAAGGAGTTGAGAGGATTCGCGACACCATGAGGAAAGCAACAATCCCAACCAACCAGAGCCCCAGGGTCTAAGCCACCAGCCTGGGAGTGCTTAGGGAGGGTCTCAAGGCTCCAACTATATAGGCAAGGGAGCTATATATAAGTGGGAGAAGAGATCCTTTGACCCATGAAGGCTGGACGTCGTGGGGGGGGGATACTCGAGGGTGGGGAGGTGAGGTACAGGGGAGGGTGGGTGGGGGTACACCAACGTGGAGGCGGGAAGAGGGGGGAAGGGATAGTGAGTTCCTGGGAGGGAGGGGGGGAAATGGGGTAAGGAGAGAACATCTGAAATGTAAAAAATAAAAAATTTTTCAATAAAAAAAAAAAATAATTCTGCATCACTAGGTCTGTCAGATGATCCTGGGCCAGAAGTTTGAAGATTGGATGCTCCAATGTTTTGTAATATAGGGACTGTCCAGATGTTCAGCGGTCTCTATAAATTGGCTACGTTTTAGAAGCTATGCTTTGTGCTTCCCATAGTTTCAGTTAATTCAGTCGTTCTGGATTTCTGACAGAGTTAAAGACTTTTAGTTTCATAGCCAATCATGGCTATTTATTTTGAGAGAAAAGATTTGAGAGGATGGTTTTCAGTTAACATTCATTCTAAAGCCAAGAAAAAAGCCAGGTTCAGAACTAAGTCTTTTAGTTAGGAGAGATGACAGAGGTTCTGTTTAGTCAACAAAATGATGCACTGGGTATTAGGTCTACCTTGTACCTTACTGATACAAATTGGTATAGTTATGCTCTAACTGTATTTTGAGAGAAAAGTTTTTTTTTTATTTTTTATTTTAACAGGAAGGGTAATATATAGGAGGAGCTAAGGTGGGAAGAGTAAGGAGAGGAAGAGGAGGAGTAACGAAAGGAGGTGGAGAAGGAGAGGAGGAGAGCTAGGAGGGGAGAGAGAGAGAGAGAGAGAGAGAGAGAGAGAGAGAGAGAGAGAAGAGAGAAAGAGAAAGAGAGACAGAGAGAGAGAGAGGGAGGAAGAGAGAGAGAGAGAGAGAGAGAGAGAGAGAGAGAGAGAGAGAGAGAGAGAGAGAGAGAGAAAACATGGAGGCAGATGTTCGCATGTCTCTGCCAGTCAAAGATAGTTGGTATATCTAGGTTGGGTATTGGGTTTCACTTCTGATTGTATGGGTATCTTGTTATTGAGCATTACCAAACTTATAAAACCTTTGATTAACATTTTAAAAAAAGTTACTAATAAAAAATGTATCAAAAAAAGAAACACAGATGGATAAATCAAAATACTAAGTGATTGACAGGATGTGGATAGAAAAGCATGGGAAGGTACTGAGGTTGAGTCACAGTTTTCTGATTTCATTTGTTGAGTGCATGTCAATGACATAGATTGAGATATTGACCCTGAAAACCTGCTAGGTTTAAGTGGTAGCTATTTTTAATTGTCAACTTGACTGGATTATAGTATGTATAGAAACCTAAATACATTGCTTTCTCTATGTGTTTAGGAGTGATTATAAACTAGGCAGCATTTGCTTTTGAGTTGATAACACAGAGAAGGGTTGTCTGTAATGTGAGAGGGCACCATTGTATTGCTGGTGACTCAGAGAGAACAAATTCAGAATGCAATTTGTATTTCCCTCTGGAAACTGAGGCACACTAATTTCCTGTCTTCAGTTTAGAACTACAGACTTTCTAGCCTTTGAAGTCAATGATTCGAGTCTCTGAGGCTACCTCCATGATGAACTAGCTTTTGCACTTGAACTGGATGTTGAAGCTCAGGACTTTGGTCTTGGCAAGAATCATACTGTGAACATCCCTGTGTCTCCTGCCAGAAGATAATTTCTGAGGTTTCTTATAACATGAGAATTTAGATATCTCTTACTTTCTGTTACAAATCTCTTTTCTGATTCACACACACACATACACACACACACACACACACACACACATCCCTACCTCATCCCTTCAGCCCTTCATTTATTTTATTATTATTATGTCAAATTGTTTTCAGTGATAAACAACAAAATAAACCTCCCTTCTTGTCAAACTGGTTATTGCTTTGTGCATAGATAGTAAAGGTCTTAGTTTTCATTTATTTAGATTTTAAATACTTATAATGTAATCGCTCAAATAAAACCAAACTGAGTAACTATCCTGACTTTAAAACAAATAAGGTATTTGTATTAATTTTATCTTCTTACAGATGTTCCTCTCAGGCTCTTGTCTTTTTTTAAATTGGATATTTTCTTTATTTACACTTTAAATGCTATCCCCTTTTCCAGTCCCCCTCCCCAGAAACCGCAATTCCATCCTCCTCTGCCTGTTTCTATGAGGGTGTTCCCCCACCCACTCCCACTTTCCCGCACCCTCACATTCCCCTACACTGAAGCATCAAGCCTGCACAGGATTAAGGGCCTCTTCTCCCACTGATGCCCGACAAGGCCGTCCTCTACATACTGGAGGATGTATGAGCTCTTGGGAGCTCTGAGGGTTCTGGTTGGTTGATATTGTTGTTCTTCCTATGGGGTTGCAAACCCCTTCAGCTCCTTTAGTCCTTTCTCTAACTCCTCCATTGGGAACCCTATTCTCAGTCCAATGGTTGACTGCAAGCGTCTGCCTCTGTATTTGTCAAGCTCTGGCAGAGCCTCCTGGGAGATGGCTATAGCCCATGCTTCTTGTGAGTGATCATTTGGGATTTCTTCTCTATCACCAAGGAGATCTTCTTAGTCTATAGATATGGGAGACATAATCATACATCCTTTCTTGTTTTTGTATTATATAAAACCTATATTCTCTAAAGACTCCATAAGAAAAGATGTATCAGAAGAAAATATTTGGAAGGCTTGCATGCCAAATATCTTTATTCTATTATCACATCTGTTAGATGAAAGTAGATTATTATTAATTACACCTTGTGGAAGAGACCACTCTGACTTCTGTAGAAGATATGCATTATTTCAAGTGGTGAGAGGCAGACACTCCCAGTGGAAAAGGGATGCTTGTCAAGAGGGAATACATGAAGTTTATGTATGGGATTTGGAGAATAGGAAAGTTAAATGAAGCTTTTTTTTGGAGTTGGTTTTTACAGATGAGTTTCCTCTTTAGAAACTGCCTTGCCTTAGGACTGAGTTAGGCCATGGGGAAAGGGGCCTGAGTTTCAGTACAGGATTAGAATTTCAATAAGCCTTAGGGGAACCAACATCCTTGGCCAGCATGTGGCAGAGCCTGTTTAAGGTTTATTTTAACAGTAGGTAGGTAGAGCTTAGAGTTCTCCATGAGAAATAACTGTTCCATAGACTTTAAAACTGATGCTTTGTTCTAGCTTCCTTGAAGGTTCTTCTTGACTGTCTTAGGGTTATTATTACTGTGATGAAACACTACAACCAAAGCAACTTGGGGAAGAAAGGGTTTATTTGGCTTATGCTTCTACATCATAGTTCATTATCAAAGGAATCCAGGACAGAACTCAAGCATGGCAAGATCCTAGAGACAGGAGCTGTTGCAGAGGCCATGGATGAGTGCTGCTTACTGACTTCTCCCCATGATTTGTTTAGCTGCTATCTTGTAGAACCCAGTACCACCAGCTTAGGAATGGTCCCACCCACAACTAGGCTTTCCCCTATCAATCAGTAAGTAAGACGATACGCCACTGGCTTACCTACAGACCAATCTTATGGAGACTTTTGTATTTTTTTTTAGAGTCTAACTTCTGTTTTCCAATTAATTATTTTATTTATTTACATTCTATCAATTAGAAAATTTTAAAGATAGTGATAGCAATAAAAATAAAATACATAATTAGAACACAAAGTTGAGGATCTAATTCAAAAAAGAAGAAGACTTTTGATTTAGTATACACACAAATATTCTTACTCCAGAACTCCTGATATTTGTATGTATACTAATTCTATCACTATCTTTAAAATTTTCCAGTTGCTATGTTTGTTCCATTTATTTTGATTTTTAAGACTTTATTGTTTAGTGTGTGTAAGTGTTTTCCCTGCAGAATCTAGAAGAAGGCATGATCTTTTGGTCTGGAGTTACAGACAGCTGTGAGCTACCATGTGGGTGCTGGGATTGAACCTGGGTTCTCTAAAAAGCCAGTACTTTTACTCATTGAGCCATTGTTCTAGCCTTCTCTTTATTTTCATTTTTATTATACATGTATATTTTTTAGCAAACTTGCCATTGATACACACACGTACACACTACACACCACACGCACGCATACACACAAACATACATATTATATATTATATATATATATATAATATATATATATATATATATTGTGTTTTGGACTTGCTATAGTGGGCAGACTGGCTACAAACTCATAGAGATCCTCCTCCCTCTACTTTACAAGTTCTGAGATTAAAGGCATGCACCACCATGCCCTCCCCTTTATTTTTAATATTATTCAAATGGATATAGTGCTTTCTTTTATCTTTCCAAATACAATGATTGCTTTTTGTTCTGGTCTAACTTCTGGTATGGCTAATTTCCATATTAGGTTCTTAATTTTTATTAACCTTGGCCTTTGTCTTTCATTTTTCTGTTTTATATGTTTGGTGATTGTTGTTGATAATTCACATATAGAGTGGGCAATTAAAAACAACACCTAATTACAAACTCTGATCATTTGTGCAGGGCTTTTTGTGAGCTTCATTAGAAAGAGGTCTAGTGAAACCTTCATCAAGGGGCTCTTGCCATCACTGTCTTTAAGCTTCTTCTCTCTTTAGTCAGTGAGATTCTCATTAGAGAATCTTCCCATCTGTGTGTACCAGATGCCAGCAGGCTAGGTCATTAAGGAATGCCCTGTGGGTCATTTATGGAAGGGAACAGAAAGAAGTGAGATTACAGGAAAATAACTTAGACTATGAAGTACAGTTAGTGAAGGTCTCTGTAGACTTCGCAGGAGGCCTGAAGTTGTGATAGCCTTCTAAATTATCTGTTTGGGATGAGGGATGATGGACCTTTATCTTCGTGCTAGTCAGACAATGTACACACAACTGGGTGTGTATGGTCTCTGTATCTAACTTGTGCATCCAATGAATTGTAGATTTTATTTTAAAAACTACATGCATACTGACTTCTAATTGTTATTGTTCCTTAGACAGCAGAACTGCTACCAGAGCACTATGATGTGTTAAGCATGATTTGTAATCTAGAGAGTATTGAAGGTAGGAGAATGCATGTACTAAAACATTTTATACAGGGACCCATGCAACCACAGCTAAAGCTTAGTGGCATCACAGGCAGTGCTTGAATCAATCTGTCTCCTAAGGCTGACTGCAGTTGTTTGGACAAGGGCTGTAAAATAGGGACTCATCACTTGAGGCATCTTTTGAGTAAAACTGATGGCTGAAGGCTGTGCTGTCACTAGATGACATGGGATAAGAGGTAAGGGCCTGACTCCTGGCATTCTGAAGACCCAAGAGGGAAACAGACTGAGGAATCAGAAGACTTTCTATGTGTAAAGAGTTCCAAGATTAAGAAAAAGAGGAAAAATATTTTGAGGGACCAGTTTTATTGCTCAGTGGGTAAAAATATTCACTGTCACGCTCTACACCTGAGTATGATTGCTGGGATTCACATAGTGGATGAGGAGACTGACTCCCCATAGGTTGTCATCTAACCTCCATATGTGTGCATGAATATAGACACAGAAATAAATTCTAGAAACTTTAAAAGACTGTTTTGAGGAACTGGATGCATGGCTCAGTGATTAAGAAAACTGGCTGCTCCAAATCATTTGTAATTCCAGTTCCAGGGAATCTGATTTCTATTCTGGCCTCCCTTGGGCATCAGACCTGCAAGTGGTACACAGACATACGTGTGAGTAAAATACTCATACACATGAAATTAAAAGAATTGTTTACAAAAAAATGTGTTGAATGGAAATGAACGTCAGTTCCTAGTGTGAACCAGAATACATATCAATGTCCAAGAAACATGTTGCTGAGTTTAGATGCTCCCTCTCCACATGAAATTTTCATGATTTTAGTGGCTTTCTCTATCAGATGCCTTCTAGAACCTTCCTATACAAATGTATGAAACATTACACAAATAGCTGTGTGTAGCCAAGTGTGTGATTTGTTATAGTATGTAACTATATAGAAAAAGATCCAATGGCCTTTTAAATATTCACCATGAGTGTATTAGCCATGGTTCTCTGTACAAAAGATAGATAGATAGATAAATAGATAGTAGAGA
This sequence comes from Mastomys natalensis, assembly GCA_021653895.1. Taxonomy (NCBI): domain Eukaryota; kingdom Metazoa; phylum Chordata; class Mammalia; order Rodentia; family Muridae; genus Mastomys; species Mastomys natalensis. The sequence goes on from JAJTUV010000689.1 coordinate 18,921, forward strand.
TAGATAGATAGATAGACAGATAGTATAGTTATAGATAAGGTTATTGTGGGAAATGACTCATATGATCTTAGGCATGGAATCTAAGTCCCATGGCATTTTTGTCTGTAAACTGGAGAACCAGGAGAGTAAATAGTGTAATTCAGCCTGAAGGAAGGCTTGAGAACCAGAGTGGCCAGAGGTGTAATTTCTGGTGTTTGAGGCCTGAGAAACAGGCTAGGGGAGGGGCTATATGGTAATCTCTGAAGTCTGAGGCCTGAGAACTAGAGAAGCAGAGAGCCCATGATGTCATTTCAGCAACCGTCACAGCTCTGTGACCGAGGAGGAACTCTCTGCCTTATTCTCATTATTCTCTTTGGTCTCTAAATGGATTAGATGGTGCTCATCACCCCCAATGGGATATTCTTTACTTGAGCTATTGACCAAATCCAAGTAGTTTCCAAAAATGCCTCTATAGATGCAACCATCATAGTATTTTACCAGTTATGATCTGTCAGATTAAAAAACATAAATTGATATTTGAGATGGGAATGTCATTGTCTTGTGTAATTTGTACTCTTTGCCATCTTTACTCCTGAAAATAACCTAACATACATGGTATGAATTGTCTATGTCTTTTCAATGAAGCATTAAGTTTTGGGAATTTAATGGAGGTCTTTAATGCCATATAACCATTGCTTAAGTAGAATGTCAGGCCATCTCTATTTTGATGTAAAGTGCATGTGCATTCCATAATGGCTTACTGCCTATCTTTGAACTTTAGTGAATCTATGCTACTATATGCATGTACAAAGGCTTTGCCATATTACATCTAAAACACTGTGTTATACTTATTTGCTCCTCATTTCCCTATGCTGGAAGCAAGGCCAAAACTATTTTGACCATTTAAAACATTACTTCAAACGTGAAGAAGAGAGAGGAGATGGTGAAGCAGAAGTAGAAACATGATGAAGAGAAAGATTAATTTAAGGTAGATCTTTGGGAGGAAAAACATGTAGATTATTTAAACCCACATTTATTTGATTGAGAAAGTACCAGAGGTTGCACCAGATGCATGTTAACTGAGTGATACTTAAGTGCTGAATGCAAATTAATTGCTAAAACCATCTGTTAATCATTTGAATCTGGCAATAAAATTGATGAGTGAGGCATTTATCATCAAATTGAAAGTGCATTTTTTCTAATGGATCTTTTATTCAAGCTTTATGCTTCTTGTTGTGATTTTATTTTGCCAGTCACATAGAGCTTCTGATTCCCATTTGTAATTAGGATGATTCAAATGACAGAGGGGTGGCACTAGAAGTAATATTGCAATTGGCCTGCATTGATCAACAGAGCAGTCACCTTCCAACCTCTTTAAATAATGCAAATCTTGATTAAATTAGGAGAAAAACTAATTAATATACTTTGATTTAAAGGAGCTGGTTACAGAATTTGGAATTTGCATAGAAGTGTGTGTTTGTGTATGTAGGGGTCTCTTGAGGATCCAGATTTTGGTTTTAGTTGTACATCACTACAGAGATGCTTCCTTGACTGTGGGAATGGTGTGATCTTCAGGAAGAAAATGAAAGGTAATAATTTCTTTAATGTCTAATTATTATCTTAGGAAAAGAATCACCCTTAAACTAGGCAAAGGAGGTCTCTATGCAGGGTCCTGTGCTTTTTAGATCCCACAAGTAACAAACACATTAAAATAAAACTCATTTTGGGGTACCTGGATAGCCTTCTCACTTAACATACAGTGCTCATCTTTGACACACTGCTATATATCTTAAAGACTGAATCACATGATTACTGCATTCAAGCTCCAGGAAAATATTTTTGCACATCCCCTGTCCTATGTTCTCAGATTTACAAGTTCAGTTTTTATTTTTGTCTCATTTTATTTAAGCCAGCTTTCTTGAATAAAGGAAAGGTTAGTGTAATAGAAACTGTAGGAAAAAGAAAAGGCAAAATAACTACCATGTCAAATCTTTCCTTAGAAGTAGCATAAATGCCGTAGTGGTTCTACCCCAAATGTTATTGTTTCATAGCATTGTGCCTTTCTAAGGCATTCTTTATACAGTATCCAGAGCAAGATGTTCTGGTAAGAAAAAGGGCCATTACCTTTTAAGCTCTGAGGAGCTCAACAACAAATATGCCAATAGTTTGTATACATTTTAGCAGTTACAGAATTTACTGTTTTCCCAATTGAAGGTAATCTATATAATTATGAATGAATGAATGAATGAATTACTTTACTTTCTCTACAGTTTTTCTTCAGTTTCTATTTCCAGTCGCTCCTCTGCTTCTCCTTTTCTCTTCAGGAAAGGGAAGTCCTTCCATGGATATCAATCAGCCTTGGCATATCAAGTTACCATAAGATTAGGAGCATCTTCTCCAATTGAGGCTAGATGAGACAGCCCAATGAGGGGAAGGTGTCCTAAAGGCAGGCAAAGGAGTCAGAGACAGCTCCTGCTCCCACTGTTAGAAGTCTCACATAAAGATCAAGCTACATGGCTGTTACATATGTGTAGAGGACTTAGGTCAGTTCTGTATGTGCTCTCTGTTCATGGTTCAGCCCCTGTGGACCCAGGTTAGTTGATTCTGTGGGTTTCCTTGTGGTGTCCTTGGTCATTCTGGCTACTTCCATCCATTTCCCCTCTTCCACAGGATTTCCCAAGTTCTGCTTAATGTTTGGCTGTGAGTCTCTGCATCTGTTTCCCTAGGTTTCTGGGTGAGACTTCTCAGATGACAGTTATGCTAGGCTCCTGTTGGCAAGTATAGCAGAATATCATTATTTTATAGGAGTAGGTTCTCTCTTATGGTATGAGTCTCAAGCTGGACCAATCATCCATTGGTCAATTTCTGTTCCATCTTTATGCTTTATGCCTGCATACCTTGTAGGGATGACAAACTATGGGTTGAATGTTTTTGTGCCTGCGTTAGTATCTCAATCCTTCTATTGGAAGTCTTGCCTGTTTACAGGAGATGGCCTGTTCAGACTCTATTTCCCTCATTGCTAGGAGTGTTTGTTGGGGTCATTCTCATAGATTCCTGGGATTTTCCATTGCCCTGGGTTTCTAGCTCATCCCAGAGATGCCCTCCCCACCTTAATTCCAGTATTCTCTCCATCTAGCTTTCCCCCATCTGGCCTCTCTTATTCCTGTCTTCATCCTTTCCCCATCCAGATTCCTCTCCCCCATCTACCCTGAAGGTCTGTTGCCCTTCTTAGTGAGCTTCACGTGTCCCCACCTTGAGCTCTCCTTGTTATTTAGCTTCTTTGTGTCTGTAGATTATAGTGTGGTTATCCTGTACTTTATGGATAATATCCACTTATAAGTGAATAATATCATATTTGTATTTCTGGGTCTGGGTTATCTCACTCGGCATGATCTTTTCTAGTTCTGTCTATTTTACCTGAAAATTTCATGTTATCATTTCTTTAATAGCTGAGTAATACTCTATTGGGCAAATGAACCACATTTTCTTTATCCATTTGTCAGTTGAGGAACATCTAGGTTGTTTCCAGTTTCTGGCAATTAGGAATAAGATTGCTATGAACATAGTTGAGTTGGTGTCCTTGTGGTATGGTAGAGTGTAGTTTGGATAAGCTTAGGAGTGGTATAGCTGGGTCTTGAGGCAAAACTATTACCAATTTTCTGAGAAAACAACAAATTGACTTTTAAAGTGGTTGAACAAGTTTGCACTTCCTCTGGCAATGGAGTACCCTTGTTCTACATCCTCACCAGCAGGAGCTATCACTTGAGTTTTTGACCTTAGACATCCTGGTGGGTGTAAGGTAGAATCTCAGAGTTATTTTGATTTGCATTCACTGACGGCTAAAGATATTGACATTTTTTTTTAACTGCTTCTCAGCTATTAGAGATTCTTCTGTCAAGAATTCTCTGTTTAGATCTGTACCCCATTTTTAAAATTGAGTTATTGGGTTTATTGATGTCTCTCTTTAAAAAAATTCTTTATATATTTTGAATATCAATCCTCTGTTAGATGTGGTGTTGGTGAAGATCTTTTTTTCATTTTGTAGGCTGCCATTTTGTTCTTTTGACAATGTCCTTTGCCTTACAGAAGATTTTCAATTTCATGAGGTTCCATTTATTAATTGTTAGGGTCTGAGCTGTTGGTGTTCTGTTTAGGAAGTTGTTTGCCATGCAACAATGCATTCTATTTCCCACTTTCTCTTTCATTAGATGTAGTGTGCTCAGTTTTATGTTGAAGTCTATAATCCACTTGGACTTGAGTGTTGTGGAGGGTTATATGGATGTATTTGTGTTTTTTTTCTACATTAGACCAGCACTATTTGTTGAAAGTCTATTTTATTAAATATTAGAATTGCTCTTCCAGCTTGGCTTTTGGGTCCATTTACTTGGAAAATCCTTTTTCAGCCCATCTATTTTTGTTGCTGAGATGTGTTTCTTGTATGCAGCAGAATAATGGATCCTATTTTCACATCCATTCTATTAGCCTGTCTTTTTATTGGAACTGAGTCCATTGATGTTGAGAAATATTAATAACCAGAGATGGTTAATTCTTGTTATTTTGATGTCATTTGTGGTAGAATGTGTGTGTGGTTTGGTTGAGCACATTTCTTCCTTCTTCTTGTTTTAATGGTGTGGAGTTATTTATTCTCTATAGTTTTTTTCAGTGTAGTTAGTTTCCTTGGGTTGGAGTTTTACTTCTAGTATTTTCAGTAGAGCTGGATTTGTGGGCAGACATTGTTTAAATTCAGTTTCATTACGATATATCTTGTTTTCTCCATCTATAATGACTGGAAGCTTTTCATGGGTATAATAGTCTGAGCTGACATCTGTGGTCTCTTAGAGTCTGAATGACATCTATCCAAACCTTTCTGGTTTTAACTAGTCTCTTTAAAAATTAGATGGAATTCTCATAGGTCTGTATTTATATGTTACTTGGCCTTTTTCCCTTGCAGCTTTTGATATTCTTTCTTTGTTCTGTACATTTAGGGCTTTGATTATTATGTAGTGGGAGAATTTTTTTCTACTCCAATCTATTTGGTGTTCTGTAAATAAGTCTTTTTGTTTATAGTCATCTCTTTTCCAATGTTAGGGAAAATTTCTCCTATGATTTTGTTGAAAATATTTTCTGGTTCTTGTAGCAGAAAATATTCCTTTTTTATTTCTATTATTATAAGGTTTGGTCTTTTCATAGTGTCCTAGATTTCTTGGATGTTTAGTGTCCTGAACTTTTTAGATTTAGTAATTTCTTTGACTAGGTATTGATTTTTTCAATGTATCTTCTCTGCCTAAGATTGATTCTTTTTCCATCTCTTACATTCTGTTGTTGATGCTTGCATTTATGGTTTCTGTTCTCTTCCCTAGGTTTTCCCTTTCCTGGTACCTTCAGTCTGTGTTTTCTTTATTGCTTCTATTTCCATTTTGAGTTTTATTCATTTTCTTCACTTGTTTGGTATATTTTCCTGTATTCCATTAATGCTGCTTAGTTCTCCTGGTTGTGGGCCAGATAGACCTGGCAGGCAGGGGATTGGTGAGGGAGGGGTCTAATCTAGATGATCCTGGGCCCCCAAGGACATCTCCTTGGGAAGGCAGAGAGTGCTATGAGCCAGACAATGATGGTCAGGCAACAGTGTGCAGCTCATCTCTTAATTGTAGATTCTTTATGTTGTTTAAGACAGACTCACAAAATACACAAAACTTTGTATTTATGCTAGAGGAATGGATTAAGCATCTATTTTGAAATTATAAACATTCCTGAAGACTTACATTTCAATTATAATGTCATACTTCTCTGAACCTTAGTTTTTATATCTATAAAGTAGAAATAATACTACTTCAGGGATGGAGATAGAACTCAGTTGGTAGGGTCTTGTCTGTTGTGTTGGTGGCCAGCACTGCAAACACATGCAAACACACACACACACACTCTCTCTCTCTGTCTCTCTCTCTCTACACCACACATACACACACACACACACACACACACACACACACACACACACACAGAGAGAGAGAGAGAGAGAGAGAGAGAGAGAGAGAGAGAGAGAGGGAGAAATTTATATGAGTGTTAAAGGGACTGCTAGACATAGAATTCCTCTCACAATGTGGTGTCTTTAATGAAGTAGATTTCTTGGCATTTAGTAAGCCAATTATTCCATATGTAACAGCAGGAACTAACACTTGTAGATTAGCTGGAAAGTCACTTGGTTAGAACTCGCTGGACATCTTAAGCACTAACAAGTACTGGCTATACCTTCTGGCATGTGAAATAATCAGAAAATTGCCTGTTGACAAAATAATGATTCTTGAAATTCATAGTAACATAGTGAGGAGCATATCAGCTCCTCATAAAACTTATCAACTGTTTCTCTAGGGTTACAGAGAAGAGCTGAACTAAATAACAATCTAAAAGTAGGCCAAAGCCTGAACATCAGGGAAGGACAGAAAACAGTCATAGACTAATCTGCAGGATTTATTATTTGAGAAGTTAAACATTTCTGTGGTTTCTAGCATGTGTGTGAGGAAGCAATACCACATGAAATGGTAACATATAAACAATTTTGGAGATACCTAGCTGACACAGCTCCTTCACTGTGCTCTGATTATGACCTGACTTAAGACATTCAAATCTAGCATATTCATGGATTTTTTGCCAGTGTTTTAGGATCTAGTAATATTGGGTAAATGAAGTGTTAAAAGAGATATTTTCATTAATATATCCTGAAAGCTGACATTTGCATAAACTTCAATGATGCATTGATGTGTCAGAAATTCTCACTTTTCAGTTACAAAAGGGGTTGTTCTGAAGATTTCTACTCTTTACTTTTTGACCATCTTGAGTTTTAGCTATTTTAATAAAGTACCACTTTCTCTGTGATTATCCAATTAGTCTCAATACTTCATCCAATCAATAAACATTGGTATTAGTCAGGTTCTCTAGAGAAACAGAACTGAGAGAATGAAGCTGTCTTTCCATCCATGTTTCCATCTATCAATCATCTCTCTCTCTCTCTCTCTCTCTCTCTCTCTCTCTCTCTCTCTCTCTCAATCATCTGTCTGTCTGTCTTCTATCTATCATCCATCCATCAACCATCATCTATCTATTGTTTATCTATAGGATTTGTTAAAGTGGCTTATAGGCTGTGATATGACTATTTCAACAATGGCTTACTATTGATGGAAAGTCCAAGAATCTAATAGCTATTTGATCCCCAAGACTGAATCTCTCAGGTGATATCTTCTGTGTAGCCAGAATTCCAAAGAAGTAGGCTCTAATACCAGTGAAGGAATGAACTTGTCAGTGGGAGTGAGGGCAAGGAGGCAGAGAACAAAAACTTCCTTCTTCCATGTCCTTTACGTAGGCTGATACCAGGTGTAGTCCTATTTAAGGTGGGTCTTTCCACCTCAGATGATACAATCAAGAAATAAGATCCTTCATAGATGTGCCCAGCTGCTTGGACTTTATTTAAGAACAGCTATAGTCAAGTTGACAACCATCACAATCACCATATGACTACTGCCCCATAAAACTCTTATGACAAAGGGGAAGACTGGGCCAACTTATCCTGTCTACTCTCACCATCCTAAATAGCTCAAATTTCAGGGAACACACACAAAGTTCTTTACTAATGAATCAACGCATCTCAAAGATGCATCAGTGTGAAGGAAGATTATTAGAGGCTAGACCGAAATTCTAGACAACATAGGCATTCCTCCCTTAAGGAACCATGCCTAGGTTAGCCAGGCGAACTTGTCCCTGCTCTTTACTTCTGAGCTGACTCATTTCTCTGGGACCTGCTTGCTTGCTTTCTTCCTTCCTTCTTCCTTCCTTCCTTCCTCTCTCTTCCTTCCTTCCTCCATCCTTCCTCCTTTTCTCTTCTCTCTCTTCCTTTCTTCCTTCCTTTCCTTCCTTCCTTCCTTCCTTCTTGCCTTCCTCCTCCTCCTTCCTGCCCTCCCTCCCTTCTTCCCCTCCCTCCCTCCCCCCTCCCTTCCCTCCTCCCTCCTCCCCCTCCCTCCCTTTCTTGCTCCTTCCTCCCTTCCTCCTTCCTCTGCTCCTCTCTCCTCTCTCCTGTTTCTCTGTCTCTCTGTCTCTCTCTCTGTCCTTCTTTTCTCCTTTTATTCTTCCTCTTACTCAGTTTTTCCTCCACCACTTCCCATACCTCCTCTCCACCTCCTGACTCCACAAGGATGTTCCCACCCCCATCCCCTACCCTACCAGACCTCTAAACTCCTTGGGGCCTCCAGTCTAAGAGGCTGAGTAGGAGGACCTGCTGCTTTATGTAGCTGCCTTTTAAGTTTCTCAGGCTCATGAGCTCTCATCCCTCAAAAAACTCTGCTCATACCACGTAAATGATGGAGGATAATGCTTTGAAATTTCAAAATTTGTATTTTTTGGTAGTTTTCAAATTGTATGAATATTGACACTTGTGACCATGAACATGTTTTGAACAGGAGGTAGTATTTATAAAGATATCTGGGCCTTGCTAGTTTTCCTTACAAAGTCATGAAGGAAGAAACTATGAACATAAACATTATTTGTACCCATTTACTTAGAATTTTTCAAATTCTGCATTGAAAAAGAATATCTTGTTAGCTAGGTTTTCATAGGTCTATGAATTATAGGCTCCCTCAGTCCTGGTCTGAATATATTTGGCTTTTTTGCTGCTCATTATTGATTACTATTGAGTATCCTTTTCCATACCTAAAGGAAAGGGGTGGTATCAACTTGCTTTCTTAGTTCTGATCAAAAATTTAATTCTCTGTTTCTTTCTGATATAAGCTGTTGTTTGAGATGAAGAGATGAAGGCTGATCATCTATACTGCAACACAAAAATATTGAGTTCAATACAGCATTAGGTATAATACATATGATGAGAATCTAGAATAATTTAGATTCCTTTGGTGGTTAATATTGACTGTCACTTTGACATGTTCTAGAATCTCTTAGGAGAAAAATATCTTGGTATGTCAGAAGAGATTCTAAGATTATTTAATAGAAATGAGAAATCCCACCTTAACTGTGGGTGGCTCCATTCCACCCGTTGGATACTAGGCATAATAAAAAGGAAGAAGGGAACCGAGGACCAGTGTGTATCTCTCTTTCTCTGACTTATGACTGTAGGTAACTGTTTGAAGCTTGTGCTGGCATGACATCCCAGCTATGATGGGTTGTATCTTCTGTGAGTGAAAATAATACCCTATTTTCCTCAGTTGAGTCTTTTTTGGTGCTTTGTTACAGTAAGAATTAAGGTCATTGATACAGTTTCCTTACTTTGGAGTAAAACAGTCTTTCCTCTTTCTAATAGTACAAGTATAACAATTAGAGTCTAAATGCTTATGGACATCTTAACTTCATTTCTAAATAGAATAGAGATTTCTTGACGTTAGGGCTCATGTTATTTCTGTCTGAAACTAGAATCCAGCACTTTCACTAAACATTTATTTTGCATTCAAAAAGCTGTCAAATTGAACAAAATTGAAGCAAAACAGCCTCATTAAAATAATCATTAAATGCCTTAATGTAGCGCAAAACTCATGTAAATTATTTAGAACAATGGTCTCAAGTATACATGCATATATATGTATGTATTATATATGTATTATATATAGCACTATAAGTGTTCTTTTTTCTTGGCCAATTAGATCTCTGGATGGGGGTTTTCTGTGACTTTCTCATATCTGGTTCCTCTCTGATCTCTTTTTGGAACCCACTAGAGTAACTGCAGCTTGAAGGGTTGTTCACCCTCCTGTTGAGATCTTGTTTTAGGGATGACCTTTCTAAAGACTAATTTTTACTACTTAAGCTGTCTCCATCATGCTGCATTGACCAAACAATTACATTGATAGTTGAAGACTTATTTGCAGCTCCAAAGCAGCTTTTGATTTTCAACATATTGATTTGCCTCCCCTTTCTCCCACTGCCCACTGTCAATATTTGCTTCTTAGCTTATATAATAATATGCTCTGTATTTCTCTTAAAACTAACTCATACTCAGAAAAAATAGGTTTGGTCATATAAACACAGTTGTTTCAGGATGAACATGTAGACTGTGTCAAAACTAGATTTCACTCTTTTTTTTTTTTTTTGAATTAGACCTTTAATCAATGCCATATATAGAAATTAATTCAAATGAATCAAAGACCCGAACATGAGCCTCAACTATGAAGCACTCAGAAGAAATAGACACTTCATGACATTGGATCTGGCAATGACTTCTTTCTTGTATATGAAATCAAAGGGATGCATGCACGTGTGTGTGTGTATGTGTGTGTGTGTGTGTGTGCACATGTGTGCGTGCCACACACACACACACACACACAAAGATACTGCCTAAATAGTGAAAGATAGCCTTTATAATATTTGCAAATAGATTTCACTCTTAATAATTGATAGGTGACTTAGTCCTTCTGCAGATGATATGAGTTTATATAACCTCATATAAAGTTGATAAAGACAAAGGCAACACTTTAATTTGTCATCAAACACAGGGAAGGTTTATTGTTATAAATAGCAAAGTGACTATTTTAAAGGGCATCCATTAAATGGAAATGGCACATATTAGCCCGGGAAAGCGACCAACATCTCACAGTTGCTTTCTTCTTGTTCCAGATACATAGTCACTGGTGGTCCAGAATCCGTCCTTAACAGTACATCTTCTAGCTCCATCCATTTGTCTAAGAATTTCATGAGCTCATTATTTTTAATAGCTGAGTAGTACTCCATTGTGTAAATGTACCACATTTTCTGTATCCATTCTTCTGTTGAAGGACATCTGGGTTCTTTCCAGCTTCTGGATATTATAAATAAGGCAGGACCAGACAAACATCACCCCAGGTTCCCCTAAAGACACTTCGCCCCCAGTGCCAGCAGGAAGTAGCCAGATGTCACGAGGACCCTATTCCTACTGCGCCGTCACCTATTTCTTCCCTTTTTTTTCTTTCTTTTTATAATAAGAAGAAGGGAGGTATGTTAGCATTCTGTTAAACTCCACCTCCACAGTTACCTAGCAACAGCTAGGTATACTCCTCCCCAAGGCTACCTGGGAACGGCCAGGTAGCCCTGCCCACTATTATAAGAGGGGCTGTCTGGCCCCTCCTCTCTCTCTTGCCCCTTGACCCTTGCTGCAGTCGGTCTGCCTTTCCCTTTCCTCTTCCCCTCCCCCCTTCACGTGGTCATGGCCGGCCTCCACCTTTCTCTGCTCTCCCCTCTGCCCTAAATAAACTTCTCCTCCTGGAACCCTCTGCCGCCGCAGTTTTTTCTTTTTTTAAATAACAACAATCATCCTGAGTGAGATGACCCAATCACAAAAGAACACACATGGTATGCACTCACTGATAAGCGGATATTAGCCCCAAAACACACAATACCTAAGATGCAACGCATAAACCTCATGAAACTCAAGAAGAAGGAGGAAGACCAAAGTGAGGGTGCTTTTGTCCTTTTTAGAACGAGTATCAAAAGATTCAACCAGAGCTCCCAGGATCTAAACCTCCAGCCTGAGAACAGACAGGGGCAAGCTGTCCTCTGAGAGGCTCTAACCAGCAGCTGACTCAGACAGATACAGTCATCCAGAGCCAAACAGTGGATGGAGCTTGAGGACTCTTATAGAAGAATAGGGGGAAGGATTGTGGGCCCTAAGGAGATAGGAACTGCACAGGAAGATCAACAGAGTAAACAACCTGAACCCTTGGAGCTCTCAGAGACTGAATCACCAACCGTGGAACATACCTAGTCTACACAGATCTAGCTCCATGGACTGGACCTAGGCCTCCCTGCACATATGTTGTAAATGTGCAGATTGGTTTTCATGCAGGTCTCAAACATCGAGAGTGGGGGGCTATCCCAAAACATGCAGCCTGTATATGGAGTATGGTCTTCTAGCTGGGTGCCTCATCTGGCCTCAATGGGAGAGGAAGCACCTAGCTCTCAGAGACTTAAAGTGGCAGGGTGGGGGATACAGGAGGTGGGGGTACTCAGAAAACAAGAGATGGGGAAGGATTGTGGGAGGGGGTGACTGGGACGGGTTATAAAGTGAATAAGCAAAAAAATAAAATTAAAAAAAAAACAGTACATCTAAGAAAGGGTGTCTTTAGTAGACACTTTGCTCTAACATTTGCAGGGGCAAGATTACAAATGGAGGTCCACATACCATGAATTGAAATATTTAAAAGTATAATTGAAACTATGCTTACATCTTGGCTCAGGTTTCTAATGAGGGCTTTATTGCAGCATGAGCCTAGGCTATTTATTCATAAGATCTGTAGGTTTAAATTGCTGCATATTTTTTCAGGCAAGCCTTGTCTCTATAAGCTGTAGATTTACTGAAGAATGCAAGGTAAACATGGCCCTGAATTCAGTATTCAAGGCTGGAAGTGGCTAAATCACCTCAAAACCAGGGTAAAGGTTAAAATCTGCAGGAATTGAGGTGGACATTTCTCCTCAGCCTTTACTTTGGAAGGTTGCATTATATGAGCAGAAGGACTGATGATGGAGAATTATCAAGAAGATCTAGCTTCCCCTGATGTCGAATTTGAGTGAATGGGTATTGCCTTGTGTAAACAGAAGCCTTTTTTATTTTAAGTAAGAGGCATGGTTTTCCCTTTCCTCTGCCTGCATTTATGCCTCTCATCCTAGATCTGGAATAGAGAGATGAGGAAGAGTGTTGGCTTGTATACATTGGCTTGTATGATCTTCTCTAATTCCTTTAAATGTTTATTTGTTTGTTTATTTATTTATTTAATTGCTTTATGTGTCTGTGTGCCTGAGTAGATACAGGAACTTACAGAGGTCAGATGAATCTTCAAATCCTATGGAACCAGAGTTTTTTACATGTCATAAGGCACTTTGTAAACTAAACCCTGGTCCTTAAGAACATTAGTGCTCTTAAGTGTCGAACCATCTCTCTAGCCTTCTTTAGTTACTGATTGCTCAATAGTTACTAAAATGTAGAGCAAGAGGACCACTTCTCTATTACTGATGAGAGTGCAAACTTGTACAGCCACTATGAAAACCAATATGGCAGTACCTCAAAAACAAATAGTAATCAATTTATCTTAAGACCCAGCGATACCATTCTTGGGCATATGCTCAAAGGAGATTTACATCTTCTCACAAGGACTCTTGCTCAACTATGTTCATTGCAGCTTTATTCATAATAGCCAGAAACTGGAAACATCCTAGATGTCCCTCAACTAAAGATTAGATAAAGGAAATGTGGCACATTTACACAATGCAGTAATATTCAGCAGTTAAAACAAAAATGACATCATGAAATTTGCAGCCAAATGGATACAACTAGAGGGAAAAAAATACTGAGTGAGGTAACCCAGCAGAGAAAGACAAATATGGTATGTATTCACTAATAAGTGGATATTAGCTGTTAAATCAATGAAAATCAAGCTAAAATCCACAGACTCAGAAGGTTGGGTAAAAAGGGGGGCTCTGTGGGGATGCATGGGTCTTCCTGGGAAGGAGAAATAGAATAGATTCTATGGCTGTGCTGGGAGGCAGTTGGGGATGGGAATGGGAGGAATAAGGTGAGTTGGAGAAGGGTAGTGAGAGTGAATGCAGGGAGACATGGCTAGAATTGCAAGACCTTTGGAGGCCTGTGCAGAAACCTAGTACCGTGAAATTTCCTAGAATCTATTAAGGTCATCCTAACTAAAACTCCTAGTAATAGGATTATGGAGTCTCAAAAAGCCATCTTTTTGTTGGCAGGTGAGTCTTCCAGTGTCCTGACTAGGGGGCATTCAATTGAATTGTTGGCCAATGGGCCCCACAGGAAAAAACCAAACAACTCAAGATGTTGTTAAGACAAAAGGTGGGATCTCAATTGCCAAGGACAACACCTACACAACTCATTAAACATGGAGAAGTTGTGGTGCCTACATGAAGCCTTCATCATGATGTCCTAGTCTCTATGTGTGCTTGTTAAAAAGAGATAATCCTCATTACTTGACCCTCAAAATAAATTGATTTTTTAAACAGAGAGAAGAAAGAGAGAGAGGGGGAAGGAGGAAGGAAAGAAGGGAAGGAGGGAGAAAAGAGAGAGGAAGAGGGAGAGGAAGAGAGAAGGAGAGAGAATAAAGACCTGGGGGTGAGTAATCTGTATTCAAATCTCAATTATTTCATTTGTGAACTAAGTAATGCTAACATCAATTTTGACCTTGCATTTGTTGAAGATGCTGCCCTTTCCCTGGTTGTGCATTTCTGGCTTCTTCTATCAAAAATCAGGTATCCATAGGTATGTGAATTTAAGTCTGGGTTTTCAGTTCAATTTCATTGATCAATATCTCTGTTTTTATGCCAGTAGCATGAGGTTTTTATTATAGTAGTACAATTGAAATCAGAAATGAGTGATAATTCTCGAGGTTCATTTATCACTTGGGATTGTTTTAGCTATCCTATGTTTTTCTGTTTTGCCTGTTTTTCTGTATGAAGTTGAGAATTATCCTTTCAAGGTGTGTACTTAATTGTGTTGGAATTTTGAAGGGGATTGTGTTGAATCTGTAGATTGATATGGTAGGATGCCATGTTTACTATGTTAATTCTCCAATCCATGAGCATGGGAGATCTTGCCATCTTTTTATATCTTCTTCAGTTTTTTTTTCTTCAAAGAATTAATGTTTATGTCAAGCAAGTCTTTTACTTGCTTGGTTAAAAAAATCACAAAATATTTTATATTATTTGTGACTATTGGGAAGGGTGTCCTCCCCTGATTTCTTCCTTAGTTCATTTGTATTTGTATACGGAAGACAACTGATATTTTTGAAGTTAATATTGTATCCAGTTCAATTTGCTGAATGTGTTTGTCAGCTGTAGGGGTTCCCTAGTGGAATTTTTAGGGTCACTTATGTTTATTATCATATCATCTTCAAATAACAATACTTTGACTTCTTCCGTTATGATTTCTAATCCTTTGATGTTTTTCAGTTGTCTTATTGCTCTAGTTAAATCTTCAAGTACAATAGAGAATAGATAAAAAGAGAGTAGACCAGGTCTTCTGTCTAGTGGTACAGTCCACTCACCCCATGGATATCCTTGTCTTGTTCCTGATTTTAATGTAATTGTTTTGAATTTCTTTCCTTTCAAGTTGATATTGGCTATGAGCTTTATGTAAATTGTCTTTATTATGTATGCCCAGATCTCTCAGGACACTTATGACATGAGTGTTGGATTTATGTCAAAGGCTTTTTTTTTGGTATTTAATGAGATGATTATGTGTTTCTTTTTTACGCATATTACGGATCTCACTGACAGATTTTCATAAATTGAACCATCCCTGCCTCTCTGGGATGAAGCTACCATGGTGGATGCTCTTTTTATGTCTTCTTGGATTTTGTCTGAAAATATTTCATTGAATATTTTTACATCAATTTTATGAGGGAAATTGGTTATTATTCTCTTTGTTTAGCCTTTATTTGGCCTGGATATCAGGGTAACTATGGCCTCAAAAATGAACTTGGCATTGTTCCTTCTATTTCTATTTGTGAAATAATTTTAGAAGTATTGTCCTTAAGTCTTCTTTGAAAGTCTTGTAGAATTCTGGGGTAAAGCCATCTGGTATTGGATTTTTTTGGGGGTGAGATTTTTAATTACTGCTTCTATTTCACTAGTGATTATATGTATATTTAAAATTGTTTATTTGATTTTGGTTTAATTTGGTAAGTGATATCACTCAAGAATACTATCCACTTCTTTTAGATTTTTCAATGTGGTAGAGTACAGGCTTTTAAAGTTTGTCTTTATGATTCATGTATTTCCTCAGTGTCTGTTGCTATCCTTCACCCCCTTTTTGGTGAACCAGTTAATTTTTATTGAGTAACTAACAGGAGCATGGGTGAAGAGTTACTTACAGGAGCAGGAACAATTCAAATACAGCTGACTCTTAAAAATCTCCCCACAACAAGGGTGATAGGTTAGTTAAGGTTTGCATTGCAGTGACAAAACCCAATGGCCAAGCAACTTGGGGAGGAAAAGGATATATTTGACTTGCTGTTCCATACCACATGTCATTGAAGGAAGTCAGGACAGGAACTCAAATAAGGCAGGAACCTGGGGGCAAGAGCTGTTACAGAGGTCATGGCAGGATATTGCTTACTGGCTTGCTCCCTATGACTTATTCAGATTAGCCTGCTTTCTTATAGAACTCAGGACTACCAGTTCAGGGACAGCACTACTCACAATGTGCTAGTCCATCCCTCATCAATTATCTGTTAAGAAAATGCCTTACAGGCTGGCCTCCAGCACAGTCTTATGGAGGCATTTTTTTTTTTTTTTCTTTGTATGCATCATTCTAAACTGACCAGTCTGGTGTCCTCTCAGCTTTTACCCAAACAGTAATCAAGCGTAGTATTCATGATACATAAACACAAGCCTCCTATAGAGTTGTTATGTGATACACATATCCCTTGTAAGCTTAAGAACTATAGAAAAACCACAAAATATTTCTCACATGCCCACCAACCAATGACAGATATTGAAAACATTTTGATACGAGTGTTTCTAAAATTTTCTTCTGATTTGATATATTGAATATTATCTCACACTGTTTTTTACTCTGATTATTGTATATTATGTTGATTTTCCGGGTCAAATCTTATATTTCTGTGGAGCACAGCACATTGTCCCCAGTGCTATTCTTTGCATATGCTGCTGGATTTTATTTTTTTTTTAATTTTTAACTTAATCTTCTCTCATATATTATATCCTGACCACGATTTTCCCTCCCTCCACTCCTCTCAAGACTCCTCCCCCTACCTCTTTTCTCTTCCAGATTCACTCTTTCTCAGTTTCTCTTCAGAAAGGGGTAGGATTCCAAGAGACATCAACAAACATGGCATATCTAATTGCAATAAGACTAGGTATCTCCCCTTACATTAAGACTGGACAAAGCAAACCAGTAGGAGGAAACGAGTCCCCAAGCAGGCAAAAGAGTAGAGACATGAGTTGGTATTTTTGGTTGTTCATATGACGCAGACTCATGAGATGTTTTGCTGAAGCAAGACCCATAGGGGACACATTATGTTTGGAGAGAGTATAAATAGGACTCAACAGAAAGTGACAGGGTGCCTGCATAGCTAGCTTTGTAACTCTTCATTGATCGTGGGTCTTGAGTCTTCACTTTGTTAACAGAGAGAGGCATGATAGAAAACTCCTGAAGTCCTGTCTGATTATTCTGGTCACTCCTGCTGACTCATGCTGATTCGGTGAGGCCTGGCTGTTTCTCCTGGATCATGCCATCTCTGCTGATTTATGTTTGGTATCCTGACACTAGTGAACTGGATTTCTGGTATCCTGACAACAGAGATCGGAATCACCCCAAAGAACTACTTTTAAACAGGTCCTCATCCTCTTGTCCTATTTTCCATCTTTTCTCTCCCTACCTTTGGACAGTGGGCTGATAGGGGTGTCCAAGCATTTGAAAACCCTTATTAATGTAGGTTTTGAAAAATCTAAGCAGACAGAGACATACCTGTTCCCATTGTTAGGAATACCACAAGAAGACCAAGCTACCAACCACCACACATATGCAGAGGGCTTAAGTCTGACCCATGCAGGGTTGTCTCCCTTTGTTATTTCTTTATTGTTTCTATTTCCATTTTTTAGATCCTGGACAATTTTGTTCAATTCCTTCACCTGTTTGGTTGTGTTTTTCTCTATTTCTTTAAGAAATTTATGTGTTTCCTCTTTAAGGGCTTGTACCTGTTTACCTGTGTTCTCTTGTTTTTCTTTAAAGGAGCTATTTATGTCCTTCTTAAAGTCCTCTAGCATCATTGTGGGCTCTAATTTTAGATCAGGAATCTTGCTTTTTTTTTTTTTTTTTTTTGGCGTGTGGGAATTCAGGGCTTGCTGTGGTGGGAGAACTAGGTTCTGATGATGCCAAGTAGCATTGGTTTCTGTTGCTTATGTTCTTGTGCTTACCTTCATCATCTGGCTATCTCTGGTGTTAACTGGCTTTACTGTCTCTGCCTGGAGATTGTCCCTCCTGTGAGCCTGTGAGCTTGAGTGTATCAATGCTCCTGGGGGACAAGCTTGCGTAGCTAGCTTCCTCTGGGGTGTGGATGGCTGTAGCACACGGTCAGCTCTCAGGCGCAGATGGAAACCCAAAGTCACTATATATGCTTTTAAATTAAAGGATGTACATTGGTTTTTAGATACTGCTATTAAACACTTAGTAAGCTAAAATTTAGTGTAAACATATATTTATGTGTCTTACAGTCAATGAGAAACCCAAAATACATGTGAATCATTTAATTGGAATATTTCCTTTATTGCTGCAGTCTGGAACTGATCATATGTTATGTCCTAGGTATCTTGCTCTTGTATTAATATCATCTACATGTACATACTCCAGTTTTTAGGCTGGAATTAAGGTTTAGGACATAGTTTGGATTTTTTTCTAGAGGGATGAACAGGATTTATGAGTTATATGGTATAGTGAGCAGAACACCAGCCTGAACAATGTATAGTCCCCCAGGGCTGAGGATATTATGTGACATAGGTTAAACAGCAAAAGTATATCAAGTTAAACCATTGGCTTCTAACCTATAGAAAGGTTTTTCTGTATTATTCGGACAGATTCAATCTAGTTTATCACAAATGTCCTTTCAAAAAAGGAGGGGTGTTGTTAGAAGAGAAGATATGGCAGTATAGATGAGATAAGATTTGTAGTATATTCTTATGTAGGGCAGGCTCAGTAAATGGCTTCTCATCTTTTAATGATGCTTTTATTCTGCATCTTTTAGTTCAGCACCTGGCTATCCTACCTAGGCTATCCTATCCTACTAGGTAGGATATGTGTGTTAAAATCATATGTGTTACTGATGACTTCATAGAAGTCTATAACTTACTTGACATTAGAAAAATACCTCTAAATACCTGCATTATTAAAACCCTCTCCACTTATCAGAGTTTATTATGTGGGCTCCACACTTGCCTTTGTGAAAACATCCCTTGCTTTTTAAAAAGGTTTACTCACTTTTATCTTATGTGCATGAGTGTTTTGCATATATGTTTGTACACTGCATGTTGCCCAGTGCCTAGGAGGTAAGAAGAATGGTTTTAGATCATCTGGAACTGGAGTTTCAGATGGGCGTGAGCTATCAATGGGTACTAGGATTAAACATGTATTCTTCACAAGAACAGCAAATATTCTTAACTGTCGAGCCATCCCTTCAGCCCCTACTTAAAAAAAACAAAACAAAACAAAAACAAACAAAAACAAAAATAGAAAACAAACAACAAACCAGAATCCTAGGAAAGTCCCATGCAGTAGGGACAAATAAATGCTTACAGGATAAGTTACTTCTGCCAGATTTTGAGAGCAGAAGATGCTGACCATTTTCTGAGGTCCATATTGTTAGCCTCAAGATGAACAAATATGCTGGATTAGTCAGGGTTTACTATTCCTGCACAAACATAATGACCAAGAATGCAAGTTGGGGAGGAAAGGGTTTATTCAGCTTACACTTCCACATTGCTGTTCATCACCAAAGGAAGTCAGGACTGGAAATCAAGCAGGTCAGGAAGCAGGAGCTGATACAGAGGCCACGGAGGGATGTTACTTACTGGCTTGCTTCTCCTGGCTTGCTCAGCTTGCTTTCTTATAGAACCAAGACTACCAGCCCAGGGATGGCACCACCCACAATTGGCCCTCCTCCCTTGATCACTAATTGAGAAAATACCTTACAACTGGATCTTGTGGAGGCATTTCCTCAACTGAAGCTCCTTTCTCTGTGATAACTCCAGCTTGTGTCAAGTTGACACACAAAACCAGCCAGTATATATGCCAAGGTAGCATCTTCGTATGTCTGTACTTATGAATGGATGACACCACCTTATAGACATTTTCAGATGTTATCTTGATTTTCTTTTGTCTTATTGTTGCTCACAAATATTATCCCGAGATTCAGTGTTACTTGAAAATAAGGTTTTTAAACTTATGTAGTATACTAATAACTGATGCATTTTCTAGGTTTAGATTTCTAGATTTTTAAAAATGATCAAAACTTTATAACTTATAAAAATATGTTTAGACAAGGAAGCTCAGCAGGCTCTGGAGAGTCTTGATAATGAATTTGAATAAATCAGAATATTATATAGGTAATCTTTTTAATGTGTGAACTCTAAAGAAATGGTGGCAAAAAGGAAATTATACATTTGTTGTTAACAAGCAAGGTTAGGAAGGCATTTTGATTTACAATGTAGGCGCATTGCAATTTCACTTTCCACTGGGTAGGCAGAAAATGGGCTCTGCTACATTACATTGTGAAATTAATGCTTGTGCTGAGTCTCCATCCAAGTGAATGGGTCAATGAAGGATGAAGTATCGAATTTCTTTCCTGGAAGCTTTCAGCTCCTATGGAGTCTACTGCTCCTTCTCTGTTCTTGCCTCACTGGTTTATTTCTGCTCCTCCTTAGAGGTTGAGTTGTGATTGCCCCAGAAGTTCAGGGATGGTGAGCAGGTACAATGGACATTTTAGATTTCCTCCTATGACTAAACTGAGCTCACGAGTTCAGAAGTAAAAGAGGATTCTGTTTGATTGTCTTCAAGCCAACTTCCATGGCTAGCAAATCTAAAGTTTCTAGAGATAGAATGGAATAAATATAGTAACAACATGCATACCTCTGAAAATCCCTTCCCAGCCTTGGTTGTTAACAGTCAATACCTGCTACATAACAAATTACATACAAACTTAGCTTTATTTTAAACAACTATGTGGTGAAGCCATGATTGTTGGGTTAGCAATTAAGTCTGGGATTGATCAGATGGGACCAGGTTTTGTTGATCGTGGCTACATTTTCTCATACATACTTGAGTAGGTTGGCTGGAGGGTGGGTGTCCTAAGAAGACATTGTTGGGAAAGATTGTCTTACTTCCATATGCTCTATTTTCATCAGAGACTCTTATGTTGATGGTGGCAAAGATTTTTTTTTTTACTACTTATTTTATTTTATTTACATTCCAG
The DNA here is from genome assembly GCA_021653895.1 of Mastomys natalensis. NCBI lineage: Eukaryota > Metazoa > Chordata > Mammalia > Rodentia > Muridae > Mastomys > Mastomys natalensis. The sequence continues at coordinate 39,866 of JAJTUV010000689.1, forward strand.
CCATTGCCTGCCTCCATACCGCGTCCCACAGTTCCTTATCCCATTCCTTCTCCTTGCCTCTGAGAGGGTGCTCCCACATCAGGCCTTCCCATTCCCTGGGGCCTCAAGCTGGAGTGTTAGGCGCATCTTCTCCCACTGAGGCCAGACTAGGCAGTCCTGTGTTATGCTATATATGTGCCTGAGGCCTTGGACCAGCCTATGTACGCTGCCTGGTTGGAGGCTTAGTCTCTGAGAGCTACCTGGACTGGGGGTTAGTTGAGACTGCTGGTTTTTCTATGGGGTTGCCCTCCCCTTCAGCTTCTTCATCCTTCTCCTAATTCATGCATAGGGGTCCTGGACTTCAGTCCAATGGTTGGTATAAGTATCTGCATCTGTCTCAGTCAGCTGTTGGTTGGGCTTCTCAGAGGATAGCCATGCTAGGCTCCTATCTGTAAGCACATCATAGCATCAGTAATAGTATCAGGCCTTGGTGCTCCCCTATGAGATGAATACAAAGTAGGGCTGGTTATTGGACTGTCTTTCCTTCAAACTCTTCTCCACATTTTTTCCTGCAGTTCTTTTAGATTGGAACAGTTCTGGGTCACAAATTTTGATTATTGGTTGGTAACCCTGTCTCTCCACTGTCTTTCTGTCTATCTATCTATCTATCTATCTATCTATCTATCTATCTATCTATCTGTCTGTCTGTCTGTCTGTCTGTCTGTCTGTCTGTGTCTGTCTGTCATCTATCTATCTATCTATCTATCTATCTATCTATCCTATCTATCACATCCCTGTTCTATCTACTGGAGGTGGACTCTTCAAGTTCCCTCCCCAATGTTGGGCATTTTGTCTAAGTCACCCACAATGAGTCTCGACGGGTGTTCACCTGCAGGGTCTCGGGCTTTCTAGAGGGTCCTCCTAATCTCCCACCCTCCAGGGGCTGCATAGTTCCACTCATTCACCAGGCCCTCTGGGCTTCTCTACTGTCCTCCTCCCATAAGTGATCATGTTCCCCCTTTCCCCTTCCCCTCCCCTCTCATACCCCAATCCCTCCCTCTGCCTCCCGTGATTATTTTCTTTCTCATTTTAAGTGGATTGAAGTATCCTCACTTGGGCCTGTATGCTTGTTAAAGTTCTTCCCATCTGTGGGTTGTATCCTAGGTATTCTGTACTTTTTGGCTAATATTCACTTATCAACGAGTACATACCATGCATGTTCTATGGTCTGGGTTACTTCACTAATGTGGCAAAGATTCTTAAAATTTGGTGGGTGTATAGAATCTTTTTATGGCTCTGGATGAGATATACATAATGTTATGATCATGGTATGCTGTTACTCAAAGTCAACCACTAGCCTAGAAATACTAATTAATTCATGCTCTTGGAAGAGAAATTAGAGAAATCAGACTTCAGGAAAGCCATTGCAAATCTATGTAGATAAACTAAGCTAGAATTGTATCTCTAGATTCAAAGCTCTTTTCTTTATTGCCTCTTTTATCCCCAGAACAGTTCTGTGATGTGACAGAAAAAGTGTTATTTTCTCCTTTTTCTTTATGCAGTAACTAAGCCTAAACTGTTTAGATGATTGCTATGAGTCTCATCACTACATAAGAGGTAAGCCTGGGATTCTAGTCTAAACTATCTGACTGTAAATCTACCACCCAATCTACTGTGCATATTGTCTATAGGTGGCTAGCTACACCTGATTGTGTTTCTCATATTAGAATTTTGATTCCAGATTATAAGAAATGATAGTAGTCTTGCCACAGAATATTGAATAAGAGATAGAAAAATATGGGGAAATCCAAAGTCAGGCTGAGCTCTTTGCTTTTTTTTTTTTTTTTTTTTTTCCTACAGTTCCTCAGAAGCCAGGTACCTTATTGTTTCTGCCAGAGTCTATCACTAGGACTTGGGCTCCCCATGAGACTTGGTCAGTTCTCCCAAGAGCCCCCGGATTTCAACTGTTTTCACTTATCAGCGTTGAGATTGTCAGTGCATGTTACTGTACTGGCATTTTATATGGGTTCTGGGGATCGAACTCAAGACCTTATGCTTACAAGGCAATCACTTCACTGACTGAGCTAACTCTCCAGCTAGATTTACTTCCTTTTAATCCTTAAAAAAAAAAAAGTTGTGCAAGCTTGAGAATACATTCTACATATGATGCCACTGAGGTTTGGATACTGGAGGTAGTTTCTCAGAGTCACACAATCAGAAACTCAGTGTATTGATAGGACCTTTTGTAGTCTGTGTACTAGTTTGTATAACTAATCATGATGTCATTTACTTATGATCTTTAATAAAAATAAGGTGTCTACTGTGGGTGTCCTATCACAGAAGGACTGTGCTGCACATTTAGTGTATGGTTACCACCTTTCTGCTGGGATATGAGACAGCTAAGATTCGCAGACTTCCTTAAGTGAAGACAAAACCCAGTCCTGTAGATGTGGGAAACTCTGGTACTTGGCTTTCTTTTTTTTTTTTTCTTATTACTTTTTGATTGTCTCAATTTAGCATTAAATAAATAAAGATAACATATTTGAAGTACTTCACCTAGAATAAATGCTAAATAATTTTATACTCTTCCCAACTGAGAGATGCATTCATACGCTATAAAACTTTATCTAACATTACCTAACTTTAGCCTATGCTATCTATATTAGAACAATGAAAATATAGTTTCTACCTTTTTATTTAAAGGACTTTCTATTTTAACAAATCAGACTGATTCAACATATTAAATTAATACAACTACTATTTAGACATTGTTTTAAGCATTAGGAACTTTGGAAACATGTAAAAACATACTAAAATTAATCTTCATCTCAAGGCTCCTAACTTTCAAGAAAGGAAGATGTAATAAATGGGTTACCTTAAACAATAGATACAATATAAGTCATGTTAGTAAATTTTCATGTGCTGTTTATGGTTGTTTAGGTGGACTGTGGGACAATGTGGACCCTTTGGTCTCATACTTAAGTATGTTTATCTCAAGAGTCCTCTGAGACGGCTTTTCATGGAACAGGCTGTTCCTTGGTCTTATGATATGGAAAAGAGGAACAAGTGACCTATATTTGGGAGAAGGAGAATTAGCCTCTCCCAGGGATATAATCCTTTTTTGTCCAATGCAGAGTGGTCACCCTTGGAGTCATATACACACCACCAACAAAAACCAGTCTCAACAGGTTGTATTTGTGTAAACTGTATGTATTCACACATACAATAGAAATGTAACAATAATAATAAAAGAAAAAGAAGCTCCCAACTTCAGAGTGGGGTGGGGTACAGAAGAGGTTCCAGAGAGGCAAATGTTGAGATCCTTGAGAACATATGGAAGCAAATCTATTTTTGACAGAGGTCACTATTGTTTATTCCATGGTTTAAAAATCCCTGTGATGGAAATGGAAAGACAGAAGCCTCACCTATGGGGAAGATGCTCTGCTTGGAACTCTTAGCTGTGACCTCCATCCTGACTGCCTCAGTGGGGCTGTCCCAGTCACTTCTTCTGGACTGCTTAAGAACCTGACTTTATGTTCTACTGTCCATATTCTGCTTGATATCTGTTCTTTTACTTCTGCTTGCAACACATTAATATAATCACTCATTCGAAACTGAACGTATGGCTATTGTGGATTATTTTCTGAACAGAACAAAAGACTATGGTACAAGTGAAAACAGAGAGTTTAATAAGGTAGTTGGCTTTAATAGGTGGGCTGTCATGCTCAGAATGGAGGCCAAAAATGAAAGACTGAAAACTAGGAACTTTTGTATTTCTTGGGAAATCTGAGAGTGTTCTAGTTTTGGTGAGCTTTTCATTATCACATCTAAGTTGAGTTTCCAAATATGTATCTCCAGACCTATGTATTCTATTCCAAAATAGCATTTCCAATTACTTTCTCAAACACATTTCAAACACAACTTGTAGAAAATTGGGTCCATCATTTCCATCTTAAAACCCTATATAGAGTTCCTTGATCATTTAGTTGATGTCTCCCTTTAAGCTTCTCTTCCAAATACCTTCAAGTATTTGACTCACTTCTTTTCCATACTCCATGTTCATTTAAACAGGAAACCTTGTTGGCTCTGCCTTCAAATCAATTCAGAGTCCAATTATTATCAGCTTTTTTCTCTACAAGCGGCTTGCGCATGGCTCATTCCAACAGTCTTCTAACTAGATGCTCTGCTTCTGTCTTTTTCTCACCTACCTTTGTCTATTCTCAGGACAATAGCTAGACAAACTAGTTTGTGTTTCCTTTTCTGCTCAATCATGGGACATATGCTCCTTTTACCTAGAGTAAAAATTAAATCTCTTAAAACCACCTAGGGGATTTCATGTGCTCTTACACTACCTTTCTGGTTGCGTCTCCTGATACTATTGCCTCTTCTCTGTTCAACACATTGGGTTTTTTACTCCTTCACAAGCCTGAAAAGGACACTCCTGTTCAAGATCAACTGGACTGGGGTTCTTTTGGTCCAGAATGATCTCACTCCATGTATGGGATAGGTATATACCTGAGCAACTCCACTCTTGCAGGTCTGGTCTGAAATACCAGAGAGGTCTGCTTTGAATAACTGCTGTTACATCACAGATTGGTTTTTTTGAGTTTAATAAACCACAGTTTATCTAATAAGATGTGGGGGTGATATACAAGGATGGATATACAATCAATAGGTCTCTGTCCCATGGACTACCTCCATCTTCTCACTAACAGCACAAGGCAAGCTGAGGTTTATTTAAACACATTCTTTATAATGACCTCTTCAGAGAAAATTACAATACAAATAGCACAAAGCATTTAGTAAATTAGGTCACAGGCCAAGAAATTCAACTGTGCAGTTTTGAAATCTAATGTCAAAGAGTTCCTGAGACTTTAAGACTGAGTGATCTGCAATGTCTCCAACATGTCTTCAACTGCCTTAAGAGAGTATTTGGTTTCCTTCTTACTTCGACCTGCAAACTGATAAGCCCTGTTTATTTGATTAGCAGCCCAACTAGCATATTTGATGTTGTCTTTTTCATTTTTGCACTTGCTTTTGGATTAGAAGCAATATGACTTGCAGACATGTAAAGCCCAAACAGAGCTCTCATGTTTCTGTTGTTGAGTTTCAGTGCCTGTGAAAATACTTTCTTGAAAGCTCAAGGTTTTCAAATCTACCTTGGGTGTATTTGACTTCTGCATACTGCTGACAGTATAAGTGGTTATGTGGATTTGTCATAATCAGCTCCTCCTAAGCAAAAGGCTGCTTTCACATAGTCATGTTCATTGATATAAAGTTCTGCAAGTTCATGCCAGGCTTCTTGGTCTCCAACAAACTGTTCCAGATACTCATTCAGCTCTTGAATGGCGCCTACATTTTTCCCCTGGGCTTTTCGAATGGCAATCTTATGCTTTCTGGCAGCAGTGTTAGTTGGATCTTCTTGCAAAATTCAGTCATACAGTTGTATTGCATCATCATATCTTTCCATAGCTTCAAATCACATGCCCGTTAACTGCTTAACTTGGTGACTACCAGGGAATTGTCTTCTTAACTCCTGAAGACAAAACAATGCCAAGTCATCCTGACCACAGTCTAGGGCTTCAATCATCACCTGCTCATATATGATCCAAATGCTGTCCCCAAGCTTAGAAGCATAATCATTAATTAATTCTTCTCCAACTTCCATAATTTGCTATTCTTTGAGTTTTCTTCTTGCCATTTTCTCATTTTATCTCGCATTTCTTCCCAAGTCACATTGTAACACTCAGTGACCTTCGCCATCTTCCTAGAATCCCAAATTATTTTATTTCCTTCAGTAATGTATTTCTTTTTCTTCTTATCAAAGTCTGTTTTCTTCCCATTACTCTATTATGCTTTGCTATGTAACTTAGCTTTTAATTTTAAAGACTTTGTCATGCATGTATGAATGTGTGTATGCTGAACGTGACACACATCTGGAACTGTAAAAGGCACAGATAGACTGTTAAAATATTTGTTGAACAAACAAATGAATTAGGAAAATATTTTGTTCACTCACCATCCTGTCTAAGTTCTTTCTCGGCTTGTTGTAAAGTAAATATCATGTGTTGATTAGCAATTCAATATTTATTTTTTGGACCATGTTAATGTACAAGAGCATGAATGCTTATAAACAATATAAATAGAATATGTAAAATTTAAGGGAAAATGTTTGGAAGAAAGGAACACAGTAATATAAATATTAGTATATCTTTTTCAGAATTCTGCACAGAGGAAGAGAAATGTCTGGGGAAAGTGATCATCTTTGGAGTTTGCTCTGCACAGGAATTGCCTTTCAGCTCTGCTTCAATAAACTTTGTGGCTGCATCACTGTGAGATGGAAACCTTTGCCTTTTGCTTTTCAAATCATTCTTTGCAAAGTCTTAACCTGACCCACCATGTCCACTTACTTTAATGAATCATGAAGCTGCCTAAAATGAAATTTCTCATCTCCACATTCTGTTCTCCTGATTAATTTAGTGTTGGCATTTAAGCATGATTACATTCCCTTGGGAATCAGTGATGTTTTAGGCAATTTCATCTGTTTAATTTACATTTTGTTGAAAGACTTAAGAAGGCAACTGCTTTTTAAATCAAGATCCTCAAATGTCCATGCATCCTGATTATAGCTGATCTTTCTATTTTCATTATGCTTTCATGAGTTGAACTTATTAAAATATGAAAATAAAGGAAAGCAAATCCACCATGTCAAATAAAATGCACCACTGCTCTCCACTCTCTACATGGAGATAGCTTTCCATCGTGCTTCCATGCTTTTTAAATTAAATGTCAAATTTTGCACATGCACATCAAGAGACTTCATCTTGGAGTGCCAAATTCTGCTTTACTTTGCTCTGGATTGAATTTAACTTAGTACCTATTATCAATAAAACCATTATATGATTAATATTGGATTTTAATATTATACAGACAAAAATGTTTTAAACTAATATTTTCTGCTTGGTTACATCCCCGTCAATCTGTCCAAGTATAAATGACTATCAAAGATTGGAAATTGCTCAAGAAAATGAAGTTCTTGATTCACCAGCATAGGACATGTTATAAAGTCACCGCACAGATGGCATGGAAAAGAATTCTTACAGCCAGGATCTTGAACTGTATATATTTAACAGATGAGATACTACCAGAAATGTCACTGTTATCTAGCATAGCTGACAATTCCACAGGTGATGTTTTCTTTCTGTCTTGACTCTTTTTGTCCTTGGACAGATGTGTTCCTACCTTTGGATTTATAGTTGTCAGACCCAAAATCCTGGTTTTGGATTAATTCTTCTTCTTAATTTGATTTCTAATAATAGAAGAAACAGCACAGAAAATGTAAAGTCTATAAAAGGAAACTACCAACTGCGATTATAGAGAAACTACTGTCTCTGTGGAAGAATTATGTAGCTATTACCTAAACATGGCATAATGTGGCTGCCTGGAATAGAAATATACATACATATCAGTTTCAACACAGATTTCCAATAAACGTGAATCTACAAATACTTTTATGCCAAAGGTATCTTGACAAGAGAACACAGGAAAAAAATAGTGTGTTTTGCGTTTTCCAGGGAAGAATATTCAAAGATTCAATTTATTTAATTCAACAAACCTTTATTGGGTATCTAGTCCATGTCAAGTGCTATGTAGTTAGCCATTTCAGACTTGCTTATTGCTTTTAGGGAAGTTGCTGTCTGAAGCAGGGAAAGAACGCTGTCAATATAATGGTGAACATATATTCTTGGGAATAAAAGAAAATCAGTGCAGCTTGAAAGGAGATCTCAGCAAAGATTTGCCAGAGATCATGTGGAAACTAAAGTCCAAGCAGAAGTGGAAGAAAGAATTAGCCAATAGAGGTTGAATGGGAAGATTGATTTGGATAGAGGAAATCAATTCTGAGAGAAGCAATTTGAGTTGGTGGAGTCAAGCATTAACCTGCTAAATTGTTGAACAAACATGAGTAAAACACGGTTTCAAAGGTGAACCTGATGAGCAAATGAGGTCCAGATGATAAATGAAACTTATTAGGTATCTCGAGCAACTTGGAGCTACTATGACATTGTGGGAAGTCATCTAGTTATTGGCCATTTTAAACAGAACCATAAATTTATCAGCTGATTTGATATGATTTTTTTGCAGGATGTTATTAGAATATAGACAATGGATTAAAGATGTGGAAAAATGAGCATAGCTTATGTAATAAAATATAAGATATGAAAAATGCGTTAAAACTAGTTATTTTGAGACAAATTTTAATAAAATAATTGAGATCTGTAAAGAAGACAGACAGACAGTAGGGGGAAGTTAGTGCCTCTCTGTGGTTATGGAGCATGATGAGTGATTGTCAGAACCTGGAGAAATGTCAGAACCTGGGAAAGCTGACAGAGTTATGACAAAGTCTCAGTAACAAGGTCCTGTGGAGATGAGGCCACTGGCATGACTGCCCTCTGACACTTCCTGAAACTGACTGTAAGCTCCCTTTTGCCCTCCATTTGGAGTCTGCTTTGGGAACATGAAGCAAAATAGAAGGAAGAGAGTGGCTTGAGTAGGGAAATGAGGGATCCAGCATAGGAAACTTGGATTCAGGGGTAAGTAGGATGACAGGTGACTTTTAGGGTTCTTGTATAGGAAACAGGGTAGAGGGTGACTCTTATTTATTGATGTAGGGAGTCTCAGATAAAATCAGCCTATCATATTTTAGAGAAGGGAAGGTTGTAAAAAGTGAGTTTGGTTTTGGAGCTGTTGTGGTTCAGGTGCTTGGGAGATATTTACTTCTTCATTTAGGAAGCCTATCATGGACCATCTCCATGGTAATGGATGTGTGCCTATTTTAAGGGCAAAAAATTGGTCTCATTTTTACATTTTAAATAGTACCAGTGATTTGAAGAGCTCTTGAAGCCAATGGAAAAATCCAAAATGTTTATTGTATTTAAATAAAGCTAGAGCCATATGTTTCCATAATGATGATTGAAGTACAGATTTTGCTAAAAAACCATCAATTTAACACATCAGATTGAGTTAAAATCTCAATGACTTTGTTAAATACTAGTTTAACATTTCCCATAAAATTTAAGAGACATAGATTTTGATTTTGTTAATCAGGTTTTCCATATAAAATAGTTATAGCTTGGCCAAATGTGTTCCCACTATCAAGTGGAATGTTCTCTGTTGTAGTAATATTCCTGGTCTCAAATTCACTTTTCTTTTTTTCTTTACATTATTTTTATTGAAAAATTATACAATATAATTGAACATATTTTTCCTCCCCCAATTCCTTCCAGACTTTATCCACCTATCTACTCACTGATCCTCATGTTCTCTCTCTCTCTCTCTCTCTCTCTCTCTCTCTCTCTCTCTCCTTTCTCTCTCTCTCTCTGTGTTTTTCATTCTCTCCTCTCTTTCTCTGAAAAAAAAAAAAACCCACAAAAATGAAAATCAAAGCCCAATGAGACAAAAACATCAAAACAAAGCAAAATCAAACAAAAGGTCCACAAAAATATTATTGAGTTTGTATTGTACTGGCCAAGTACTTTAGGCATGGGCTTGCACTGCAGTGCAGTGTAGTTGATATACCCAGAGAGACCCCATTATAGAGAACCTATTTTCCCTTTGCCAGAACCTATTATTTGCAGATAGTTTATTGTTTAGGGATGAAATACCGACTTAGTATTACTATTGCTCACATTTACTTTTCTCATGACTTTTGGGGGTGGGGATGTGGGCTGGGAGGATAAGGGTAAGCACTACATCTCTGTGCTATCACTAGATTATCCAGTAACATGAGATTGAGAGATGGAGGCTGTGATGATTATAAAAGTTGCTGGTGTTAGGTTTTGGGAGATGGATAATACTTCAAGGCTCTGGGGGCTGCCTCATGGGCATCAACAAGTATTTTTATCAATGTGTGATTTTAAAGAAAGATGTTCAAGTTCCATTTAAATGAGTTAGTTTAGGAACATTAAAATAAACAAGCAGGGCCAGTGAAAGTGCTCAGAGGGTAAAAGTCCCTGCAATGGAAGCCTATCAACTTGAGTTCAATTCCTAGAATCCACAGTGGAAGAAGCGATCTGATTACTAATAGTTGTTTTCTGTGGTTTGAATGAGAATGGCCCCAACAGAATGGCTCCTGCATGAATATATTAATTAATTAATCTGATGGGTAGTTTAGACTTTATTTATGTTTTTTGGGCAGAGGACACTATTCAGTATGAAGTACCCACACTAGGTACCTAAAGCTGTTAGCCCAGAGACAATATAGTTCATTAATTTCTATATCTTTTTCATTTGCCAATGATAATATTATTTATTTTACAATGTGTTATGTTTTATTTATTTTAGCCTGACCATGGTTGATGAGTTATTTACTAGTGATATTTATCTTGTGGAATTTGTCTATATTTTATAAACTGCTCACTGGATCCCAGAGTAAATTTAACATTTTTTTAGTGAGTGCCATCAATTCTCTTTATTGTATTTGTTTTCTGGAAAAGAACTAAATATTATCAAATAATAAACATACGGTAGAAGAACTGAGATAAAACTGCCACATATTTGACACCTCCATCAGTCCTTAGAGGTAGCTGTAACTATCAAGGAGGGAGCAGGAACTAATAGAAGGCATACAATTTGTGCATGAAGCAGTAAATGGTAGTATTGGAATTCACATGAAGAAATCTATTTTTTTTATGTTACTAACACACACAAAGCTGCAAGGGAGTCTGTTTTATCTCTCTTCACACACTTATTTTCTTTCCAGAAATATTTTGGCCTCTTACTATACTAATAGTTTCAATTAAGCTGCAAAATAATAAGTTTATTATTTATATAGTGTGTAGGAAATACAAAGAAAAATCCTGAACTAATGAAACTGCCATTTGATTTAGTAAGTGGGACCATATAATCCCCAAATCATCTTCCTTGAGACTGTGACAATAGGAAGGTGACCTTAATAAAAGGCAACATTTCAGATATTGAATTAGAAAAATCTGAAAATAAAAAGAGTAGAGAATATGTTTAAAAAATCAACTGTAGAGAATCTTGACACATGGTGCCTCTGTTGCTAAGATGGCCTTTTATTACACTGAGGATATCTGCTTGTAGATTCATCTTCATAGAACACTGCATGTTGCTCAGTCAGAGTTAGTGGCTCAGTCCTCCCACATCTTCATTGTCTGAGCTAATGTTTCATACTGAGAACATCTCAATACATTAAAGAACTTCCTTTCAAAATTGCTATCTGTTTCTACTATATTATTTCTTTTATTTTAGTTTGTTATTAACCATTTTATTCTTTTACATTTCAAATGATATCCCCTTCTCGGTTACCCCTCCACAATCCATCCTATCCCCCTCTGTCTCCTCTTTACCTCTATGACGGTGCTCCTCCACCCTTTCACCCACTCCTGCCTCACCCCTTTAGCATCCCCCTACAATGGGGCATCAGGCCTCCCTCCTCTCCCATTGATATCAGATAAGGCCATCCTCTGCTACATATGTCTCTGGAGTCCTGGTTCCTTCCATGTGTACTCTTGTTGATAGTTTAGTCCCTGGGTGCTCTGGGTGGTCCAGTTAGTTGATATTGTTCTTCTTATGGGATTGCAATCCCCTTCAGCTCCTTCAGTTTTTCCTCTAGCTTTCCATTGGAGTCCCTGGGCTCAGTCCAATGGTTGGCTGTATCTGCATCTGCATTAATCAGGTGCTGGTAGAACTTCTCAAGGAAGTGTTATATCAGGCTCCCGTCAGCAAGTACTTCTTGGCATCAGCAATAGTGTCTGGATTTGATGTCTGCAGATGGGATGGATCCCTAAGTGAGGCAATCTCTGTATAGTTTTTCCATCAGTCTTTGTTCCAATTTTTGTCCTTGTCTTTCCTTTGGACAGGAACATTTCTGGATTAAAAATTTTGAGATGAATGGGTGGTCCCATCTCTCAACTGAGGGGCCATGCCTACCTATGGAAGGTGGTCTCTTTATGTTGTATCTCCTCTTTGTTGGGTATTTTGACTGAAGTCACTGCCATTGGCTCTTCGGAGCCTCTCACTTCCTTCCAGTCTGGGACTTTCTAGTAGCAACCCCTAGTTCCCCATCCACCACTGCTACATGTTTCTATTCAATTTCCTGACTTCTGTACTTCTCTCCTGTCCCTTCTAATACCTGTTCTGCCCCCTTTTTCCTCTCCACTCCTCTCTCCTCCCAGGACATGTCCTTCCTCTACCTCCTAGGATTATTTTGTTCCTCATTCTGTGTAGGATTGAGGCATCTACTCTTTGGTCTTCCTTCTTAAGCTGCATATGGTTTGTGAGTTGTATCTTGGTATTCTGAGCTTTGGGGCTAAAATCCACTCATCAGTGAGTACATCCATGTGTGTTCTTTTATGTCTGGGTTATTCACTCAGGATGATATTTCCATCGATTTGCCTGTGAATTTCATGAAGTTGTTTTTAATAGCTGAATAGTACTCTATTATTTCTTTATTTATGCCCTCTTCAACTGGCTTCAAACTTCTACTTTCCCTCTACCCACCCCTCCGCCCCCAACCCCAATAACCTTAACATTTGTTAGATAATCTTGATACTCTGCCATGGGTGGATTTCAGTCAAGTCTTCTCCTTTTGCTCATTGTTATTTTAGATGGTGTTTTCACCACTGAACCAGTATAGAGGAGAGAATGCTTTCTAAATGTTACAAGGTTCAAAGGTATTTTGACCTGTCTCCTCAACAGTACATGGAATGAAAGGTAGTTTCTCTTAATAAGGCAGAAATGAGGCAGAACATCTAAGCGGCTAGCGCCGAAATGATATTAAAGAAAGTTACTCATGTAACTTGTCAGCCTCTTGGTTTTTACTGTACAGTTCTTCTTACTTTGCTGGGACATAAAACAGTGTCATTTAAAAGATATTAGATTCATTTTTTTCCAGTAGAACATAGTTAACGAGTCTCAGATATTGTTAAAAGTTGTGGAGCCTACAACTCTGTTCCTTCCAGTACTGCAAATTATCCATTTGGAGCCAGAAGGTACCATGGATTATAATGTGTGGGTTAGCAAAGTATAAAATTGCTCTCTTTTATGTGTTTTGGATAATAAACCTACAAAATTAATTTGGAAATAAAAAATGTTAGCAGTTAGCAGGAAACATTTACAGGCATGGTCTTATCCTTTATTTTATGTACACACACACAGATACACACACACACACACACACACACACACATATATATATATACATATATACATATATACATATATACATATATACTATATACAATATACATACATACATACACATACATACATACACACATACACACACACAACACACACACACACACACACACAAAATATATATATAGTATACACACTAAAAGCCTGAGAATAGGTAGGGTAAATGGTGTGTCCAAGTTCCCACAGTGTCCTAAAGATTCATTTCTATTTTGGGGCTATTCATCCATTCATCCATTCACTCAAAACAGGCAACAAATGAGAGCAGTTTCTACTTACTCCTAAAAATATCTTGTATATCTCAAATGCTATGATCTTCCCATTCAGTTAATTTCTGCTTCTTTTTGTTCCTTTGAAATTATGACAATTAAGTTTCCACAGAAAGGCTCTCATAGTGAAGGCTTGGTCCCCTGCTAATGGTGTTGAGAGCTAACTGGATGATGAGGATGCTAACTTTGCCAATGATTAGGTCATTAATGGGTTTGTAACTGAAGAGGCAATTAAGAGATAAGACCCTGTTGGAGAAAAGAGGTTCTATGTGGTATGCGTTTGAAGGATACCTCTTTTCCTGGTTCCCTCCCTGTTTTGCTGCATTCTGGCTTCTCTCAGTTGAACTGCTTTGCACTGCCTTGATATACCCATGCTTCTGTTGTTATGATGTTCTGCCTTGCCTGGTTTAAAAGCAAAACATAGGTGAAATCTCTGAAACCATGAGTCAAATAAGCCCTTATTCCTTGAGGTTGTTATCTTCAGGCATGTACCACAGAGATAAAAGCTAATGCATTCTGTCCCTGTTTATAGAACATCTCCCTTCTCATTCTTCCATCTTTCTCTCTGACCCATGCCTTCTACTTCCTTATTCTTGTTTCCTTGGAACATTTATTAAGCAACTTCAGGGAACAAGGCTAGACATTGCAGGCTAAAATTTCTACTCAAGGGGCTCAGTGTATAGATGTAGGTTAACATGTCAAGCTCCAAATTACAGTGTATGATAAATTTCTCTTTTACATTTGTGTTCAGCTCTTACATTCAACCCAATTAAGTCTTAGAGAATAAATGAATGTAAAATTACAGATGAATTCTAAATAATCTTCCGCTGTTTAGAGTCCCTTGTGTATAATGCAAGTGTGACACAGATTTCTAGAATTAAAATCTACTGGATCACAATCCATGTAAGTCTTGTAAGAACCACATCCTGCCTTGTGATTTTTGGTTTCTTTCTGCCTTCTCTTTGTGAGTTTCTTTTCCTGTCCACTTATTATGTACCAAATGCATTATGTTAATTGAAATGAACATTATTATCCATGCTTTTACATATGAACTAATTGAAACAGAGAAACCACAAATTATAAAGCTGAAAAAAATTGGATTTGGTTTAATAGTATAAGTTCTTATTTATGGTTGTGTACAGCATAGTATGGGAAATATAAAATTATAGGTTGAGTGTGAAGTAGCCTTCTCTGTTTTCTATGTGTTTGAGCAAATTAATCCCATTGAGTTTTAGCTTGCTGGAAAACTGGAGTAAATGCTTACTTAAATTATTGCCTTGAGGATTATATAAACACAAATATCCATCATACACTTAGAGCTAACGAAATTCTGACCTCTTTCCTTTCTTCTCTCTTTAGAGACCCAGTGCAGTGCCTGTTAAGTCTCTTAAACCAGAAGATCTTAGATTTAATTCCATAGTGTGTGTTCTTTTTTGTTATTCTTCACATCTTCATATTCTGTGCTATATATAATATGTTATAAATTAATATATACATATATATGTATATGCATACATATATATGAGAGTGGAAGACAGAGATGTAAATGCCACCATGAAACCCATTGTATTCAGTATCTATCATATTGTACTGTACAGCATAACAAAAATTACTCATATTATATACATACATACATGCATGTATATACACATACACATACATACATACACACCCCCTATACATACATATACACGGGTACACATACATATACAACACATAATTTTGATTACATTCACCCTATTATACAATTATTCCTACCTTCTTTCTCTTTACCGTTTACACATTCATAATAAGCCCATTTTCCTTTAATGTCTGTCTGTCTTAGTTTGTGTCTATCACTGTAATGAAACACCATGACGAAAAAGCAAGCTGGGGAGGAAGAGTTTATTTGGCTTACTCTTTCTTATTGCTGTTTATTCATCTAAGGAAGTCAGGACCAGATGTCAAAGAGCAGGAACCTGGAGGTAGAAGCTGATACAGAGGCCTTGATGGGATGCAGCTTATTGGCTTTATTCCCATGGCTTGCTCAGCTTACATTTTTATAGAACCCAAGACCACCAGTCCAAGGATGATACTATCTATAATAGGCTGGGCTCTCCTCGATCAATCACTAATTAAGAAAATGCTCTACAACAGATCTTATAAAGGCACTTTCTCCATTGAGTTTCCCTTGTTTCAGATCATAAAACTATTCATCATAATGCCTTTTTACATTCTTTTTATTCAACTCTACCTACATGAAAGAAAATTCATTTATGAATGGCAAGCTCATTGTATGTGTTTAACAAATTTCTTTATCTACTCATCTGTGGTGAGTATGTAAATTAATCTGTAAATTAACTATTGTGAATAGTTCAGTCATAGGATAATCAGAAGACCTAGAGGTTTTGGTCTTAGTTTCTTTGATTCACAGTTACACTCATGTGATTATACTTAACATTTTCTCTCATGTGTCAGGATTTCAATAACGACTGCAAGTGTATCAATTTATGAGTAGAAAAGAATATCCTTTCACCTGTAGATCACCTGATTTCTGTTGACATAGAAGCAGCAGACAGGGTGGGATAACTCCTCATCCAGTGTTCAGTATGATGTATCGTGCTTGCTGTTGAAGTTGAATGGGTTGGAATGCATCATATGTCTGGGCATCTAGGGTTGTTCTATAGATGGCCCACACTACTGTTTTCTTCAGTAGTATAGACAAAGTATATACTTCCAAATGGCCTCTGAAGTTACTTTAGTAATTTGTACATATTTGAGCATGGTGTCCTGAACAAAAGAGATAATGATCTTCATTTTGTCGCATATATCACCATATCTGTTGCAAAATGCCCAAAGCCCATAGAATGGGATATCATAGATGGTTTGCAGGATTTGACTTCTGTATAGCTCATGCCTTTTATTTTATTTCCACTCACTCAATAGTATGCACTCTGAAAGAGAGGCACATGAAACAATCATCAGTTCCCCACCCACCCACAATCCCATTTCACTTCTCCCAAGCCCATGCTCTTTACTGGTTGAGATTCATTTATTTGGCTGTTTTGTGATCAATCAAGCTTTGCAGAAATCTCATCTTATTCAATCAAACTTCTTTAGAAATCTTTGAATTTCCAGTAAGAGATAGACACAGTTCTCCCAGTGTTCTCATAGCTCAGTTCGCCATGAAGTGTAGAATTTCCTCATTGATTCAGTATGTGTTTATTGAGAGCATCTAAGCAATGATAAGCAAGACAGATATTCTCCTGCCACCCAAAGCACGCAGACCTAACAAATGTTCAATATCATTCTATCTTCATCTTTACTAGTTCCTTGCCACCATCTCAGATAAGGAACATAACGTTGCTTTCTTCAATTTCCCTCCAGGTCTCTTACCAAAGCATGCTCTTAGTGATGCATCAGCTTTTCTATAGATCAGTTCTGTCCTTTCTGATTTCCATCACAGGGAGTTTGTGGCCTGTGGAAACACTGAGGTGTCACGACATTATATTTTACAAGTCTTATGTGCTTAGAGATATATTTATTTATTGGCCTACTTTCTTTGCTAGAAGTGGCTAATATTCCTGAGTCTCTTTGGAAGTGAGTGAATGCTAATTTGAATGTAAAGGATCTCAATATGTGTACCTTGCTTTATGTTTTTATTATAGTCATTGCTATTACTAGTTAGCATACTTCAGGTTCATTTATTTTAGATCATTGTTCTAAAAAATCAACTAGATATTTTGTATTCAGGTTTGTTCAATTAATGTTTGATCTGCATTTTGAATAGTGTTCAAAACCAAAAATTTTAATGATTGCATTAAATTGAGATCACAGTTTACTTCATCAGCTCCAAAGGTTGAATAATTAAAATGCTTATTTGCATTTTTGTCATCAGTATAGGCCAATCTGTGATTAACTTCTTGGATTTGACTCTTTCCATATTTTGAATTTCTAGAGATATGATGAGTAATTGTCAAAAAAATTTTCATAGGCTCATATATATATATATATATGGGATATGCTGCCTTACCACTGCTATAAATTGCCATATTGGTATAGTTAGGGTTATCATATTAATATTCTGTATATTTGGCTGTAAATTTCTTTGATTACGTTCCATGTAAAGTATTATATCTGTACTTGGTGCCTTATCAGTAATGCTGCTGTGTTCCCATACCAGCTCTATATACTTGGTTTTCTGATATTAAAAAGTAATGTATAAAATATAAAGATGTATTTGATTTGTTAGTCTCCTGGATGGTTGCTTTTGGCAAGAGAAACTAGCAAGCTTTACTTATGAGTCCATTGTGGGAATAATGAAGATGTTTCATTTCACATAAAAAAAATCCACTATAATATTTTTAAAAAGCCAAAAATTCAATGCACAATTTAAGGTATTAAAGAAATAATAATTTATATATTTTATTTATATGAGTACATTGTAGTTGTCTTCAGACACAGTAGAAGAGGGGATCAGATCCTAGCACAGGTGGTTCTGAGCTTCCATGTGGGTGCTGGGAATTGAACTCAGGACCTCTGGAAGAGTAGCCAGTGTCATAACTGCTGAGTCATCTCTCCAGTCCCAATTTAAGAGAGTTTTATATGAAGATATTATTAACAGTATCTATCTTTCATAAACCAGGTGACTGTTTTTTATTCCTTTATCTTTATGGTAGGGGTTATTGGGCTTAAAATTTACAGCCCATTATTGAGTGGAGCCACGGCAGGAATGCAAGGCAGGAACTAGGAGACAGGAATTGACACACCATGGAGGAACACTGTTTACTGGCTTTCTCACCTAATCTTCCTTATACAACTCAGCCCCACCTACTGACAGATGGTACTACCCATAGTAGGCTAGCCCTTCATGCATCAATAAGTTATCACGTAATATTTGTCTTCTAGGCCTGGGTTACCTTACTCAGAGTGACTATTTCCAGCTCCATCCATTTACCTACAAGTTGCATACTTTTATTTTTCTGTACGGCTGAATAATATTCTTTTGTGCATATATACACTTTTATTGCTCCTCTTTATAACAGTTAAGGAAGCACAGTTACACTGTTTACCAGGTTACAAAGCCTGCCAGCTTCTGGTGTATATACTTGTATGCTTCAATGATCAGAAATTCTGCTTTATTCTCTTTGCTGACAGTAACACAAACTTGATAATGATTAAAATGCATTGAGAGATAGATGCACTATGTCCTTTTTAGGTACTGATGAGAGAAGCAGATAAATAGTGTGTTTGGAAATTTCCATTTAGAACTGCATTATATAATGGAGAAAGATACAGTAGTTACATTTCTGTTGCTGTGACAAAATATCATGACCAAGGACAGCTCATGGAAGAAAGTCCATTTTGGGCTTACAGTTCTAGATAGATGGCTAAGATTCAGTATGATGGGAAGACATGGCAGCTAGTGGCATGCTTGATGGCAGGAGCAGGAAGTATAGAGAACACATCTTCACTGTAGACAAAACAGAGAGTACATATTGAAAGTAGTCTGTGACCTGTCAGTCTGCTTCCAGTGATATACTTCCAGTAATAAGGCTGGGCTATCACCTAAACAGCACCACCAACTGTGAAGCAAGGGTTCAAATATGAGCTACAGGAGACATTTCTCACTGAAATCACCTTCCATCCACCCACCTATTGGTGTCTCCTCTGCTTTCCCCTCGTCCTCCAACTTTCTGTCCTTTCTTCTTCATCCCTCTGGTTTTCCCCTTTTTCTTCTTTTCATAAAGAAACCCATAAAAAGTATTTTAAGGAGAAATGACTTTTAAAGAAGTATGGCTGAAAAATATTTCAATATAATAGTTAGAAAATCTTGATGCTGAGAGATAACCCAAGAAATAGTAATTTAAAATTCTTCAATGATATGCTTTGAACAGACAAAGATCCATGTACTTTTGAAGTTTATTACTTCTTTGATGCCTGGGAAACTGACTTGCTGCGCTTCCAACTCCTGGACAAGTTCACATTTAAAATATTTTCTAGCCAACACTCTACATTTCAATAAACTTAAAAAATGATCCTATAGCCTCTCATTTTTTGAACCTTCAACTAATTACTAACCAAAAACTTCAATGCACACTTCAGCTCAAACTTCTTCTGGTATTTTACATGTCAGCAGGACTTATGATCTCAGAGTCTCTTAAAAACATTTTGGTCATAGTTTTTATAGTAATATAGAGGAAATATAAGACAATCCACTAACAGGTAAAATGAATTGTGTGGGCCCACAAAAATATAGATAAATTGTTCTTGGGTGGTAGTGGTGGTTCTTCCTCTTCCTCTTCCTCTTCCTCTTCCTCTTCCTCTTCCTCTTCGCGTCTTCCTTCTTCTCTCTTCTTCTTCTCTTCTTCTTCTTCTTCTTCTTCTTCTTCTTCTTCTTCTTCTTCTTCTTCTTCTCCTGCCTTTTTTCTTACCTTTCTATCTTCTGTTATCAAGGTGACTGATTATCTTACAGATGTTTTGAACCAGAACTTACTGAAGTAGATAAAAGTATTGGGGGGATTCTGAGAAACCTCACAGAAGTCACCTGTGATAAGCATTGGTGTGTCCTTGCTTTAGTGTTTACTTCTCTTTATATAACTGTCTTGTTTTGCTTATGCTTTCTTCTACTGAGAGTATACATTTCTGGTAACTGTATACAAACAGGAGGTAGAGCTGAGTCTCATAATCACACATAGTTTTTGGATCAGATACAGTCTCAGTACCCTGAAGAAGGACAATTATAAAAGGTTGGCTGGTTGGTCCATGGATTGCCTAGTACTGAGCCAGGTGCCAACTTCTCTAAAAAATTGAGAAGAGTTTGCTATAGCCTCATTAGTATTAAGCAAGATCTATTGACAATTGCTGAGAATAACGAAAGTCAAGCAATTGACTATGTTAATTTAATCATTTAAATAATAATGTAATGAATAAAAATGTTATAGAAACAAATATGTGGTGGTTTGAATAAGAATGACCCTCATAGGCTCATATATTCAAATACTTAGTCACCAGGGAGTCTCACTATTTGAAAGGAAGGATTAGGAGGTGTGGCCTTGTTGGAGGACTTGTGTCAGTGGGGGTGGATTTTGAGATTTCAAAAGCCTATGCCAAGCCTGATGGTGTCTTTAGTTTGGCTTGTGGATCAGGATGTAGCTTTCAGCTACTGCTCTAGTGCCTTGTGTGCTACCACACTTCCGGACCCCTCCCATGATGATAATGGATTAAACCTCTGAAACTGTTGCCAAGTCCCAGTTAAATGTTATCTTTTACTAGAATCCCCCTGGTCATGGTGTCTCTTCACAGTAATAGAAAAGTAACTGGGTAGCATAGGTTGGAGGCCAGACTCGGCAACACAGCAAGTTTCAAGCCTGTCTGGGTTATAGCATGAGTTTCTCTCTGCCTTTGTCTGTTTTTGTTTGTCTGTCTGTCTGTGTCTCTGAAGTAATAGATAAAATTGTGGCATGAATAGCACAAGAAGGAGGACAATTAATGAGGCTAGAAATGTCACCTCTTACCAATACATAATGAGCATCAGTTTTACTTCTGATCCACTTTGTCATCATAATTAGTTACAAAGAAGACATTTCCACCTCTTAGAGAACTCACAGCTCAATATAAAAATATATATTAAACAATAAACAAAATATACAAATGTATAATTATAATTCCAAAGATATAGCATATAGCAAAGAGCACTAATTTTATTAGACTGGCAGTGTAGCTGAGTGGAAGAGGGTTTCCCTAGTATAGAACTGATATGATAAAGGAGTGAGAGTTGGGGTACCTATGATGGGTCCTGCTAAAGTGTGCCACTAAGGAATTATGGCACCCAATAGATCTAGTGTAAGAGGTTTATTGCAGGAGAGGAAAGCAAAAGGCTGTCTTGGAGTGGGGACTTGAGAGATAGAGACGAGAGATAGAGAGAAAGACACACAGAGAGAAGATGAGACAGGGACAGAGCAAGAACAGGAGAGAATGAGGGAGGGAGGAAAGTAGGGAGGGAGAGAATGGGAGAGAGACTGAGAGTATTGGGATAGAGAACAAGATGGATAGGAATGAGAAGATAGACCTGGGGTAATTGTGGCCCTTTTTTGCACCTCACCTCTTGCTCTTATTGCACCTGGCTACAGGGGAAGGGAAGGGGAGGGGATAGGGAAAGGAAAAGGGGAAAGGCAGGGGGAGGGGGATGAAATGAGCTGCCACTAGGTCCCTGAGTGTAGGCCAGTGGAAATGACTGATTGCTAACAATAACAGGTTCTGAATTTGATTCTCTGTATTATACATTTTTTTTCTGGCTAACAAACAGCATTTATTAATAAGAATTTAAACAAAAATCTAGTTGAAAAACCAAATCAATCATTCGTATAAAAATCAAGGGTACATCTTCCAGGCAACAGAAATAACTGGAAAACAGACCTAATTATAGGAGTAAATTCAACGAATTTAAATAGCCTAGATGATAGCTAGGTTTACTAAAATATACATCTAAATTATAAAGTAATTTAAATGCAAATATATAATGTTAAGGCTAGAATTGAAGGTTTACAACCGTTAATATTGTGATGGTTGATATTGGTCATCAGCTTGACAAGATCTAAATCACCCAGGAGACAAACCTCATGTGTAATAAGTGTGTTAGGGGTATGAGATCTGGTTAACAAGACCCACCTTTGGTGGACAACAATGTTCTATGGGCTGATCCTGAACTGAATGAAAAGAAGTAACTTTCTGAGAACTAACGTCATCATTGCTTGCCTCATAGATCGCTAACTTCTCTGTTATCATGGACTCTGTCATCAAACTCTGAGCTAAGACAAACCCTTGCTGGTCAGGGGGTTGGTGATGGTCCGGTAAATAAAGTGCTTGCAGAGGTGAGGGCCAGAGTTTGAACCTTCAGAACCCATGTAAAAGCCATTGTGGTAGCATATGTCTACAGATGGGTCACAGAATTGGAGACAAGAGAATTCATGGAGATAGCTTGACATCCTTGTGACAGAAACAACAAAATGCCCTGTCTCAAGCAAGACAAAAGGCAAGGACTGACACCTGATGTTGTCCTCTGACCTCTATTTTTGAGCACTACCATGCATATACTTATACACTTACACAAGAACATATTCATTAATAAAGCACAAAGATATAGAAGAGTTATGCATTATTAATGGATTGCCATTTATATTTTAGCCAATTGCTACAAGCCTGGATATAGATAAATATCATTAGTAAGTAGAGTGTTCTGTATTAGGACAATTAATATGTGGAAGAGACTGCCTTTCTGTCTTGGACAAAAGCATGTTTCTCAGATCCCTCTCTTCTTCCCTTATGATCTGCCTTTAGCAAGGTGGCTGTTTCATATAGCAAGCCTGCAGAGACCAGCACACAGCACAACCAACCACAACCCTTTCCTCCAGCCTGGTCTGATCACATTCTCAAGCAGACTCTTAACACTTTGTTCTGCTCGTTGTCTTGTAACTCTAAGTTTCAATCCAACATTCTTTTGAAAGTTAATGTCATTGTAAGCTTCACGTCCCTTGACTTCTTAGCTCTTACCATACATGTGCTATGACTGACTTGGGTACTCTTTTTTTTTTTTTTTTAATCACATCATAATTTATTTATTTACACAGAGGTTGTAAACACAAAAAGGCAGGATGTGGGAAGGGAATGGCACCGGAGAATAGGTGTTCAGGGGGAGTACAGATACCTTTCAGAATAGGGTATCAGCTGGGTGTAGGTTCAGGGGACAGACCACTATGGCTCTGCCTATGATTCACTTGTCCTTATCTAAGTTGGTACTGTCCACCAAGGCTGCCTATTTATAAGACCTATGACTACTAGGGTCTGGTAAATTTCCACAGAAGCTGCCTGTTTACAATAGCTTATAGCCTTCTGTTTCAGTGTTTTTCCAAGAGACCCAAGACTTGGTGTTAGCATGCATGTATGTCAGGCCTATTACTGACTTTAGGCCTATGGCTGATTTTAGGCCTTTAGTGTATATGCAGGGCTGCTCCTGACATCTCCTCCCTTCTCTAAGTATAGAAGGGCCTTGGTGATTCTATTCTTGGAAGGGGGGATAGAGGCCTGACCTCCAATAATTGAAAGAGACCTTGTAATGGCTCTAGTCCTCCTGTCGTTGTCCAGTGAGGCATGAGGGCCATGCCCATCCCGATGTCTTTTTCCTGGAGAGGGATACTTTTGATATCAACCCCTATGCAGTCAGGCTTGTCCCTCAGGAAAACCAGATAGATATTTTTAAGTTTTATTTATATTCCCTTGCAGTGCTTAAGCCTTCAGCCTAAGCAAGAATTCAGATCCCAGTCAGAGAGGGTTCTGGGTAGCCTTCTCTGCTTGGTCTAGGGGCGGAAGTTCCTTCTTTTAGGTTGGGTGGAAATGGGTTTGAGGAACACCCTGGATAAAGTAACAACCTCATCTGAAGTCTCTTGGTCCTCCATAGCTAACTTATGATAATGTATCTGAATGGGTATTGCTACCAAATTATCTATCTGTTGTATCACAAAGTTAGTCAGCCTATTTAAGGCCCGGGACCAAAAGAATCAGCAAAAATAACCCAATTAATGGTCCCAAGATGGGAGGAAGTGGGGTTGACAACCATGGAGAAGTTGAAAACCAGTCCTTGTACCTGCTCTCATCTTTCTCTTTCTCTCTCTGTCTTTTCTCTGGCCTTCTCTGACCTTTTTCATGTTCTCTTTAACCATCCTTGTCTTGTCTATGTAAGGGCAACATTCTTCTTTAGGGCTGTACACAGTCAAGAGCTTTATGAGTGATCTCATAATGTCATGCCCTTTTGTGTAACATTAATGTTTACAAGGCAGCTTTCTTTCCTAATGTATGTAAGTGGAAGACCCCATCCAAGAGAAGAAGTGTTTCATCATTCTACTTCTAGCATTGGTATATGTGTAGCACTCAAAAGATGTTCAGTTAACAAATTAACAATCAAGAAAAAATAATATATATACATACTTAATTTTCTGTAATTGGTATATATATATGTTGCCTTTAGTGTTAAGTATTACCATCCATATTTTATATATTGGATAACTGAGACTCAAAGGAGCTAAAAAAAATTATTCTAGGCTATTTACAACTCTTCACAGGAATGGGGATTCAAATACAAGTTTGCCTATGCTTTCTCTATTGCACTACTCAGCTTGTCAGCAATTACTAACTCCAATTTATATAATATATTTCTATTTCCCAAAGCTCATATCAGTTGAAAGAAACATTCTGAAACACTGACATAATAGCATTCTAGCACAATGACAGTTCTGTATGCATAGCCCCACAATCTCTATCCTACCAAAGTTCTTTGATGACAAATGGTGGCTGTGTTAGGTTAACATTTGCATGGTGATTTTTTTTTTTTAATATACCAGGTTTTCTTCTAAGTGCTTAAACATTTCTTAGCCTTCATATCTCATGAACCCTCTGCAAAAGTTTCTATTATTACCTTATGCTAGAGTTTAGAGAGATTTTGCAACTTGTTCCAGGCTACACAAATAACAATGATGTAGAAGTGAGATATATGAAATATTGTTTTGACCACTATTCTTCATTATTTTTCAAAAGTGTTAATGGAGATTTTTTTAAAAACCCTTCCCTGGTATTCTTGGTTCTTCTGTTGAAGCGACCTATGTGTTGAAGTGTAAGTCACTCGGTCAGGACCAGCAGTCATAAGATATGTACAATCTCATATGACTGATATTTTATGCAAATCAATGTGCTGCCCAGGGACACTGTGCTCAATTAGGACATAAAAATTGATTCTATGACTTCATTATCTATCAGTAATTCTTTTATTTACAGCAAGTTGGTCTTTTAAGACTATTGATTACATATTTCTAAAATACTGGTAAGGCAAATTAACAATAATAAATTATCAAGTAGACCTCATTTACATTTAGTTAGCATGAGGAGTAGAGTAGTTAAAGATTAGGTTCTTTGAAGTCTATTATTTTATTATTCCTGTGAGGTTTCAATATAATCCTGACAAAATATGACTTGAATCTTCAATTGAGGCTATAGCAATACCCAAGAGGATCAACTATGCTAAGTATTTTTTATTATTAACTCTACAGGTATATCTACTTTTATTTAGAAGTTAGAAAATTATATTTAGAAGTTAAATTATTAAAATCTAAAACAAATATACCCAGAGTCTAACTGAAGTCTTAACAATTATAAAACCTACCAAGATCACTGCATGTACATGATACTGAAAACCATAAATGTCAAAAGCCCCTGTGTAGCATCAGTTGATCTAAGACTTGATGTTTTGTCTCTACCATATCCGAGCTTTCCGGCTCCCCTTCAAACTTAGAAAATGCATGTGATTGTTACTGGGAGGATGAGATAGGAAAATCTTTCCACTACAGGAATTACTGTGAACAGATTATTTGGGCATTCTCAAATTTTGTTCTGGTTTTGCTTTTTTGTTTGTTTTTTAAATAATATTAAGATATTAGTCTTTACCCTCTGAACAATTTGGGGATAATGAGAGATATAGATGTCAGATTCAATGATTATTCATTCCAAATAGGAAATGCTCAATACCTGATTGTTTCCTTTTCTTTTTCACCCATTATGGACCCATTTTAAAGGTCAGTCATGATCAGTAAAAGTTTCATGAAATACTTCAACTGCTTTTATAGGGACTAATGTATTTCAATCAACAAGATGATGGTTATTCAAATAAGATATTGAAAGAATGGATAGTTCAATTTTGGAATTAATGCTGAATAATTACAATTATTCCTAATCATTTCAAGGACCTTATGGTTGCCTTGGTGTCACCTTATCTGGAATCTCTTGTTTAGAGAAGTCTAGCCAAATTAAACATTTTCCTTTAAATTCAAATCCTTACTCTGTGCATACACTGGTGTCACTGTCATATAAGAACTGAGTATGTCTATTGAAGAACTCTCTGGAGATTCTGTCTTTAAGTACCATAGCTTCCAATTGTTCCCCATTTCTTCCTCAATTCTTCAGTGACTGTGGGGTCAAATGCCTACATGCCAGTTGCAAGCAGTCCAGGAATATTAGTTTTCCCACTCGACAATGGATTCAGCAGATACTAATGTTAAAAAAAATCCAAAATCCAAACAGTGCTCAAAAGCTTTGTCTTAGGGTTCTATTGTTCTGAAGAGACACCATGACGAGGTAACTCTTATAAAGAAAATATTTAATTGGGGCTGGCTTACAGTTTCAGAGGTTTAATCTACTGTCATCATGGCAGGAAGCTTGGCAGCATCCGAGCAGGCATGGTGCTGGAAAAGAAGCTGAGAGTTCTACATCTTGATGCACAGGTAACAGAAGGAGACTGTGTACCACACTAGGTGTAGCTTGTGCACAGGAAACTTCAAAGTTCAATCCTATGGTCAAACACTTCCTCCAACAAGTAATCTAATAAGGCCACACGTACTAACAGTGCCATGCCCTATAGGCCAACCATTCAAGTACATGAGTCTTTGGGGGCCATATTTATTCAAATCACCATAAGTTTTATGTATATGTCCAATGTTCAGCCCTCTATAATGAGAGAAGCTCTTCTGTAATGCATGCTAATGTTGGAATCTTTGCACTTCTAAATAGTGCTCTGATGAATAGCTTTTATAAATTGGCTTTTGCAATATTTTCTTGGGGTATATTTTTACAAAGGCAATTGTTGACATAATTCTTAGCACTGGTAGATTATTTCTATAGAAGTTTAGGCACCACTTTACCAAGTGTGGGTTTAGATGTTTTCAGTATCAGCTTTGAGCATTATCAATTTAAATGCTTTCAAGAGTGACAATTTCATAATTAACTTGCATCTCCCTGAAGACCAGGAATTGTATTCTCACAATTACTAGTAATTTTCTTTAACTTTTTAATTTCACATGAATTATTTTTCTATATTGCATATTCATAATGTTATTGTATTTTTAGATTTCTCCATGCTGGTTTGTATGAACTTTTACATGGCAGTATTATAAAAATACATTTATACCATTTAAGTAAGATATTATTCTGACTTTATTATTTATTTTTTATTTTGTCTTTAATACTTTGTGATGATAAAAGAGTCAAATTTGTGTTTAATGTTATTTATTGGCAATTAACATTGTAGTTTTTTTAGTTTTATGTCTTAATGATCTTTGTGAGACAATTAAGATGCATTTCAAACAAATTATTTTAAAGTGTTGATTTCTTATATTACATTTGGTTTTATAACCAACCAACAATTAAAGCTGTGAATAGCAATAGATACATATCCAGCTTAATTATTAATAGAGCTTTAAGTTGTCTGGGAACTGCAGTGTGAATGATCTTTGATTTCTTGTCTTCTGTCACCTCCCTTTAATGTTGATAATAGGAATAGGTTTAAGTTCTCTTTTTGTGTTGATTATGCATTACTCATCTATATTGAAAAGGTTTTTGTTGTTTGTTCTTATTTTTTCTTTTTTCGTTTTCAAGATAGTTTCTCTGTCTGCCCCTGACCTGGAATTCACTCACTCTGTAGAGCAAGTTGGCCATGAACTCAGAGATTTGCTTGTTTCTGCTTCCCAAGTGCTTTTATTAAAGCTCTGAACTGCCACCACCCAGTCTATACTGAAAACATTTAAGTTTACCCATATCTATTGCTTTTATCAGACAAAATTTGGATTTCCTTTGTCCAGGTATTTTTAACCAGATAGCTTGGTTGGAACAGCAAGGCTAAATATAGACTTCTCCCTTCCATTCAATTTGATCTGTTTTCTATACATGGCTATCACTTTTGATTGATTTCATGCTAGAGGAGTCTTAACCCATCCCAGTCAGTGTCATATCATTGCTGAAAAAGGAAATGTAGGGTATATTCTAATATACTTCCACAGAATATATGTCAGTCCTAGAAATGGCCTGAGAGTTTCTGTCTCATAATATCTACCATCCTTCATTCTACATTTAAAGAAGTAATTCTCTATCCACACTAACATCTTCTATTTTGCTGCTAGATATCATCATGTTTTCCTTATTTGATGTTAGAAAACTTTATTTTCAACTAAAAATATCTGTATTATAGTTAGTGTAGAAAGAAGTGAGATTTATTGACACTGTATTAAAAGAACATAAAAAAATCCATTTTGAAAATAACATCTTGCTAGAAGAAAGTGTACACTCTTTTAGATAGTAACTTTGAGTTGGAATTGGAAATTCAGACATTCAGGAGAGGAAAAATGCGTTTGGTTCTGAGGAATTTAGCATCATTTAAGACTGAACAGATCCGCATCTCAGTTGTGTTCTGTTGGTTACATCTTTATCTCAGTCATAACCCTAATCAGAACTGGACTAGAGTCTGACCTTTTTTCTCTTCTTAAATGGTGGGTTGGGTTATCTGATGCAACAGTGGATGTGTATTATGTAAGACTCAGGAAAAACTGTACCTCACAACTGTGTTACTCAGACAATAAGAGCCCATGTGCTATGAAACCATGATCACCAAACTTCAAACCCAAGTGTCCCTTCTCTCTACCTTGGAGAGAAAACCACTTTCCATGTAGAAATGACCCATTCTATCTGGTAAATATGTTCATTAAATTCAACATGAATTAAGTGGCAGAGATACAGTGACATGAAAGCTAGTAGAAAGTGAAGGCTACTCAATTGTTTAATTCTATGTCAGTGGTAAAGTTGTGACCTACTTACTAAGTCTTGAACATCAGAAGAGTGTTATTTAATTTATGATCAAGTGTCTTTACTTACTCTTCACCTGTAGAAATCCCTGAACAAAGGGTAGAAATAAAAAGTGAACTTTTTTTACTTTAAGTGGTCTTCAGAGTGGTCTATAGTACCTTTGTTTGGAAATCCTCAAGAATGCATATCAATGAGTCACTATTCATGTGAGAGATAGTGATTGTGAGTACAGTAAAATGTCCATTTATTATTATCTATATCTGTAAAATGTAGTAGATGAAGGAGAGTTAAGTGTCTATATAAAAGATGGTATCTGAGCACAGAGTTTGTTAAGAGAGGACATTTTTAACAAGAGTCATGAATTATATCTTTTTTGAGAAGGCAGGTGCTCCAGGTAGAGTTCAGTTTTATACGGATGTTGAAGACTGGTGGCATACTCAAAAGAACATAGCCTTAATATTCATCCCTTTCTTAGTCATGTTTCTGAAATCTATCCATAACAGCTTTTACTTTTCACTAGTGTGTATTGTTTGCATAAAATTTCATTATGGCATTTTCATATATGCATTAATACATTGAATACCATGGATACTCTTTCCCTCTTCTTGGTCACATGCCTTTCTTTTTTTAATAGTGTCTTTTGAAAAAAAGTCTAGATTTTTTGTATCTAGGAAATACTACATTTAGAAGTCTTTTGATCTTATGAAATTTAATAGAGTTTATATAACTAAGAGTTATGGTGACATTGTGAGTATGTATTAGGTTCCAGAATGATCTCTCTTTTTTTTGGATATTTTATTTATTTACAATACAGATATCATCCCCTTTCCCCATTTGCCCTCCCTAGAACCACCTATCCCATTGTAAGGGCACTCAGCAAGCTTACAGGTCAACATCATTCTTTGTCCTGGAATCAACATGTCTCATCTATCACTCTGGAGGCTACCATGCTCCTTCAGCATCCTGCAGAAAAAAACACAAACATGCCCTCTTCCCCATATTTAATACCTGATCTGGATCATGCATTATGCCAGTAAGTGGATCCTTCTCTTTCACCTATGCAAAAGTATGCCTAGTTGTAGAGTACCATAGACACTCAGCAGAAAGTTCCTTGGCATCCAAATTATTTTTTAAAAATCTAAAATAAAGAAAGAATATGAATTAAATAAATTTGAGGTGTACAGGGATATATCTCCCCGTTTTTTATTTTATGAAGATATTGTTTTAAAGTTTTATTGGCCCGATCCACAGTCTCTTGTCCTTGATAATTATAAGGAATACCGTAATATGGGTAATGTTAAATTGCTGCTAAAAAGTCTCAAATGTTCGACTGCCATAGCCAGTTCCATTACCTGTTTTTCTTTCTTCTTTTCTTTTCTTTTCTTTCCTTTCCTTTCCTTTCCTTTCCTTTCCTTTCCTTTCCTTTCCTTTCCTTTCCTTTCCTTTCCTTTCCTTTCCTTTCCTTTCCTTTCCTTTCTTTTTTATTATTGGGTACTTCATTTATCTACATTTCAGATGTTATTATACACTTTCCACATTCCCCACCCCCAGTTTTCCCCCCCTTAACCCATCCTTCCTCCTCCTATTTCTATGAGGGTGTGACCGCACCGACTCCCATCTCCCCTCGAATTCTCCCTCACTGGGGCATCCAGTATTCAAGGGACCAAGGCCCTCCTCTCCACTGATGCCTGAGACAAGTCCATTCTCCTCTACAAATACAGCTAGAGACATGGGTCTTTCCATGTGTGTTCCCAGGCTAGCTATTTAGACCCAGGGAGCTCTGGTTGGTTGATATTATTGCTCTCCCCATGAGGCCGCAAGCCCCTTCAACTCCTTAGTCTTCTAACTCCTCCACTGGGAATCCTGTGATCCTTGATGGTTAGCTGTGAGCACCCACCTCTATATATGTTAGGCTCTGGCAGTGCCTCTCTGGAGACAGGTATATCAGCCTCTTGTCAGCATACACTTCCGAACATCCACAGCAGTGTTGGTATATGGTAATTGCATCTGGGGGGGATTGCCAGGTGGGGCAGTCTCTGGGTGGTCTCTGCTCCAGTTTATGCCCCACACATTGTCTGATATTGCTTCTGTGAGTATTTTGCCACTCCTTCAAAAAAGGACCAAAGCACCCACAGTTTGGTCTTCCTTCTTCATGTGGTCTGTGGGTTGCATCTTGGTATTATGAGATTTTGGATTAATATCCACTTATCAATGAGTGCATACCATGTGTGTTCTTTTGTGATTGGGTTACCTCACTCAGGATGACATTTTCTAGTCTCATCCATTTGCCTAAGAATTTCATGAATTCATTGTTTTTTAATAGCTGAGTATACTCCATTGTGTAAATGTAACATTATCCTGTATCCATTCCTCTGTTGAAGGACATCTGGGTTCTTTCCAGCTTCTAGATAATATAAATAAGGCTGCTATGAATGTAGTGGAGCATGTGTCCTTGTTATATGTTGGAGCATCTTTAGGGTATATGCCTAGGAGTGGTATTGCTGGATCCACAGGTAATATTATGTCCAAATTTCTGAGGAACTGCAAGACTGATTTCCAGAGTGATAGTACCAGCTTGCAATCCCACCAACAATGGAGGAGTGTTCCTCTTTCTACACATCCATGCCAGCATCTGCTGTCATCTGAGTTTTTAATCTTAGCCATTCTGACTGGTGTGAGGTGGAATCTCAGGTTGTTTTGATTTGCATTTCCTGATGACTAAAGATGTTGAGCATTTCTTTAGGTGCTTCATGGTCATTCCATATTCCTCAGTTGAAAATTCTTTGTTGAGCTCTGTACCTCATTTTTAATAGGGTTATTTGATTGTCTGGCATCTAATTTCCTGAGTTCTTTGTAAATTTTGGACATTAGCCCTCTATCAGATGTAGGATTGGTAAAGATCTTTTCCCAATCTGTGGGTGGCCATTTTGTCCTATTGACAGTGTCTGTTGCATTACAGAAGCTTTGCAATTTTATGAGGTACCATTTGTCAATTCTTGATCTTAGTGTATAAGCCATTGGTGTCCTGTTCAGGAACTTTCCCCCTGTGCCCATGTGTTTGAGGCTCTTCCCACTTTCTCTTCTATTATTTTCAGTGTGTCGGTTTTATATGGAGGTCCTTGATACACTTGAACTTGAGTTTTGTACAAGGAGATAAGAATGGATCAATTTGTATTTTCCACATGCTGACCTCCAGTTGAACCAGCACCATTTGTTGAAAATGCTCTCTTTTTTTCCACTTAATGGTTTTAGCTCCTTTGTCAAAGATCAAGTGACTATAGGTATGTGGGTTCATTTCTGAGTCTTCAATTCTATTCCGTTGATCTTCTTGCCAATCTCTGTACCAATACCATGCAGTTTTTATCACTACTGCTCTGTAGTACAGCTTGAGGTCAAGGATGGTGATTCCCTCATGATGTTCTTTTATTGTTGAGAATAGATTTCATTATCCTGGTTTTTTTGTTATCCCAAATGAATTTGAGAATTGTCTTTCTAACTCTGTGAAGAACTGATTTGGAATTTTGATGGGAATTGCATTAAATCTGTAGCTTGCTCTTGGCAAGATGGCCATTTTTACTATAATTAATCCTGCCAATCCATGAGCATGGAAGATCTTTCCATCTTCTGAGCTCTTCTTCAATTTCTTTCTTCAGGGACTTGAAGTTCTTGTCATATAGATCTTTCACTTGTTTGGTTAGATTCACACTGAGGCATTTTATATTATTTTGACTATTGTGAAGGGTGTCATTTCTCTAATTTCTTTCTCAGCCTATTTATCCTTTGAGTAGAGGAAGGCTACTGATTTGTTTGAGATAATTTTATATTCAGCCCATTTGCTGAAGTTGTTTATCAGGTTTAGGAGTTCTCTGGTCGAAGTTTTGGGGTCATTTAAGTATACTATCATATCCTCTGCAAATAGTGATATTTTGACTTCTTCCTTTCCAATTTTTATTCTTTGATCTTCCTTTGTTGTCTAATTGCTCTGGCTAAGACTTTAAGTACTATATTGAATAGATAGGGAATGAGCAGCCTTTTCTAGTCCCTGATTTTAGTGGGATTGCTTGAATATTCTCTCCATTTAGTTTGATGTTGACTGCTGGTTTGCTGTATATTGCTTTTACTATGTTTAGATATGGGCCTTGGATTCCTGTTCTTTCCAAGACTTTTACTATGATGGGTATTGAATTTTGTCAAATGCTTTCTCAGCATCTAGTGAGATGATCATGTGGTTTTTTTTCTTTGAGTTTGTTTATATAGTGGATTACGTTGATGGATTTTCGTGTATTGAACCCTGAACCTTGATCATGATGGATGTTTGATTTGATGTGTTCTTGAATTCAGTTTGTGAGAATTTTATTGAGTATTTTTGCATCGATATTCATAAGGGAAATTGGTCTGAAGTTCTCTTTCTTGTTGGGTCTTTGTGTAGTTTAGGTATGAGTGTAATTGTGGCTTCATAGAATGAATTGGGTAGTGTTCCTTTTGTTTCTATTTTGTGGAATAGTTTGAAGAGAATTGGTATTAGGTCTTCCTTGAAGGTCTGATAGAATTCTGCACTAAAACCATCTGGTTCTGGGCTTTTGTTGGTAGGGAGACTTTTAATGACTAGCTGACTAATAACCTTTAGTGGTTATAGGACTGTTTAGATGATTTATCTGATCCTGATTTAACTTTGGTGTCTGACATCTGTCTAGGAAGGAAATTGTCCATTTCATCCAGATTTTCCAGTTCTATTGAGTATAGGCTTTTTATATAGGATCTAAGGACTTTTTAAATTTCCTCAGTTTCTGTTGTTCTGTCTCCCTTTTTAGTTCTGATTTTATTAATTTGGATACTGTCTCTGTGCCCTCTGGTTAGTCTGGCTAAGGGTTTATCTATCTTGTTGATTTTTCTAAAGAACCAACTCCTGGTTTTGTTGATATTTTGTATAGTTCTTTCTGTTTCTATTTGGTTGATTTCAGCCCTGAGTTTGATTATTTCCTCATGCCTACTCCTCTTGGGTGTATTTGCTTCTTTTTGTTCTAGAACTTTCAGGTGTGCTGTCAAGCTGCTAGTGTGTGCTCTTTCCAATTTCTTTTTGTAGGCACTTAGAGCTATGAATTTTCCTCTTAGCACTGCTTTCATTGTGTCCCACAAGTTTTGGTATGATGTGTCCTCATTTTTATTAAATTCTAAAAGTCTTTAATTTCATTCGTTATTTCTTCCCTGACAAAGTTATCATTGAGTAGAGCATTGCTGTTCAATTTCCACGTATATGTGGGCTTTCCATTGATTTTATCATTATTCAAGACCAGCCTTAGCACTTGGTGATCTGATAGGATGTATGGGATTATTTCAGATTTCTTGTATCTGTTGAGGCCTGTTTTGTGACCAATTATATGGTCAATTTTGGAGAAGGTACCATGAGGGCTGAGAAGAAGGTATATATATATATATTTTGTTTTCAGCTGAAATGTTCTATAAATACCTGCTAAATCCATTTGGTTTATAACTTCTCTTCTTTTACTGTGTCTCTGTTTAGTTTCTGTTTCCATTAACTGTCCACTGATGAGCATGGGGTGTTGAAGTCTCCCAATATTATTGTGTGAGGTGCAGTGTGTACTTTGAGCTTTATCACAGTTTCTTTTATATATCTTGCATTTGTGCATAGATGTTTAGAATTGAGATATCTTCCTGGTTGATTCTTCCTTTGATGAGTATGAAGTGTCCATTTTTATCTTTCTGGATAACTTCTGGTTTATATTGATTTTATTTGATATTAGAATGGCTACTCCAGCTTGTTTCTTGGGATCATTTGCTTGGAAAATTGTTTTCCAGCTTTTTATTTTGAGGTAGTGTTTGTCTTTGTCACTGAGGTGCATTTCCTGTATGCAGCAAAATGTTGGGTCCTGTTTACATATCCAAGCCATTAGTCTATGTCTTTTTATTAGGGAATTGAGTCCATTGATGTTAAGAGATATTAAGGAAAAATGATTGTTGCTTCCTGTTATTTCTGTTATTAGAGGTAGAGTTATGTTTGTGTGGTTATCTTCTTTTATTGGAAGAAGATTATTTTCTTGCTTTTTCTAGGGTATAATTTCCCTCCTTGTGTTGGTGATTTCCCTCTATTATCCTTTGTAGGGCTGGATTTGTGGAAAGATATTGTATAAATTTGGTTTTGTCATGGAATATCTTGGTTTCTCCATGTATGATAATTAAGAGTTTTGCTGGTATACTAACCTGGGCTGGCATTTGTGTTCTTCTAGAGTCTGTATGATATCTGTCCAGGATCTTCTCACTTTTATAGTATCTGGTGGGAAGTCTGGTGTAATTCTGATAGTCTGCCTTTATATGTTACTTGGCCTTTTCCCCTTCCTGTTTTTAATATTCTTTCTTTGTTTTGTGCATTTGGTGTTTTGATTATTATGTGATGGGAGGTATTTCTTTTGTGATCTAGTCTATTTGGAGTTCTGTAGGCTTCTTGCATGTTCATAGGCATTTTTTTCTTTAGTTTAGGGAAGTTCTTTTCTATAATTTTGTTGAAGATATTTACTGGCCCTTTAAGTTGGGAATCTTCGCTCTCTTCTATACCTATTATCCTTAGGTTTGGTCTTTTCATTGTGCCTAGATTTCCTGGATGTTTTGGGTTAGGAGTTTTTTGCATTTTGTATTTTTTGACAGTTGTGTCACTGTTTCCTATGGTATCTTCTGCACCTGAGATTCTCTCTTCTATCTCTTGTATTCTGTTGGTGATGCTTGCATCCATGAGTCCTGATCTCTTTCCTAGGTTTTCTATCTCCTGGATATTCTCCCTTTGTAAGTTTTTTGTTGTTTCTACTTCCATTTTTAAGTCCCGAATCATTTTGTTCAATTCCTTCACAGGTTTGGTTGTGTCTTCTTGTAATTCTCTAAGGAATTTTTGTGTTTCCTCTCTTAAGGGCTTCTACCTGTTTACATGTGTTCTGTATATTTTTTGAGGGAGTTATTTATGTCCTTCTTAAAGTCTTCTATCATCATCATGAGAAGTGATTTTAAAACTGAATCTTGATTTTCTGGTGTCTGGGTATTCAGGACTTGCTATGGTGGGAGAACTAGGTTCTGATGATGTCAAGTAACCTTGGTTTCTGTTGCTTATGTTCTTGCACTTGCCTTTCACCATCTGGTTATTTCTAGTGCTACCTTTACTCACTGTCTCTGATTGGAGCCTGTCTGTCCTGTTATCTTGGCTATGTCACAACTTGTCAGAGTCCAGCTGTCTCTGTGATCCTGTGATCCTGAGACACTTCTTGTGATAGCTTCTGGGAGTTAGGCTGCTTCTGGGCTCCTGAAATTCTGATGTGCCCAAGCTCCTGAAATTTTGTGATCCTATTATTTTATGTTCCCATGCATTAGAGCTCCTGGGAGTCCAGCCTCCTCTGGGCTTTGGGGGTTAGGTGCAGAGTTGAAGCCTTAGGACTGCTCCAGGCACAGGGCAGACAGGAAAGGTCCTGTGCCAATGGCCTTGGGGGAGTTCCTGGGTCCGAGTGGGTCCTAAATTACTTCGAATGTTGGGGGGTTGTGACTTACTCACCTACATTCCTGGGTATGTTAGAACTCCTGAGAGTCCAGCCTTCTCTGAGATTTGGGGGTTTGGGTGCAGAGTTGAAGCCTTAGGGCTGCTCCAGGGACAGGTGCAGACAGGAAGGGTCCTTTGCCATTGGCCGTGAGCTAGAATGATCTCTAATACTGGCTCTTTGAATGTTTAGATGAATCTATATCATTCTTTAATCTGAAGTATTGTTGATGTTTGGCAAATCCATGTCAGTGTAATTTAGGGAATAAGTAGATTTGTAAGAATATTCCAGTAGATCCAGATAATTCTATATAGAAATTGTATGTATTCAAATATCTTTTCAAGATGGTTATGATGCCAAAAATCTGTTATCAATCTATAGTAAATAATGTCAGAAATTGGTAAAAGTTAAAATAAGAGTGGCAGATAGAGATCATATAGTATTCTACTTCTGAGCATTTGTATGGTCAAATTAGAAAGATCTTACTTGTACACTGTGTAATTAATTTTATCATTGTCTATTTGATTTAATAACCTTAAATTAGTGCTCTCTCTAAAAAGGTCATTTGCTTTAGAAGATTTAAGGATTCTCAACTCAAGTTCTCTAGTTGGGAAGAATTATCTGCCTTCTGGGAAAAATTCTGTGACTTAAATTATGAGAGTTAGATCCACGATCCACCTCTTAGAAAGTTATTGTCTACTAATTGTTAAGAGAGTGTGATAAAGTCTATTCTATTGGGCACAAAGAGTGTCTTTCTCTTTCTGAGGATCAATTCTTTAGGTTTGGGGCATACAGAGATTTTTTAATTGTCTTTAATCACTAGTGTCCATATACATGGAGTCCATTACATGAGTATTTTGTAGTAGTTGGAACTTATTTAATTTCACCAAACAGTATTTATAATCAAAAGTTACATTTTCTAGATATACAGTTGCAACATCATTTAGTCACAAAAAATAAAAAGCAAGGGGAAAAAAAGGAGATGGATTGACTTGAAATGAGTTCATATTACTACTTTAAAGCTAACAGTAGGTCTTCAGCCAATAAAAGTTAGTGTTTCTAAAAGTTTTATTAACTTTAATTTGGGAATTTTACTTTCAGATGTATAATACAATTTTTTTTTTAATCCATCTGTAGGGTGTTTCTTTACTCTGGTGTTTGTTTCCTTTACTGAACAGAAGCCTTTTAATTTCTTGAGGTCCAGTTTGCCAGTAGTTGGTAGTAATTCCAAGTGGCTAGGATGAATCCCACTCAGAGTGCTTGTTCATCCCTCTGTCCTAAAGCATGTTTCCTATTTTTTCCTCTGTCAGTTTTAGAGTTTTAGGCTTAATATGAGCGTCTTTGAACTAATTTGGAACTAATTTACATTCAGATTGAGAGGTAGAGATACTGTTTCATGCTTCTGCATGTGGATACCCAGTTTACATAGCATCATTTGTGGAAGAGGCTTTCTTTCTTTTTTTTTTTTCAGTGTATCTCTCTGACACCTTTGCAAAAAGTCTGCCTGTAGTAGTTACATGGGCTTGAGTCCTTTATTTGGTTTCATTGATCTATTTTAGTGCCTATACTACACACATACAATTCTGTTATACAACAGGAAGCCTGGCATTATTATTCTTGCTATGATTACTATAGATATTCCAGGAATTTTTGTTTCTATATGCATTTTAATATTTTTTTCTATTTTGGAATTTTGATAGGAATTACATTAACTCTGGGTTTGTTTTGGTGGTATAGTGATTTTCACAATATTGATTCTTCCAACTCATTAGCATGGGAGGTTCAGGTTGCTTTTCACCAAGGAGTGCCTCTGAGCATTGGGACCTTTCTTTTTATTAGGTTGATCAGTTACCAATAAGAAAGTAAACTGAGTTCATAAAAACACTGTATATCAACATTCAATAGTACCTGGGTCACATTTGGCCTAGAAAACCTAGATTGCACTAGCAATTGTAAGACGACAAGTGAGCTAGTGTTTGCAGTAGAGATTTCATTAAAGTACCCAGTATAAGCTTCAGTGGAAAGAGACACCTTTCTCTACATTCCTTCCTTTCCCACACATAGTTTTCTCCCCTCTAGTCTGAGTCCCTTCAGTATTTAATGCTTTGCCCATATATTCATCTTGCTCAAAATAATCTTCCTTGTCTGAACACTCTACTTATCTTTTTAGCTCTGCTGACATTATCTGTAAAGCCTTCTTGAAACTCCTGGAGTAACTGCTGTATGCACAGACAAATGTTTACTCAGAACTCCCACAGTCCTTGCCAATTCTCTTCAATATTGCTTAGGTCTTTATTTAAGCCTGCTCTCTTCTACCAGACCTTTGAAAACAGCACTATGTTTATTTACTCCAGTATTGCCAATAATCTTAAATTAAATAAAAAGGGGCCTTAGAGGCTGTTTCTTTATCATGAATTCTTACATAACAATTTATTACAATGCAATTTGACTTAGAATAAGGACAAGTCAAAATCTAACTGAAATCTATTTATAGCCAGGTATGTTGGCTACCTGCTGTGATAGAATACCCTGACAAGAGCAATTTTGACTCATAGCTTGTGGGTACAGTCCATTGTAGTGGGGAAGTCATAGTTGCAAGAGTTTGAGACAGCTGATCATGCTGCTTTTGCAATTGTGAAGCACAGAGGGATGCCTGCTGGTTCTCAGCCTGTTTTCTTCTTGTTATTCAGGCTTAAACCCAAACCATAGAATGTTACTTCCCAGAATTCCTAAACTAGATATTCCCTCATGAGTGTGCCAAGAAGTTTACATAATTTAGAAATCTTTAATGGGAATGACCAGAGACTTGTTTCCTAAATGACTCCATACCCTGCCAAGTTGACAATCAATATACACCATTACATCATGTTTCAGCCAGTCACTTCTTACGCTTCTGTCGATCATAGACAATGAGCTTATCACACCACGCCCAAGTAAGGCATACACCTGATCACACTATTCTCAAATAAAGCAGATGTCTAGCCGTAACCAGCTAGGTTATTTCTCTTCCAGGACCAGTGAGATGATTTCTCTTTTTGGGTTCATTTTATAGACATCCTTGTTCATACTTCAGTGTAGTTTCCTGAACATCTTTTGTTCTAAGCAAGCCAACATTATTTGTTTAGATGAACTTTGCTCATCTTAATTTGTCAAAAGGTTTAATTTTAACAAAAACTGCTTTGGTGTCTGGAATAGTCCCTACTAAATGAAAATGTGAAAGAACAAGTTTATAGAGATGGAAGCCACTGCACTGTAGGTCTGCAGCATGGTGAGCCTCAAGAGAACTTGTGTATTGGATGACTAATGGGTGTGGCTGCATTTTGTTTAATGTATTTTGCTTTTCTTCTCTTTCTTTATTTCTTTTAGTACAGGGATTGAACTTAAGTTCTTCCATATTCCTTGTTGCAGTAACTCTGCCACTGAGCCTCCACTGACTTATGCTTTAACAGACAATGCAAACAGGTAGAAATCATGACTTATTATGATACTTATGCTACAAACCAAGTCATTTTCTCTATCTGAATTCACTTACTTAGGCTAAGAGTAGCAGTCTTGTAGAGTTTGTAACTTATAATCTATGTTAGGCTATGCTGTACAAGTACCAAATTTAAGTCTTGGTGGTTGAAGTCTCACAATTTATAGTTTAACAATTCTATAAAGATAGAATTTGACTGGCTACTTTAACCTAGATTTAAAAGACTGATCTTCTTATTATTATTGAATCTTAAAGTGTTTTGTTAATGTGCTTGAAGGTTATCAGCTTTACGAGGACTAACTTACATTAGTCACATCCATATAAATTGATATAAACATAATTCTAATTTATTAATTTATAGGAAATATGACTGCTATAAGATTGAAAGTAGTTGAGAGTTATTTTTCCTATAGAAAATTGCTTAGAAGTGACATAAAAATAATATTCAGGAATAGAGAAATAGCTTAAGAGCACATACTGTTTTTGCAGAAAACCCAGTTTGGTTTTTAGCACTTACATGATGCCTCACAGCTACTGTCAGTCTAGTTTTGGGGGATCTGATGCCCTTTTGACTTCTGTGGACATTTGCACACATGTGTACATACATATAGTTAAGCACAAACATATACACCTGAATAAATAAATAAATGTTGCATTTAAAAATATTTAAAAGACTATCTTTTAACAACAACAACAACAACCATAACAACAAGCTGTTGAGAGAATGCAGAGTAAAATTTAAGGTACCCTGATTTCATTCCTTGATATTAATTATTAAACTTTATTTTTGACTAGTTCATTTCTTGAAAGCTTGCGGAATGCTTCATAAATCCTCGCTGGAATTCAAAGATCAATCATACACAGCCTCTTTCTCCTAAGGAACACAAAGTGTAATTGGCAAAGTTGAGACTCCTAAAGTGAATGATTTATGTGGGATAGGCTTTATAATTTGAGAATGTTGATTTAGAAAGGAAAAACACACACAGAATGGTAGGAGCCTGAAGATGATGATAAACTCTGTGAAAACAATAGAAGACCCCATGAAAGAGCTGTTCCTGGGATAGACCTGAAAAATGAGTAAGCCTTCATTATTTGTAGGAGAGAGAGGGGGAGGGAAGGAGGGAGGGAGGGACAAAGGGAGGAAGGGAGGGAAGAGGAGAGAGAGAGAGAGAGAGAGAAGAGAGAGAGAGAGGGGGAGTATTGCAGGAAGAGTTGTAAAGATGCGGATGGAGTTGGAGGATGGAGATGGAGTTAGAATACAGATACTTTTAACCCACAAAACTTTAAAATGTAATGTAGGCATGGGGGAGGGAGCAGAGACCGAGGGAATGCAAAACAATAGCTGGCTCAACTTAAGACCCCTCCAATGGGCAAGTACTAATCATTAACATTATTAATGATACTCGTTATGCTTGTAGACAGGAGCAAATTGTCCTCCCCCAAATACTCAGTCAGCTACAAACACCCACAGCCGAACAGTGTATGGAGCGTGGGGATTCTGATGGAAGAATAGGAGGAAGGACTGTGGTTCCTGAAGGGGTTAGAAATTCCACAGGAATACCAACAAAGTCAACTCACCTGGACCCTTGGGGCTCTCAGAGTCTGATCCACAAACCAAAGAACATACATGAACTGGACCTAGGTTTCCCTGCTCCTATGTAGCAGATGTGCAGCTTGGTCTTCATGTAGGTCCTGAACAACTGGAGAAGGGAGGGGAGGGGGATGCCAAAAGCTATTGCCTGTACCTGGGATATGTTCTAGCTGGGCTACCTTGTCAGACCTCAGTGGGAGAAGTGCCTAGCCTTGCAGGGACTTGAAGTGCCAGTGGGGCAGATACCCAGGGGGCCGTACATGCTCAGAAAAGAAGGGGAGAGAGGAGAGAAGGATTGTGGGAGGGGGTGACCAGGAAGAGTGCAGTAAGCAAAACAAAACAGAATATGGATACTTTCAAGAGCAAAATTCCTATGGAGTGTGGATCAATAGAAGGAAAGTCAAAATGAAGTCAAAGACATTCATGGGGAAAGAGCAATAGAAATAGTAGATGTAGTCAGATAACGTCAGGATCTCAGGTGAAGAACGCGGCTGTGAAGGGTGGAATAGGGATGGACAAGGTCATTTCTCAGGCCACTGGGGCTTCTCCTTGAGAGGATGAGTCTTGTGGTGACAGAGGCGGGATCTTTGGTGAGTGTGAGAGCTTCTGACAGAAGAGGAAACAGGAGTTCCTGTTTATACAATGGCAAGGAAACCCTGGGGTCCAGAAATACCATACAGTAAAGAGCCCAGGGAGAGGCTCAGAACGAGACAATTCCTTTCTTCTTAACTCTGTCTCCCATATCATGACACAGATAAATGGACTTCGAGAGTGGTAGTTTGTGGGGAACTCTAAAACATATTTATTTTCCTTTTATTATGATTCTTAGGAAGCAGGAAGCCAAGGGCAGGGAGATAATTTAGATGCATACCTAAGAACCTTCTTGGTTCTTCCAGGTTGTGGAGATAGTACTTATAGGTAGCCCTGCACTAAGGCTGCCTCAGCCTTTTCAATCTCAGGTTATACATGACAGCCACTTCAGTCTTTCGAAAGTCAGAATAAAAGGAATGTTAGAAACAGTAAACATTTCTAAGGCAAAGCTTAGGCAACAATGAGGATTCTATTTTTTACCCCGATATTCAAAGGACACGTCAACTACAGGAGCTATGAAATTCCATATAAATTCAGATGAGCAAAGTAAAGTTTATCGGAGACACCTCAGGTTTGATGATGGGAATGCAAAGGACCACAACACAGTCCCTATGCTGAGGACAGCTTTGTGCTTGGGAGTCAGCAGCACAGGACACAGCTTCTGTTTTCCTGGAGTCATAGTGTGGAAATGGGATGCAGAGTTAATGTGCTATGTCTGAAGGCACTGACTGGGGTTTCAGACAGCTGTCCCCCTGTCAGTGTGACAAAAGCAAAGGGAAAGTGGATTTTTAGCACTGAGTTGTTTTAAGACCCATGCTGGGTTTTCAGGATACATGCCCTCTAAGAATAGCTGATTTGACTTCTGTTCTCTCTGGCAGGTTCCTTCTTGGACATTAGAGTCCCAGAATTGGAGCATGGTAATTTTTTCCCTCTTTTTGCTGTAAGCTTTACTTACTCTTCAGATGATAAAAATGCCAGGATGGATACATTTCAAGGAAATGAACAGTTAAAAATGTTGTCTGTTTAAAAATTAAAATTAATTTGCCCTGTGAGTCGTGAGTCTCATTTTAATAGTATCCTGAATAATGCAGGAACTGCAGAGGTTTCTTTTTTTTTTTCCTTTTGAAGCATGTGCTGTGGCTTCTGGCTCTTCTTCCTGGGAAGCAGCCTATGTAGAGCTGATAGTATACTGAATAAATTATCCTGGGGTCTGTTTGGTGCAGCACTGTAGGGATATGGATATGGGAAGTACAATCTGGAAGATTTTCAAGAAAGAATAGAAAGGGTTGTAGTTTCACTGTAACCTGTAGGTTTATTTAACTGCTGGTTCAAGGTAGGACCAGAGAATCAAGGAGAATCAAGGAGAATCAAGGGAGAATCAAGGGAGAATCAAGTTTGGCTTACTTGTCCTTGAACAAACCATAAAATAAGATATAGCCATTTCCCTTCTACTCTCTACCCCTTCCCTCATCTTGGAGGCATGTAATGTGCTGAAGGTTGAACCCAATGGCTCCCTGTGCTGAGCACATGCTATTCCACTGAGCTATCCCAGAAGCCCCCTGCCAGTGATCTTTCGGTCTATCATTTATCAGTTCATGCCACTCTGATTCAGAGCACCTTGAGATCAAGAAAGTACCTTCTTGTCATTGTGGCAGCTTGAATGAGAAT
This sequence comes from Mastomys natalensis, assembly GCA_021653895.1. Lineage (NCBI taxonomy): Eukaryota > Metazoa > Chordata > Mammalia > Rodentia > Muridae > Mastomys > Mastomys natalensis. The sequence continues at coordinate 83,843 of JAJTUV010000689.1, forward strand.
GCTCCCCATAGAGGGATTGTTTGAACACTTGGTTCCCAGTTGGTAGCACTTTTTTAGAGGAAGTATTGTCACGTTGACAACTTAAACCTCCTATCCATTTCCAGTTTGTCTACCGTGCTTCTTTTCAGTGGTGAAATGTGAGCTCCCAGATTCCTGTTCATGCTGCTGTACTTGCTACATGCTGCCATGATTTCCTGCCAGGGAGGACTTTTATCCTTCTTGAATCATAAGTCTAAATAATCTCTTCTTTTTGCTGTGAAAAAAAAAAAGAAATGTATCTTATTTTCTTGGTACTCCCAATAATTTCCCATTTCAGTCATTCCATAAATATTTAATTCCTGAATTCTGAGTCCCAGAGAAAGATCATTGCGTGATTAACCTGGTTATAACATATTTTTGTGTTTATTTTATTTCTAGTAGAAAGAAAAAACACCTACTATATAAGTTCTCATTGTTTTTTTTTATTTGTTTGTTATGCTTTGTTTTACAGCCTTATTCTCTCCCCTTATTCATATTCCATTTCGCTACCAACGAATTGCAGGTAATTCATATCACTCTCACTTAGCTGCTTCCTTCCATTCTTTGTCCTTTTCCTTACTCTTCAGGAGGTGGTTGTTCAATGCAGTGCTGGTGTTTTGTGCTTTTCTTCCCCCTCTTTCTCCTGCTTCCTCCTTCCTTCCTTCCTTCCTTCTTCCTCCTTCCTTCCTTCCTTCCTTCCTTCCTTCCTTCCTTCCTTCCTTCCTCTCCCTCCATGGAAATCTCCAGTAGACACAAAGCACACCGCCATCACTGTGCTATTCAGGCAGTGTCCCTGAGAAGAAGCTACAGTCACTGGGTATTTCTAACATATCGAAGTCATTTAACAAACCCTGACAGAATCTTCCCGCAAAGCTTTAGTTCAGAAGCACAAAACGAGCATCACAGATCCATGCAGTGGGTATTCATTTCTTTTCCTTTGAAAAATGTGATCTCAGTGTGAGTGTCTCCCTGTCTGTTTTAATCAGTTTTCTTTCCTAGAAAATGCCTCTAGAAGTTGGGTTTAATTTTGATGCAAGCAGAGTGAAATGTAGTGAAGAAGAAAATGGCTACCACATGGAGGATGGATTTGTTCTTCGGTTTCTTATGAATCATTGAAAGGAAAACATTTCAGCTGTCATTTCTACTTAGGAGGGAGGATGTGCTTCGGAACCTTTAAGCTCTGGTGGCAGCAGTCCTGAATACAATTGGGTATTTTTGAAAGGCTTTAGAAAATGCTAGGATTGATTCATGTGGCCAATTAAAAACCCATTTCTTAAATAAATCTAGTCATAATACAGGCCACTAAATGGCATGTGACTATTAAAAGCCAGCAGAACATGCACGGCACCTTTGGCTGTGTTAATTTCGATGATGTACAGAGTGAATGGGGTGTTAGTGCTTTCAGTCTACTTTCTCCATTCACTACAGCTTGGCTCGTTGCATTAATCTCTGAAAATGTGACTTTAAGAAGCATAGTCTTAAGGAGGATGTCCAGAAGCAGGTCAGGATGATGAGGTGTTACTGGTGAGGTGTCTGTGAGTTTTCTTGAGATATAAACACGTCTCTACTCATCTCAGATAGGGAACACATGATAGATCAAAGCAATCATTCTACTAAAGTCCAGCTTAGTGAACCAATGCAATGATCTCCTGAGGTTACTTAAAGGAACATTAGTAAATATAAAACAACTCTAGCTCTAGCTCTAAAAAGCCCACTCCAACACAGAGGGGAATAAGAAGTTTATATTCCTCGAACTCTGACTTGTCAATCTCCTCTCTTTAGCAATCATTACTAGTTGTAAAACCTTGGGGAGGGAGCCTTATGTATTTTACAAACTTTAGGAGCTTCCTCAGACTTCTGAGTTGTGTTTACTTTCTGAGATTTAAATAGACTCCCTCCACGAGGGAATGTTTCTTCTATTTGGAAGAAATAGCTGCAAGATATTTAAGAAATTAGACTTGTATATTATAATAGTACCTTTCTCCATTTTCTTCCCTGAGAGAGGTCCTATGAAAACACCAATTAACCAACAGTCAAAAAGGAATTTGGACACAAGTGAGTTACATATAGACTGACACAGTGTTTCTACATCTTTCTGGTCCCATATATTTCTGCATCCTGCTGAATTCATAGTCTTATTTAGGAAGAGGTCTCTATCACATTCTGGTTTGCCCAGCTTGGTCCTTTAGCTCTTTTCAGACTATAGCAAGTTTGTCAGCACATTCTCCAAGATCCTTTTCATAGGCATCTCCACAAAGGCTGGGAGATAGCTGAAAGACTGTCAATATAGAGATGAGATAGTATAGATGCAATGCAAATATTGCTACTGCTCACTGTGTGACTTTGGGAAAAATTAATCTTTCCTAAGAGTTTATTTCCTTATGTATAAAATAAGCAAGATACGTCCTCATGGAATGATTCAGACTGAATAATATAAGAAGTATTTGGCTTAATATATATCTTATTTCCTTTCCTAGTTGGACTTAATATCAACATCTATTAGATGACTGGAAAGCTTCCATTTCTGTCATGTTTCTTCTGATACACACACACACACACACAACAGACACACACACAGACACACACAGACACACAGACACACACACACACACACACACACACACACACACACACACACACACACACACACACATTTATATCTCCTTCATTCTGTTTCTTCTCTAAAAAATTTTAGGTCCAAAGTAGCAGCAGCACAACTCTGGTATTTTAATTCTATTGCAGGGTCATTCCTTGTAGGGTCAACTATACAGGGTCATTTCTGTAGGGTAAACTATCATCTGTTCAGATTGATGGTAAGCATATATTGATTATTGGTATTCCTAGCAACCTTTCATGTTATGTATGGTAGAATATGATTGAGAATTTTAAAGGGGGAAATTTGTGGCTCAGAGTTTGTGTGACATGTAGCACTACTAGACAGAGCTAGGATTCAAAGCCAGGTTAATATGGATGGAAAAGCCTTGTGTTTTCTGTAAGAACAAAGATTTTTTGAGTCCTGTGGGCCTTATCTCAGGCCTTCTTATAATCCCATTATAAACCTTCCATGAAGCAGGTGCTTAATAACAGCTTATTTAACTGGATCGAATTGCACCAAATGATTATGTCATTGCTATCTTTTGCTTTTCTGTTTATAGTTCACATCTTGACTTCATTAATAACTATTGAGGCTCATTTACTAGGATATACATGAAGTTTAGCCTATTTGTATGTTAAAAATCTTATCCCACATTTTCAAAGTGAATAAAAGAAATTATAAAATACTTTCATTTAAACTCAGGAGCTATATAAAATAGGACTTTCATGCTTTGGACTTTAAATGTAATTGAGAAAATGCCAGTATTGATTCATGCTGAGAAAATATTAATTGTGACATATATAGTGATGTCAAGCTATTATCAGTTTTGGGAATTTTGGAAGAGGTTTCTTGGGTTTAATAAAATTCCACTTTATTTCAAGGACACACATATTTAGAATAGATATGTATCTAAGCCTAATTAATGATTTTTGCTATACTGGCATACATAAAATCACTTAATAGATGGTAAGACCAAGCTTGCTTTCCTCCTGTCTCTAAATCTGGAGGTCATCCTTGGGAGATGTACTGAGAGAAAAACATTAACTTTTAACAAAGAATAGATAGGAATCCTTAATCTTTATCCTATGATATGAAAACCTTTTACCTAGATTGTATGTGTCAGTCTCTATTTGTTCAATTTCTTCTATATAACACATAAAAGAGATTCTTCTAAATCTCCAATGACATATCTTCATTTATATTGAATACTTATTTATTCCATTTATATAAAGTATAGCTCAGCCTTCACATATCCTTTGCAAGATGACCTACTCTTTATTTAGTCCAAGTCATTAAGAGTGGCTTTAGTGAAGTAAGACATGGGTTGGAACCTTGGCTGTTGATTTTGAGAAGCCTAACTTTGGCAAGTTCAGTTTCTTCATATTTTGTAAACTATAGATAATAACAATGTCTAGCTCACAGACACACTTCACAGAATAGATGATAGATACACTGTATATGTTCTGATGTCAGAATTTAGTCTATTACTCTAAGAACATATGATTTTACTGTTTATTACTGATTTTCTCTTCTTTAAACAAATTGACTATTGAGGAGCCAAAATGAGGAATGGTAGAGGAAGACTGAGAAATTCTTTATTTTTTATTAAATTATTTTATTTATTTACATTCCAAATGTTGCACCCTTTCTTGGTACTCCTCCCTGAGTTCTTCACCCTATACCCCCTCCTCCTGCCTCTGAGAGAGTGCTCTGCCACTGGCCCACCCATTACTACAGTACCCCCCACCAGCATCCCTCTTCCGTGAGGCATCAAGTTTCCACAGGATTAAGTTCATTCTTTCCCACTGAGGCCAGACAATGTAGCCTTCTGCTACAGCACATGTATGCTCTTTGGTTGGTAGCTTAGTCTCTGGGAGCTCTGAGGAGCCCATGTTAGTTGACACTGTTGTTCTTCCTGTGAGGCTGCAATCCCCTGCAGCATCTTCACTCCTTCCTGTAACTCTTCCATAGGGGCCCCAACCTCAATCCAATGGTTGACTATAAGTATCTGCATCTGTCTCAGTCAGCTGCTAGTAGAGTCTTTCAGAGGACAGCTAGGCTCCTGTCTACAAGCACAACATGGCATCAGTAATAGTGTCACGGTTTTATGTGTACACATAGGATGGATCCCACATTGAGCTGGTCACTGGGAGGGCTTTCTTTCAGTCTTTGCTCCATGTTTGCCCCTGCATTTCCTTCAGACAGGAACAATTCTGGATCAAATTTTGAAGATGGGTAGGTGGCCCCCTGCCTCAACGGGGGTCATGTTTATCTACTGGAGGTGGCTTCGTCAGATTCCATCTCCCCTCTTTTGGGCATTTCAGCTAACATCATCCCCATTGAGTCCTGGGAGTCTCTGGGATGTTCTAGAGGTTCCCTTTGCCCCCACACCACATGCTGCATATTTCCATTCATTCTCCTGATCCTCTGGGCTTTTCTTCTGTCTTTCACAATACCTTATCCTGCCACCCTCTTGCTACATCCCCTGCTCTTCCCACTGAGATTCCTCTATTCCTCTCCTTCCATGAATATTTTGTTCCCTACATCTAAGTGGGTTTGAAGCATTCATACTTTGGCCTTTCTTCTTGTTAAGCTTCCTATGGGTATTCTGTACTTTTTTGGCTAATATCCACTTATTATTGAGTATATACCATGCATGTCCATTTGGGTCTGGGTGACCTCACTCAGAATGATATTTTCTAATTCTATCAATTTTCCTGCAAAAGTCATAATGTCCTCATTTTAATAGCCGGATAGTATTCCATTGTGTAAATGGAATCCATTCCCACTTTGGGCCTGTTGCTGAACCTTCTATTTCTCGGGCTTTTCTCCATTTCTATCCCTGTAGTTCTTTCAGACAGAAACAATTATGGGTCAGAGTTTTGACTGTGGGATAGCAACCCCATCCCTCAGTTGATGCCCTGTTTTTCTGCTGGAGGTGGGCTCTGCAAGTTCCCTTTTACCACTGTAGGGCATTTCATTTAAGGTCCCTCCCTTTGAATCCTGAGACTCTCTCAACTCCCAGGTCTCTGTTACATTCTAGATGGTCCCCACAACCTCCTACCTCCTGAGGTTGCCTGTTTCTATTCTTTCTGCTGGCCCTCAGAGCTTCAGCCCTTTTCCCCCACCCAAACCTGATCATGTTCCCCTCTTCCTCCCAAACCCCCTCCAGTCCTCTTTTCCTCCCAGATCCCTCCCTCCCTCTCCTTTTGTGGTTGATTTCTTCTTCCTCCCAAGTGAAACTGAGACATCTTCACTTGGGCCCTTCAGCTTGTTGGCCTTTTTGAGTTCTGTGGACTGTATCTTGGATGTTCTGTACTTTTTTTTTTTTTTTTTTTTTTTTTGGCTAATATCTACTTATTAGTGAGTACATACCATGCATGTCTTTTTGGGTCTGAGTTACCTCACTCAGGATGATATTTTCTACTTCCATCCATTTGACTGCAAAACTCAGGAAATCATATCATTGAAAATTACTGCACTTGAATTGATTGCCTCTGGTCTAGGCAACAGTTTTTGTTTTGTTTTGCTTTTCTGCTTTGTTTGTTTGTTTGTTTTTTTTTTTTTTTGTGTGTGTGTATGTGTGTGTGTTTTGTTTTTATGGTTAGTTATTTTGAATAATGCCTCTCTGTTAATTGTCATCCTTCCTGCATTCCTCTAAGGATGTGACACTGGGGCTGAAGCTGTTCATGGCAGCAAAGTGGAAGGGGCTGGCTCAGAAAGTGAGGCCTTTTATTGTCCTTTGAATTTTCTCTTGTCTTACCTAATCAGAAGTGTGACTTTAGCCAGATCATTTGCGTAGATCTGTTTGTGAACTCATGATCCAGTCTCTGGCCCCTAACTGGGTCCAGTGGTTCACTGGACCCTTCCCACCCACACTTAACTCACATTTCACTGGATAAGTGATAAAGCATCCCTTCGTATAGGTGCCATCTACAGGATGCTTTGCTCTGGTCACTGTGAACCCTACAGTACTAAGTGAAGAGCACTGGCTTTGGGGATAACAGTGGAAGCTGTTATCTTTACCTACACCGATGGTTCATTACTTTTACCCTAGATTACTTCTCTCCCTGCTGCTCTCAAGTCACAAATAGAAAGCAGAACATAAGTTATTTCCACATCTGAGATTACAGCTTCTGTACATTATCTGTGTGCCTTTCTTTTAAAATACAAACACTCCACTCTTGTCTGCTACATGGCTCAGCCTTTTCTACTTTCTTTTTGTTGGGAGAAACACTGATATCTTGCTTCTTCTTGGGGCCTATTATGGGGAGGTAGGACTGCCTTCTCTATGTCTTGCACTCTTCATACGGAGGAGGGGGATGACAAGACCTAGAAAATCCCTGGGCTAGGCATGCTGTTATTCAAGGCATTGCAAGTGCACACGTCAGTTGTTAGTACTTCACCACTCTTAAATTTCAAAGCACTTAGCTCACCTTCATTGAACTCTGAACCTAAATATGTTCTGCCTATAGCTGGATTTAATTTTGTTTTATGCCTTCAATTAAGAGGTTTTATAAACCATAGAAACAAAAACATGTACTTTTTAAGACTATTAAAACATAAATCCAGAAAAAGCAAATTTTCCAGACAGTGATAATATTAAAGATAAATAACCTTTAAAAAGAAAAGCAACTTACATGTTCCAGAAGCTTCCTATTATTTCATTTCACATTTCCAATGGCTTCTGAGGCAGGGCTACTACTAGTTTTATTTGGGGTATGAATTAGAAAGCTTATATTTGCTTGGTCAAGCTTACAAGAATAGAATGTGATTGAGTTGGAATGGAAACTCAGATTTTCTGATAGCTAGACTTTGTCAGCTGTTACATATCTTGACTTTGGGAATAGCAAAGGTGCTTAATCTCCATTCTTTATGTCTCCTGATTTTACCCTATGTACTCAGCCTTACACATCTGCTTGCTGATTGAAGCCTTTTGCTGTCCTTGCATCAATTAGGATTTGTTTAATTTGTAAACCTGCCTGCAACAGTGTTCCCTCTTCTTTCAATAATGTCATATCAGCATTTTAATTTTACCTTTTCAATTCCTTTCAAAATATTTTAGTGAATATTTACATTCACACTTTTGTATGGCATATAGTTAAGACTCTTTTGAGTGCTCTCCAGATGTGTTTGTGTGTCCAAATGGAATGATATTTTCTGAAGTGCAAAGGTAGCGCCTTCCTTCATTGTTGACATAAATGGAATAAATGCAAACCTTTTAGTAGGTGAATCTTCAATACTTGAGTGAGAAGAGAAATTCTGAGTGCTTGATGACTATAGGCATAACTGGTTTGAGCAGCTTAAACTGTCAGGTCACTAGGAGGGTAAATCAGATAACTAATAAAGATAATAAAGAGATCTCTGTTGTTCAGAAGCTGTCAGGAGCTAAAAGAGGAAAAGTCTTTTATAGAAACTTAATTTGAAGATCCATGTATTCATCTTAGGATTGCTTATAAGCATTTTCTGCCATAATTCTAATTCTTAACATTAAGGGAAAGCAAAGTAAAAAGGACCCTGAACTCATCAGACTTACATCTCTTTCAGGGAAGTAAATCATAAACAATAAGCTTAGCAACAACAAATGCTGTTTGTGTAGACAGGGAAGGCAGTGGTATACAGAGGGAGAGGAAGGCAGATTTTAGGAGACAAATGACACACTTGATCTTAGTCAGAAGGCTGAGAAGTGATGGAGAGAGGATAGAATGAAATAACTCATTTAGTAGCCATAGTAAGTTTGAGAAGATGATTAAATACCTTGGTGAGGGCATCAGGTGGATGGGAGAATATATGAGTCTGGAATTCCAGGGCAAAACTGGGGAAAGAAATAAGGATTTAGAGTTACTTGCATTTAGTAAAGCGATGTCATGGGGTATGACAAAAGTATGAGCAGAGATTAAGAACTGGGAACTCATTTCAAAAGCCCAGGACTATCCACAATAGTGGATAGGCCCTCAGGAAAGATGGCTCTATTTTATGCTAGACTGTAGATTTTAAGTTACTATTATAATATATTGTTATAATGCTTCTTAAGAGTTGCTGCTGGTCTCAGCTGATTTAGGTATTAAAGAAGAAAGGGTTCCTGTGAGAACATTAAGACATATCGCGACAAATAAGAGGATATGGATAAGGTAAGGGGTATTTAGAATATTAAAGTGGGACCAGCATTTTAGAGCCTTCCTTTTCTTTCTGAAAACTCTTTCAATGCTAATAAAGTCAACGATCTTGAACATTATCTTGTTACAGAAGATATCAGGGGACTAAAGACACGGTTCAGTAGTCAAGAACAGTGGTTGCTCTTTTGGAGGACTTTGAGTTTGACTTATAGCACATTGCAGGTGCTCACAGCCACCTGCACTCCAGTTCTAGGGGATCAGAGCCTTCTGTTGGCTGCTGTACTTATCAGGCATGCACATGGTACATGGTCAATAAAATAAAATATTTTTTAATAATATAAGATACTATTTTATTTACAGTGAAAATGGATTGTGTGTTTGTGTGTGTGTGTGCATGTGTGCCCTCACAATATCCCATCCTTACCCCCATTTGTTGTTGTCCAAGTGTTATCTTTACTACTTGGTGTCTTGTTACTTTCACATATTTTTCCAGCACCAGTTTAGTGATTAAAGAAATTAAGACACAGATTGTCCTCAGAGATTCATATCCAGCTCAAGGCTCTTTCAAATTAAAATAGTCATACTACCATTTGAAGCACAGTTTTATGAATACAACAGAAATATGCCAATAGCTTTATGTTGGGGATAATGCTCATGAGTTCGTCAGTATAATGGCTTAGATTTCAATCCCGGTTTCACCACTAATTGCCTCTGTGATGCGGTAGACAATATCCTTAACTTCTATTTTTCTACTTATAAGGTGGAAATAAAAATTAAATATGCTTTACTGCATAGTTAAATATTAAATGAGAGTAGTTTATATAAAGCATGCAACACCATAGCTAGAGCTGTGGAATTACAGTGTCGAGAGTGGAACACTACAGGACTAGAGTGGGCAAAGTGTGTGAACAAAACACTTACAAAGAAGCTGAAGTGATGCTTTGGTGCAGCTAGATTATATCACAAGTACAGAGAAGAAGCACAGAGCCTGAAGAGATAAAGGTGGGGGCAAATTTTCACCTAAATACCATGAGATTAATAATCAATATTTTGAGTTGTAGGGAGCTGTCAAAAAGTTTTTATGTGAACATATATGATCAGATATTTATTTTGGGATTTGGGTCTTTTGGTATTGGAACTGTGAAGTGACAAAGACAAGTTCAGTAATCAGCAGTACTGTTGGGGCAGGAGGGATTGACTGGTAATGGCAAGACTGATGGATGATGGGATACAGATCTGAAGGAGAGAAGGTAACTCTCTGGCTACTGATTTCAGTACCCTGGATTTCAAAAGAGGCAGAGTCTAACAAAGCTCATGTATTTTGCAGAACCATTCAGAGCCAATAGGATATGCTGTCAGGAGCATTTGCATTTGGGGATGAAAAAGTAGACTGAGCTTAGTTCAGTATTGAGCAGTGCAGACAGCTTTGACTCAGAGTCTGTCCAAGTCCATTATTATCTTCCTGCTATGATGGCTGATGGGGGAAATCATGCAGGAATTGCATTGCAAATCAACAACACCTTAAAGTACTTACTCCATCAAAGTGAAAGATCAATGAGAGAGAGAGAGAGAGAGAGAGAGAGAGAGAGAGAGAGAGAGAGAAGCTGTGGACATGCTATTTATTCGGTAGTTGCAGACACTATACAAACACACATTTACAAATACATGCACACGTGCACACATGCAAGCACATACACACCTCCTCAAAGGCTTAGCTATTCATCAGGGTCTGTGATTCGATTATGAATCTGTTACATCTACACAGCAATTTTTAGTTCAGGTAGCATTTATGTTTTTTCCCATAATGATTCTTACAAGTAATTTGAGAGAGGGCAAAACAGTTGGTCGTCTTCCACAAGAAAAATTAACCCTTAGAAAGATCAAAGAATTTCCAATGTGGTAGTGCTGATCTTTGCTTGAACCAGGTTTTGCACTACATTTTCTGTTTTTCTACACAAAATAGAATAATCTCTTTAGATCCATGTCTCACACATTTTACCATTTTATTAGATTAGTGGTTTCTCAGACTATTTTTCTAACCATAAAGTTCAAAGAAGTGATTCTTTTTCAAAGTTTTCATTTTATGTTTATTACAATCTGTATCAATAAAATAATTATAAGCAAATGCATAGGTATAGCTATATATGTTTGAAAGTTATACAGAATAATAAGTGTGTAGTTGTGTTGGTTGTTATTAATGGCAAAAAATTCAGGTTTGTTTTGTGACTGGCAAGTTCAAGGTGCTGTTTTCTTCAACATTGATTGGATAGAGGTTCAAATAATCCCCTCTCTTCTGCCATTTTCTTCTGTCTCCTTCTTCTGCCCCTGCCTCTCAATTACTTTCTTTCATTCCTTATTCCCATTATAACACATTTTCTTAGTCTTGGCTTCATTTTAGGGGAAAGTTTCTTCCTGTGATTAGAAGGATGCTTTGAAGCTCAACATTTACATAGGTCTTGTATTTACAATCTCAGCAATAGCCCTCTTAGCATCCATATTCATTTTCTCCAAAACATTAATCTGTTCTGCTTGGTTACATGCTATTTTGTGAACAGATCTAGTTGAGCAGTATACTCTGATCTAGAAGCTTAGTTCAGGAGCCCATGCTTTGGTGGTGGAAATAATCCTCCATTAATCACCCCCTCTGAAAACTATATGTAGTAAGAAAGTGTTCATCAAAGAGAAATTACATGCTATCGGGGAAACATTAATAAAGAATTATGAGTGGGAAAATTCCAAAGACATTACAGTCTTCTTAAAATTCCATAGACTGGGCATCTACCAAAGTGGGTAAGATTATAGAGGACTTTATCAGTTAGCTTTTCTCTTCTTTTTATAGCTTCTCAATTTAAGGTTTCTCAATTGCAAGGTGAGAACAATGTTTCTTGGTTATCTGCTGCATATGGCTTCTTTGAGGACCAAAGGAATCCACGTAAGTGCTTTGGTGAGGGCTGTTGCCATATATACATAAGATGTCTGATTCTCTCTAGGATCTCTGAGTTCTTCCAACCTTATTCGTGTCCATGTCCATGTGTCCATATCTTGTCCAGAGCCTAGCTATGTGTTCTCTGCTGATGTCTTAACAGAGGTTATATGGAGATACAGTACTTGATCTGGAAGGATGAGTTTCTAATTGTGAATTCATAAACAATCTGGGGCCAACTATTGCATAGTAAGAATGTTCTCACGTAAAATTATCAAGTCAATCTGCTGTGTGCCAGAAAACCACAGTGTATTGTGAAAAGGAAGGAATTGTGAGTGTGTGCATGTGTGTGTGTGTGTGTGTGTGTGTGGATGGTATACTGGTTGTATGACTTAGGTTTTTTACTTATTATATACATCATTTTTATGTTAAATAACAAAATTAATTCTTAATTGTCTTTCTTCTTCCTCAATAACTGTTAGAAACAATGGGATTGTCGTTGAGGGGCTCAGGAGACAGACAGAGATGGCTCTGAGCCCTCCATTCTCACTATACGTAGTGACTTTGGTCCTGGCCATGATCCATGTGATGGATCATTTCTTTAGTTACGGTATTTTTTTCCTTCAACTTCTGATGGAGAGGAGCTGTGTCTCCTCTTCAATAGATTGCTGCTTTGGAAAATGCTGGAAATTTATATAGCCCCCTGGAGGCTTTCAGTCAATATCTGGCATATCAGCTCATCTTCCTCAATCTGAGTAACATAGGTAGAAATGACATGTCCTCTCCGGAGCTCTCTAGTTGGATGAGAATTATGTCTGAAACCCTACCTTATTTGACCCCCTTCTCTTCCTTCTGTTTGTTCCTGACCTACTAGTCTTTAATAATTAGTGGTTTCTCCTGGGGGTTCCTGTAATTTTTTTCCCTCAGGATAGATGAAGTTGATTTCTTTAGGTTACATGTGACTTATTCATAAGCAACTTCTTTTTCCTTAACTGTGAAAGAAAGATGGTATCATCTACCAATGAGGATTTTGGACTGTTGCTGTTATATTTGTAAAAGGTGACTCCTGTCTAAGAGCACCTTAAGGACATCTACAGAAAACTAGTGTGGGCTGTCTTTTTGCTCTGACTGGCAAAGTGGTCCAGACTAGTCAACTCAAGCTGGTGTTCAGTTACTGCTCTTTCTATGACTAAGCATTTCTTTTCAGCTCTAGGTCTCATCATAGCTCTGTGTCTGTCCTATGAGTCCATTACTTGTCCTTGCCCTGACCCTGGGCTTTTTCCTCTGGGCTCTTACCAGCAGACACTATCCTTGAGCAAGGGACTTTGAAGCTATTTGTGGAAACAGTCTTTCAGCAAGCAGGGACCTCCCTTCTCTCATTCCCAGATTAAAGTACTAGCCGCAGCTTCCCAAGTGAGCATTGACGAGGCACATTTATTGCTTCAGATGAACTGCAGCAGGACAGCTGGGAGTTTGCCAGCCAGTTCAGGCTCCCACATGCACAAGCCACTCAGACCCTCTGGCTTCAATCTGCTGCTGGCTTGTGGGAAAATCCTGCAGAAATGTGAGTGACTGTTTTAACACAGGTGGAAGGGCCCGAGAAAGCCTTGTCTGATCAGAAATGCTCTGTGCCACTGCACTGTTCACGTGGGAAGGTTAGAAAATTTGTTGTGCTCACTTCAGCTCTACACCTTGACAGCCAAGTACCCATACTTGCTCCAGGCTGTGACATGCTCTCTATGTAGCTCTGTGCAGCAGTGACAGCTGCTGAGAAAAGTCAGGTGAGAAGAATAGGCAAAGTTTTTTTTTCCAAGAAAGCAAAAGAATTTGAAGGCTCTACACTTGCTAAGATTAAAAGAAAAAGGTTATAATAAGGCATGTTAGGCAGTAAGGAGTTTAAGGAATCCGATAATCTGATTCCTCCAAGAAAATGAGTTCCCCAGAGGAAATGTTTTGCCCCAAAGCCAAAGCCAGTTGGTGCAGGAAAGTGGCTACAATCCAAATCCAAACAAATGAAAAAACAGATGATTCAATATTTTCTCCTGCCAGAAGATATAAGTCATTGACTTTTTTTTTTTAAAGAAAAATTTGTATTTATACATATTTAAATTTTTATTTTTAATTTTTTATTATTTTGTGTATGTGTATATGTGGGTTTGTGTGCATGATGTGTCTGGTGTGTATCACAACGTGCGTGGGGGGATCAGAGGACAACTTCATGGAGTTGGATCCCTCCTTTCATCTTTACCTAGGTTCTGGGAATTGACCTCTCAGGTCTTCACACTTGTGAAGCAAGTGTCTTTTCCTGCTGAGCCATACCACCAGCCCTATTTTCATATTTGTATGGTGTGAGTCTATATGAGTGTATTCTATGTGTACACAGGTTCCCACAGAAACCAGAGAATTGGATTAGATCTCTTGAACGAGAGTTAGAGGTAATGTGAGCCACCCAACACTGGCGCTGGGAACCGAACTTAGGTTCCCTGGAAAAGCAGGACACACTCCTAATCATCAATTGGGTTCTTTAAGACAGTGATCCAATGCATGATCATAAACAGCATCATTTGTTTTCAGATTAAAGTAGACTCATAAAATTCAAAAGTAAAAGATCTACAGTATTTTTTTCCTCTAGTGTCTGCAGAAGAAAGGACAGGTCAAGAAACTGTGGGGCTGGCAAGTTTGAACTGTTGAATGAGAAAAGGGAAATCAATTTAATCTTTTCTGATCAAAGGACATATCTTCCCATCCACAGGGAAACTGACGAATTTTGCATTAGAAAGTAATTTAATTTCCTAAATGGATTCAACTTGACAGAAAATCCAATGTTTTCTCTAGGAGACCACTAATAACAGGCCAGAATGTATAAACACTGCCTGGGCATTAAGTATGAAAGCATCTAAGTATGAAATTGGAGATGTGAAGAAGTTGGGAAACAAGGATTCTTGATAAATCAAATTGCCTTAAGGCTGAAGAAGAAAATGAACACAAGTAGTCAGAAGAAAGATGAAAGAGGTTTCAATGTGTTTTTTATGTTGTGATGAAAAGCCTCATGTTTCTATTACAGTATTAATTTAAAACATTTGAATAACAAACTTGAAAAGAACTGTAATAATGCTACTGAATTATCATCATAAGCTTTTTGATGTGTTTCCCAGTTTTTTCTATGTGTGTTTTTTTCTACAATGGCAGTTGTACGTATAATTTCATGCAGTGATGTTTTTTCTAATGAAAATAATAGCATAAGCATTTTCTGGGTTATTATACACTTTCCATAAAAGTGATTTCTAATGGTTCTCTGTATTTTCTGAGAGGATACATAGTAATTTATAATCCTTTCTATGCCAAGGAACATTTAGTTTGTTGCTGTGAATAGCATTAAATTTTTATCACATCTTTGACATCTCTTGGCATATCTTTTCTTGATGTTCAGGTTTTTTTTAATTTTTGAGATTATAGTATAATTTTAACATTATTCCACACCCTCTCCCTCTTTTCCTTTCTTTTCATCAAACCCTCCCATATGCCTCTTTCTGCTCTCCTGCAAATCCATGGCTTATTTTTTCATTAATTATTGCTATATGCATATATGTGTATATACACACACACACTCATAAATATAACCTGCTTAGTCCATATAATGTTACTTGTATGCATGTTTTCAGGGCTGTCCATCAGGTACAGGACAATTAATTGATATTTTTCAAAACCAGATAATATCATCATCAGCATTTATAAATTTTCTGAATTGAAATCATCATTGGATTCCTCATGCAGACTCTGCTTGTCTGATTTGTGCTTTCCTCCATTGGCCATCATTTTCTTTGGAGTTCTATGTTTGTGTTAACAAATACGATTAACTTGGCAGGCGTGACACTGGCCTGCTCAGAAAAAAGCTCCTGGCACCTCTTTCAGATGGACTTGAACTTTAAACTTCTACTTCCCCTTTCAATGGACATAATGCAGATCCAGATGTGTGATTAAATACTGAATTCCGAGAGTAAATCTGCATATATCTTGAAATCCAGAAAGGTAATTGAATGACTTATTGTCTGGCCAGTGTTATTGAAAATTCATAAAGACGCAAGTCTGCTTAAGGCTGTGGCAATATTTTTCTTCCTTAACATCTTTTAAAAATATTGAGCTCCTTTCAAAGTTGGTAAGCGAGGCTTACTCATGGTTTGTGTATGTGAATATCTAGGCAAATGATTGTAGAGTGATGTCATCTGTTGGGTCCTAAGCCCTGATCTGATGACTGCTTTATGAAGAATAGAAATGCTACCAGCCCTGAATACATGGAAAAGAATCCATAAATCTAGGCAATTGTTATGTGCAGACTTAGATTAAAGAAAGAAACAAAGTGGGAAAAGAATCATAGACTTTTAATTCCAAGTTCTGTTGTTTATTTGTTGATATCAGGGAAATTCTCAACATTTTCTGGAAGCCACTTGTATCATCTATACTAAAACTTCAATATATATCTATTACAGGTTATAAATTGTCTCTCATGTAGTAACTGATTGATAACAGCCATTATACTGTGGTGGTACTTTGGTACTGAGATGTTACCCCATAAGCACTGTTCTGTATTTGAGATGATTCACAAAATAAAGATAAAACATTGTGTCAGTCACCAAACTGAAAAGTCTGGAATAGACTGTTATGTTGCCTGAAGATATATGAACTTGTTCCTACTTGAAAATTATTCCATCACATCTTTGTTAACTCTGTTGAATTATTTGTACCATTGTCATTACTGGGGAGGGAGCTTTGAATTTTAGCTCATGTTTAGAATTTTGATGATTTAAGTGTGCTGAAATATGTCTTTAAACATGGCATTAAAAAAAAAAATCCATTTCTACCCCAGAACCTGATCATAATTAGGTTTTGAGGGAGGGGAACAGGAGTGAAGCCCTGAGGGTCAGCAGAAAGAATCGAAACAGGTAACCTTGGGAGGTAGGAGATTGGGGGACACTCTAAAATGTATCAGAGACCTGGAGGTGAGAGCTACTCAGACTCAAAGGGAGAGACCTTAGATGAAATGCCCAAAGTGGGGAAAGGGAACTTGGGAGTCCATCTCAATAGAAGGACAGGGCATCAAGAGAAGGGAGGGGTTGCTATCCCACAATTAAGAGTTCTGTCCCAGAGTTGTTTCTGTCTAAAAGAACTTCAGGGATGGAGAGGAGAGGAGACTGAAGGAGGGGAGGTACAAGACCAGCCCAAATTGGATCCAGCTGAAGGGGGGATGAGCTTTGAGGCCTGACACTGTACTGATGCTCTGTTGTGCTTACAGATAGGAGCCTGGCATGGCTGCCCCTGAGAGGCCCAACAGGCAGCTGAAAGAGTCAGAAGTAGACACCCAACAATGGACAGAAGCTGAGGACCTCTGTGGTTGAATTGTGATAGGGCTGGAAGAAGCTGAGGAGGAGGGGAACCCCTTGGGAGGACCAGCAGTACCAATTAACCTGGACCCCTGAGATCTCTCAGACACTGTGCCACCAACCCAGCAGCATACACTAGCTGATATGAGGTCCTGGACACGTATACAGCAGAGGACTGCCTGGTCTGGCTTCAGTGAGAGAAGTTGCACCTAACCCTTGAGAGACTTGAGTGGGGGTGGGAGGTGGGGACATCCTCTTGGAGATGAGGGAGGGTGAGTGGGATGGGGAGCAGTCAGAGAGTAGACAAGGAAGGAGATGGTGACCAGATTGTGAAAAAAGATTAAATAATGATGATGATGATGATGATGATGATGATGATGATAATGATGATAATGTAAAAAATATTTTTAAAAATCCCATTTGCAGAAGAGCAAGTGACACATGTCAGGCAATACCATGAAAAGAAACATGGTATGTGGGACACCATGTGTTTGGAAAGTTTTCATTTAAGTTCCAGACAGCTCTTTCTCAAAAGCTTCTGGATAATTTTCAAAGGAAGTTGTTTAGCTTTTAGGTATACCCCTTAAGAAAAAGAATAAACCTTTACTCTTTCTGCTTCCTGACTGTGGACCCAATGCGACCAGTCATCCTACGTCCCTGCTGCCTTCCCTTTCTTGTTTCAGTAGACTATATTTGCCTCTAATCAAAGCTGAAATAAAGATTACCTTAAAGAAAAAAAGAACAAAGGCTATGTGGATGGCACACTGACATTTATCTGCATGTCTAAAAAGTACTGTTAATCCAAGAGATATGAAAAGCATCCTGAGCATATGTTATCCAAAATCCAAAACTTAGCATCCAAACTTGGCCACTGAAGAAAGACATATGAATAAAATATAGATTGTGGTTAATTCTAAGAAGGTGAATACTTATGTTGTAATTTTACCTATGTCTTCCAAGGCTGTAGCAACAAAGTGTGGCTCACAGTAGACAGCATATTAGAACTCAGAAAGCGTAGTGAAGCAACCATGCTGGGTAACTACCTCAGCACTTGCACTTTCCTGTGAATTGAACTCAGTAGCAGTTGGCTGTTCTGTGATTCACTGTATATCTGGATTTTCTTTATGTGGGTACAATGGTATTGTTTTGAAAATCATTATTATTATTGTTGTTATTTATTAGTGTGTGTGTGGTGTGTTGTATGTATGTATGTGGTGTGTACTTGCTCACTTGCATATGAGTACAGATCCTAGGCTGCACAAGTAGAAGGTGGAGGACAGCTTGCCTTATTTCTCCTCTCCCACTATGGTTCCTGGGGATCAGACTGGTTCTCAGGTTTGCATGGCAAGTGCTCCAGCCCCGTGGCCTATCTAGCTGACACTTTTTTATCCCTCTGATGAATATGTAGGAGTAGAGTTGTTAATGCTAGTAAGCCCTGTTACCTCTTGTAAGTTATTATTTCTTTTATTTTTGTTGTGTTACAGAGAAGCAATTTTAACCTAAAGCTTGAATAGCAATAAACATGGTGTTTACTTCCATGTCTGTAGAGAAATAATGATCTCAAAACACTGTGGTGATAATCTTATTATAGAAGTACAAGGCATCTTAAGTAGCTTTAATGCTTAGCTCCTTCGATCTCTGATATTACTAAATTTAACACAGAATCAGAGGAAATGGTATAAAGTCATTTTTTGTTATAATTTTCTGTTACTTGTCATAGAAACATTAGGCATTAAGAGCAAGAGTTGAATTTTTTTCTGAACCAGGATGAAGTCTATTGTAGAAAAGCTTCCATGGGTTGCTAGATTCTTTGTTGTTTTGGTGGAATATTCTGTAGATTTCTATTTGATTGTGTAGATTTCTATTTGATGCATTCATTTGATCCATTCATTTCAGATGTTTATTTTTCTGTCCAGATTACTGGTCTATTGAAGAAAATGAGATATTAGAATCACTTATTATTTTGAGTTGTTGTTAATCTTTGTCTTTAACTCCAATAATATACTTTTTATAAAATTGGGTGCACGAGAGTTTGGTGCATATATGTTTAAGATTGAAATGTCTTCTTGGTTAATTGTTCCATTCTAATAGAATGTCTATTTAAAAATATTTTTTGATTAGTTTTCACTTGAAGTCTGTTTTGTCAGTTATTAGGATAGCAATGCTTGCTTTCTTCTTGGTCTCATTTTCTTGAAATATTTTTTTCTACCCATTCACTTTAATGTGGTGCCTATCTCTAAAGCTAAGTTTTTTATAGATTGGGGAAAGAATTTGTTTCTTAATCAACACAATAAACCCATGCCTTTTAATTGGAGAGTTAGATAAAGGAATGTGTTGATTACCGTCCTTTTGTTGCATTTTTGCTGTTTGTGCTCTGTAGAGGAATTTTAATCTAACAATATGGTTGTTCTGTCAAGAGATCATATCCAAAGACCCTCTAGGTCTGTGTGACCTGACTGGAATGATATACCTTTCACCTTTAATTCCTCTGGCTGGAATACAGACACACCCTTAATACATACCTTTAATCCCAAACAATGACATCTAATTGAGGGGCTGACAAAGTGACAAATCAGAGAAAGATTTGACAGAATGAGTCAGAGATAGGACATGTCCAATTCTCATGAGAACAAACAGGAAAGGGCTATCTAAGAGCAGGGCAGAGAGATTCAGTTAGTGGGTGTCAGTGCAGTGAGTGCAGTGCAGTGGACTTGAGTTCATTAGTTAGTGAGTTTCATGCAGTTCTGTGCAAGTCAGCAGAGGTAGTTGAAGCCAGAGAACAAGAGGGATCCAGAAGATTAGAACAAATTGCCAGTTAGTTTGGGGCCAAGTAGAACAACTTAGTGAAAAGCTAAGAGACACCATATTGAATCAGTTAGTTTGGAGAGGAGTTTGAGCCAGAACAATTGAGTTTAACCAGCCAGCCAGAGTTCATAAAGAGCTAGAAAGAGTGAGTTTACTCAGAACAAAGCCTCCAAAACAATTACATCTGGTAAATAAAAGTTACTTTTATAGTACTCTCATGTGTATTTCATTTTTCAGCAATTACAACTTCATTTGTTTTTTTGTTTTTTTAAGAGTCTCTTAGATAAGCATTTGGGCTTTGCCTATTCCTCTTTTCAGTTTGAAATATTGCTTCCAGTATTCTCTGTAGGAAAGGTTTGGTGTACATGAATTCTTTATTGTGCTTGTATTGTGAACAATTTTTCTTTTTCCTTCAGCTATATATAGTTTTTGTTTGTTTGTTTATTTTTGCTTGTTAGTTTTAACTTTCTAATTTGATCAGAGTCCAGAGAGATACTAAGCAAAGATATTAGATCCACTGTATAAGTTATTGTTTTCACAATACTGAGACCTTTTGTTCAGAAATTTTATAGGGATAGCATAAATATCTGCTAAGAAGTTAACATATACTGAAATGAACTGTGCTCAGTAGGTATATAGCTTGATAAGGCATAATTGTATACTCATGTGTTCTTAGAAAACAATTGTATGTACAGCATTTCTCTGTTTTCATTAGGATAATAGAAAATGACTATTATTTTCTTATAGCAAACAACAGTGACTTTTCTATATCAATGATATCAACTGCAGGGATGATATATTTCACTGAAAGGCATTGAACATAGGACACAGAACATTAGTGATATAATAAGATAAGAACTATGGTTTATCACCTTTCTCATGGGTTACCTCTAGGGTAGAAAGTAAACCTTTTGAGAGCCTTAAACTTCTTTGTGAAATTAGGTCTTAATGTCTAATGTGCAGATTTTCTGATATTTTCAGAAACTATTATTGCTTTATTAGTGAATGTTATTTTCACAAATTACATACAGCATTCTGACTTTTTATATGTGTGTTTTATGTATTTCTATCATATTCACCCTCATATCCTCCTCTTTTATTCACCTCCCTTTCCCCTGGTCTACTTTTCCCTCCAAATAGGTTCCGTTCTTCTTTCATGTCTAGATATGAGAGAAAATACATGACATTTGTCAGAGTCTGCTTATTTTAGGGAATATGACGGCCAGTCATTTTCCTTCACAAGGTATAATTTCTTCTTTGTGTATGAAGAATACTATGTTGTATGCAAATACCACATTTTCCTTTATCTCTTCATGTGAGTAGGAGATGGAACCTTGGGTTGCTGTGATTAAGAGAATGGTTGTGTCAAGAACTCCAGTTTCTTGGACCCATGGGAAGAGTAGAGTCTTTCCTAAGTGAGGCTCAGAAGCATGGCAGACTTCCTCTGGTATAAGTATGGATGCCACAAATGATTGACTTTTAGGTAAAACCTGTGTGTTCAGGAAATTTAATCATAGCTTCTTCTTCTTCCAAGACTGCAATCTTCAACTGCTCTGCTACAGAGACTTTCTTTAGAGATTGGCTAACCTGTCTCTTCATTACCCAGCAATATATAATAAATGCTCTAAGTTTCCAAGCTTCTGGTGCGTCATCATAGCATATAGCAAGCCCCCAGTTTGGGTTTTCTGTACATGTGTCCTGTATCTGTCATTTCTCCACCCCTTTGTTACTCCAGTCAGAACAATCTCAAAGCCATGGCATATTCATCTATTGATGGGTATATCAGTTGATCTTAAAACCTAGTTATTTTGCCTAGGGAACAAGTAAACATGACTGTGCAGGTATATGTTTTGTGTGTTGACTGATCTCTTTGGATATGTATTCAGAAGCAGTATAATACAGGGTTACTTAATAATTTTATTCTTAGGTTTTTTTTTTATTGGAAATTTTATTACATTTCAGATGTTTTCCCCTTACCCCATTTCCCCCTCTCTCTCCCAGGAACTCCCTATCCCTTCCCCTCCCTCTTGCCTCTATGATGGTGTACCCCCACCCACTCTCCCCCGTACCTCACCTCCCCACCCTCGAATACCCCCACACGACGTCCAGCCTTCATGGGACCAAGGATCTCTTCTCCCACTTATATATAGCTCCTTGCATATATAGCTGGAGCCATGGGTCCCTCCCTAAGCGCTCCCAGGCTGGTGGTTTAGATCCTGGGGTTCTGGTTGGTTGGGATTGTTGCTTTCCTCATGGTGTCACGAATCCTCTCAACTCCTTCAGTCTTCACTCTATCTTCTCTATTGGGAACCCCATGATCAGTTTAATGGTTAGCTGTGAGCATCTGCCTCTGAATATGTCAGACTCTTGCAGACCTCTAAGGAGACAGGTATATCAGGCTCCTGTTAGCATGTACATCCTGACATCCACATCAACGTCTACCTTTGGTGACTGCGCATGGGATGGATACCCAGGTGGAATGGTTTGCAGACGGCCCCTCCTTCAGTTTCTGTCCTGCACTTTGTATCCATATTTGCACCCTTGAGTATTTTGTTACTCCTTCTAAGAAGGACTGAAGCCTCCCCACCAACCCCCACTTGGTCGTCATTCTTCATGAGCTTTATGTGGTCTAGGAGTTGAATCTTGGGCATTTCAAGCTTCTGGGCTAAAATCCAATAATCAGTGAGTGAATACCATGTATGTTCTTTTGTGATTAGGTTACTTCACTCAGGATGATATTTTCTAGTTCCATCCATTTATATAAGAATTTATCAAATTCATTGTTTTTAATAGCTGAGTAATATTCCATTGTATAAATGTACCACATTTTTTGTATCCATTCCTCTGTTGAAGGGCATCTGGTTTCTTTCCAGTTTCTGGCTATTATAAATAAAGCTGGTCCATTGCTTCTTACTCTTTAAAGGTTATGTGGATTATGAGGTACACTTCCCTGGTGCCGTTGCAAAATTTGTTGTTAGAGCATAAAATGAGCTTGACAACTTGCCTGTTTTTTATTAGATATTTTATTTATTTACATTTCAAATGTTATCCCCTTCCCAGGTTTCCTCTCTGCAAACCACCCTATCTCATCCCCCCTTCTCCTGCTTCTATGAGCGTGCTCCCCCCCCACCCATGCTTGTTAAGGGCAATGGCAGTCCTGAATCAAAGGTGGAAAAGTGAGTGTTACTGAGTTACAGGAAACAACCTTGCCCAGGGTTTAAATACTCTGATACCTGTTTTATCACCTTCATGATGTCATTGTATTTGGAAACTTTTTCCTGGCAACATGTCAGCTACAAATGGACACATTAAGGAACATGGAAAGACATGACAGTGAACTTCCTATTCACTGTGGGGTTATTTTTATTACAAGCGTGGCAGTGTGAGTGGGTGCACCCTACTTGAACTCAGCGGGTTCCTACCCTTGGCAAATGAAGATGGACTTCCCATTGATGCCAGATCTGTTTTTAGTCTTAAGTGTGCATGAAACATGCCATTTCCACAAATAGAATCACAATGGAATATGATGATCATGATGGTGAAATCAATGAAAGGGTCATTGATAGCAAGTATGTTCACTTTTTCAGAGTTGACAATTGCTTTACTAAACAGGTGTAAGTATGAAAAATCTTTTCACCATTGTATCTCAGATGACTGGCACTTCAAGATGAAATGTATGTATCTCTCAGTGTTGAGGATCAGAGAACCATTTTCAGTTGATTGCACATTTTTTAATAAAAGTTTATCAAATTAATTGGTAATTTCCCATAAGATTCATAGGTCATCTCTTCTTTAAGAAATTCTTCTATATGCTCTCCCCACTGATCTGCAAAGTTGATTCCATTGTCCATGTTTCTACATCTTATTCTTGTATAATTATTCTTTTTCCAAATCTGTTTTCGAGTGAGATTGCCAAATCATGCCAACAATGCATTGAGATTTGACTAAAATTTGATATTTTAATTTTGAAGAAAATTGACTTTACACATTGATTTTAATTAAGAGTTTAATGTAGTTGTATTTTTTTTCTAGAATTTGAGAATATTTGCCCTGTTAATCTGTCAGAAAATTTCTTTTGTGTTCCCTAAGTAGATAATAATTTTCACAACAAAGTACATATCCTTTTTTCTACTTAAGTTATTATATATACATTTTATACATTTTCTTGTATTTTAGTATGCTAGTTGTACTTCAAGTGCAAAAAAAGAAAAAAAAAAGTTATCCTCCCTTTGGATTCCTTTCCTATAGCTGGGCCGCCTTGTCTAGCCTCAGTGGGAGAGGATGCATTTAGTCTTGCTGTGTACTAGCTTGGGTTGGTATCCATGTGGGCCTCCCTTCCTCTGAGGCAAAGAGGATGGGGAAATGGAGAAGGGAGTGTGAGGCTCAGACTGGGGGGAGAGGTGGAAGGATCAACCTGCAAAGTGAATAAATAAATAATAAATAAATAAGGAAAAAAGAAAAGAAAAAGAAGCAGCAACAATAGTCATTCTTTGAATTTTAAGGAGCCTATGCTGGACATTTTAACGCTGTCAAAAAGTAAACAGAATCAAAATAAGATTTTGACTGTTTCTTTCAGCAAATATTATTCATGAGTTGGAAAGCTATTACTTATTACTATATGACTTGGCCTAATTAATAAATGTTCATGAAATTAAGGTTTACTATTTCTAAAATAAATGCTATAATGAATCTTTTTCACGATTATGTCAGAATTAAATCAAACAATGTCTTGATAAAGTGGCTGGCTCACTGTTATTTATTATGTTCGATAAATTACACATGAGTTGACATGGAGCAGGAGTCTATTTTAATGGAAATTCTGTTATATTATTTTAAAAGTTATAGTAACTTTTACTTTAGAGCCACAAGTAATAAAAACTGGTCCCTACCTGCACTTGTCAAAGAAACATCAGCTTCAGGCTATTTGGCAAGGATTCTCTCTCTGCACAGTCTGTCTGAGGGCAGCTGAAGTTAATAATCCTGCTGTTTCTCTCTGGCTAATGATTCCCTCATCATGTCAAATTTATAGGCAAGAGCTACAGGAGGCCTAGCTGGTGATTCCATCTGGAGCTCCATTGTATTGTTGACATGGGAAACTTGTCAGAGCATGCCAGGTACTTCACTGCATACCTCTGGTTCTCAGACAAAGCACTGCTCCTCTCTGGACCAGTATTTTTATTAAAATTTTAACATCAGGTATGGGTAGTAAGTATATGTCATAGTTAGCTTTAACTGCCAACTCAACACAGCCTAGAGTCACCTAAGAAGGGACTCTAACTAAAGTATTGTCCAGATTATCTTGACATAATACATGTCTATGGGGGATGGTTTCAATATTAATTGATATAGAGGGCTCAGCCCACCATGGGTGGCATCATTCCCCAAGCAGGTGGTCCTTAGTTATATTTTTTTTTAAAAAAGCATAGCTGGTATAAACAATCAGGAAGAGATCCCCAAAACAAACATTCTTTTTGTTTTCTGGTTCAAATTTTTGCTTGAATTCAACTTCATTAATGGACTGTGAGAAAGAGTAAAGTTAAATACATCCTATCCTGTCCTTTAAAATGATTTTGGTCAGAGTAAATTTCTTCACAAAAGACAAGAAAGGAAATTAGAAGAGTGTGGAAATAGTATGTCCCATGTTTTATAAATTTTGATTAATTAGATATAAATTATTCTATAAAATTTTATTTAAATTTTTCATGTGTAACTCAGAGGTAGTGTATAACCACACTTGCTTTCTTAAAATCTTTCAGTAATTACCAGGGTCCAACCAATGTAGTCAAACTTCCAAAGGTTCACTCAAATCTCTACATGATTATTCATGTAGTGATTTAACAAATCTTCAAAAATTCTTCTGCATTATTTCTCTTGAGATGGGTGTTCCCATTTCATGTATTTGCTGCCTTAAAAATGTTCATCATCTTACCATCTCTGAATTGTTTTTCAGAATTATCTGTTTAGAACATTCTAGGCCAAGAGAAGCAGTATCTTCTGGGTATGACGGACCGTGAGTTGATTAAGTCACGTCCCGTCTTACCCAGAAGATACACCACATAAGACCTGTAGAAGATCAAGCCAGTCAGCATTCCAGCATGGCCATGACAGTGGTTAGCTATGAGTTCCCTAACTGAGGGACTGGGACAGTTGGTGAAATTAAGAGCAGGAGAGTCAGTTTTTTGTTTTTTTAATGATGTGACCTCTGGTAGGATAATCATGCTCCTGTGTACTCTTAACCTATGAGCAGCAAAATTTGAAACAATGGGGGGGGGGGGAGGAGAGAGAGAGAGAGGAGAGAGAGAGGGAGAGATGAGAGAGAGATAGAGAAGAGAGAGAAGAATCAGTCATACATTTGGGAGGAGCTGACAAAGTAGGGGAGAGTTATGAGAGAGGAGGAGTGAGGAGTTGGGGAGGAAGTAGAGGGTGAATATAAATATATCAAAATATATCATATGCATGTAAAAATTTGTCAAAGAATTAATACAAATGTTTTATTAAAAAAAATGTTCTAATCCAGCCCCATTTTTCAATACTTAATTTTACAGATAGACTTTCTTAGTTGAAGCATTAAAAGCTAATGTTTTATTTAGTTATTGAATAAATAAACATTTACAATAAGAAGACATTTTACTTGAATCATAATCTGCTACTGTACAACAGGAACTGAGCTTGAGACAGAAACATAATTTTCAATCAGCTCCATTCTATTGGGAGACCAAAAAGATGTAGGAATATCTTATTAACTATTAGAGAAATATCTTAAAATACTGTGGTGGCTTGGAGCACAAAATATAAAAATCTAGCTGGACTACTGATAAGAACACCTATCTGAAATCTCCAACTCCAGCCCCCGGAACATTTTAGATTATTCATATTATAGTAGCTGTTTTCACATGCTAAGAAACCTCGGATGCTGATAGTTAACCATTGAGCTGATCATGGGGTTCCCAGTGGAGGAGTAACAGAGAAGACTGAAGGAGCTGAAAGGGTTTGAGCCCCATAAGGAGAGCAACAATACCAAATCAACCAGAGCTCCCAGGGTCTAAACCACAACCTGCAAACACATAGGGAGGGACCCATGGCTCCAGCTGTATACTTAGGGGAGGATGACATTGTCAGGCATAGGTGGGTGAGGAAGTCCTTGGTCCAGTGAAGGCTGGACGCCCCAGTGTGGGGAAAATCGTGGGTGGGGAGGTAGGAGTGGGAAGGTGGGTGGGGACATATCCTCATAGAAGCAGGAGGAGGGGGATGGGATGGGGAGTTCCTGGGTGGGGGGAAGGGGATTACATCTGAAATGTAAATAAAATATCCAAGAAAAAAAAGAGAAATCAAGGAAAAAGTTTAGGTCATTTTTCTAAATTAGCACGTGCATAGTTTCACTTCCTCAATTTTATATTGTCAGGCATTGACAAACTCAGGTTTGAGAAGTAGAGACCAATTCCACACAAATAGTGAATATATTAGAACCAGTATTTTATTAGTTGGGGCCAGGGATGTGGCTATCTTGGAGACTACAAATGACTATCCCATGGTAATTTCTGTTTGTTTAGTTATTGTATCCCAGAAGGAAATCCTTAAAACATTTAGGAATTTTTTTTCAAAATTCAAAGAATTGGAGTTCCTGGAGGCTTGATATTCTCTTTGGAGCTCCGTGTGGGAGAAGAGATTTCTGTAGGATAGACTTGGTAGGTGGTAGCTGGAAAAGAAAAGGAGCCTAGAAGCCAGGGGCTGAGGGAAGAAAGAAAAATACAGGGTGAGCCAAGACAGACTGGGGTTTCCTAATAATGGATGATAAACTAAACCTTGTTTATCCTAATTTAGGTATAAATAATTAACTACATGTACAAATAATGAAATTTGCTTAAGTTTTGTTTGTTAAGCTTAAGTAATCAATTTGAATAAATAAATAATTAAGCTTTAAGACTTTATTGATTATGCTTTATTTATACATGAATGTGAATGGACTTAAGTCTGATTGCTTGTGACAGAAATTTAATAGTTTCTAGGGAGAGTGTGATAGCATGAGGAGTTAAGGCAGCATACAAGTTCTTTTATTATTTTCACCTGAGACTTAGACTACTGCACAGTTAATAGTTTGGCTCTTGAAGCTTGTAGTAATCTTTTGCTATTTCTGTCACTTAGAGATTCAATCTGCAACACTAAGAGTCTAAAATCTGTTTATGAAAACCTGAGTTTTAATTCCCGCTTCAATTCTTAATAGCTGAATGAATTAAGAAAATATTTGATTTTCAAAATATCGGCTTTAAAATCTCAGTTATCTATAGCATGGGAATCATAAAAACATTATCCAAGAACTTATTGAGGATTAAGTTGATGAAGCCATGTAGGTGCATGCTTGGTCTAGTTTCCAGAGCTGAGGAAGTACTCAGAAAATAAATGAGAGCCATTGTGGCACAATTATGCTTATGTTGATGCATTTTCTTGAGCATTTGTCATGCTAATGCTTGTATAGATTGCCTCTTGCATGATTTTTCACAGGAAGTTCTAGAAACCCCATCAGTCCCCAGGTGGAACTCTTATTTGGCAAACTCATTCTCATACAGACTTAGAAGGGGAAACCAAAACCAAAACCAACCCAACACAACCCAACCCAAAACAGCAACAACAACAACAACAAACAACAACAACAAACCCAGTGAGCAAAAGCTTTTGTGATAAGAATTGCTTTGGCCAATCAAATATTAGAAGAATCACAGTCCAAATTACTGAGCTGTGTACAAGGGCCCTCTAGTGTGCTTGAGTGCTCCTCCATGCCTCACTTAATTTGAAGTGCCAGACTACTATGTTGCAGTGCATTGTGATGAGAATGGTAATGGGAGTGTAGTTAATAGTCTCTTTCATCTGGGTTTCTGCTGTCTATTATGACAGGGTAGGCTCTAAGCCTCTGGACTTTTCTGTGAGCTCAGCAGTTAAGAATGAAAATCAATTACAATCTCAAAAGTATACAAGGACTAGAGCTGAAGAGAAAGGTGGAGTAGGGAAGATATTAATATCTATTTCTTTTGAGCATCTGTGTGATCCTAGTCAAATACCTTGTCTCCTGGTAGTTCATTTTCTTATCTAGAAAATGAGGTTAACAAATGTGCCTTGTAGAGTTGTGAGAACTAAGCACAGGGCTCAGAAAGAACTTATGGGGTCAGTCCGTGCTATTTCTCCTCATTTTTCAGTCTTTTATTAGACAGTCTTCTCATCAGTTCTGCATAAAATATAAATCTGTACCTTTAAACACATCTGGAGTTGGCAGTTGTCAAGTCTTAACTACTTCTCTTGGTGTTCAGACTTTTCTCTTATATTCTGCTGGATGTGGAGATAGGTTTCTTTTTTTTTTTTTTTTTAAATCTAATTCTTCCTTCCTAGTCAGAGAGCTAATTTGCAAAAGTTTGGAAGAAGGGCATAAATATTAAATTCAGGGAAAGTAGCACTTTGAGTGAATATTATCAGTTTTATAGGAGTTTGGAGTAGACAATGAATCTAATGGTAGAAAGAAGAAAAGTTTAGATTTCAGGTTTGGGATGGGGTGGATTTAGTGGGCAGCTGAACTTCTTATTCATGCTGCAGTTTAATTTGGTGTTTCTTCCTGAACGCCCACCTTGACAGCCAAAGAACTGGCTTTTCCTTAAATTACTCAAAGCTACGCATTCAGTTATGACTTCATATATAAACGCACACACACCCTCTCCTTCCTGTCCCTGGCTTGTGAATGGGATATTTAATCATTAATCTTTTAATGTTCAGCCAAGTTTTATGTTTTTGATTATGAGTCCACTGGTAGGGTTCACAGTCAATTTCTTTATAGTATGGCTAAAATTTAGATACCTCTCATACATTGATGAGTATTTGCCTTGGGAAATACTTGCTAATCCGTTGATTTGGCATTTATCTAGATCCAGAGCAGGGCCAACTGACATAGAATTCATGACTCTTATCATCTATTAATTAAATGTTTTTGTGTCAGTCAATAATCACATTCACTAAGACTGTGACAGTATAGGCATACCATGTTGGGTTTGCAGTAGTAGGGACAGCAGGATAGGTTCAACAATCTAGGAAAAGAAATCTCTGCCAGAATTGACTTTGTTTTCAATTCAGATGCTAATAACAAATTAGAAAGAATGTAATAATTTCACTGTAATAAAAAAAAAGAAAGAAAAAACAAGGAATAGAAAGTGAGTTGACACCATGACCTACAACAGATAGTTCAAAGAAGAGCCTACTATGGAAAAGTAGGAATAAAGGTAGCAACTGGATTATCAAGGGGTTATAACATACTTAAAAGTAAAGGATTGGTTTATTAATATGGTTTCTATCCATACAATGTATCTTATAGGAGCTACTATTATGTGCATTTTAAGACTTAGAAAAACAATTCATTTAAGGTGTCTTGTACACAAAGCTGTGGCTATCTGTTACCCTATGTCAAGTTCTTTTGGACTCATAAACTAGATCTCCCAATGTGGAGAAACTATCAAAGCCACAAAACAGAAAATTTTTCTCCAGGTAATATGTTAAGTCACAAAGTACTATTTTAATGATAGAACTGGCATAAGGACAGGACAGTCTTTCTGCATGTGTTATGTTAGAGTGCATATGTGGTTGTGTGTTGTGTGTGTGTGTTTGTGTGTGTGTGTGAGAGAATATGTATGTACCTACGAGGACAGAGATTAATTGCAGATATATTTTTTAATGCTACTTTGTGTTTGAGACAGCATCTTCCCCTGACTTGTGGCTATTTTCCTAGCCTTCAGTTTTTCGTGGTTATGCCATAGATGGAATTTTTCTGTGATGTTGGGGCTTTAAGTGAGCTGATATCCTACCATTTACTAGGAAAGCTCTATAGTATTACAGTGGTTCTTCTGCAGACCCACAGACACGAATTTTAAGACATCCTGGTGAGCAACTCTTACATGAACCAGTAAGATAGGTGTTAGTCGACTATCAATGAATACACAGATATTTTGGGTGGTCCCCAGCAGAGCCAATCATACTGCTCATAAAACCTTAATCTATAGTTTTCCTGACATGTATGTGCACAGTAATCAATCTCTAACTACCACCATACTGCATACTGTCAACTCAGGCACTATTAAGTATCTCCTATCCTTCAAAATGTCATCAACCACTCCTTGTTGAGATGTTTGAGCTAAAAGAACCCCACCTGTTTGGTTCCTTAGTGCCCATTTAGGCCAATAGAAATAAAGAGCCATCTTCTAACTTATAAAAATCATTTTTGCTACACTCTTCTATACAAAAGTGGTATGTTCTTTTTTTTTTCTTTTTCTGAAGGTTCATGGCAGTACCTACTAAGCCTCTTCATTATACTGCTTTAAAAAGTGACTACTTTCATAGAATGAACAGTACATTACAAAATCACCACAGTGGGGCTGCTCAGAGAGAGTCAGCCCAGCCGGCATGAGGCATGAAATTGTTGGACTGATTCCTTTGCAGGAACATCTGTGTAACTGCCCTCAATAGCATTTCAGAGGTGCGATCATTACTGCTCTTATATCACCCTTGAGTCCTCTGACCTCACGATCATTCATAAAGCAAAGATACTTTGCTTTTCATCATTTACTAAGTCATGTAAATTGCCCTCAACTGCCATAAAGTGAGATGCAATGCTCCAGACATTTGGAAAAAGCCTCTTGATTTTGCCAAGGTTTTCTTCTTCCTTCTTTTAAACTCTCCCTCTGCCTCCCTACTTCAACAGACTAAAGCAGAAATCCATACAGCTTATAAGCAAAGAGAGTTGACTTTGTGACATTGTTAGTTTTGAATGCTTCAAGGTTAAGGTTATGTTCCCAAGAAATAAAAGAGTGGAAAATCACAATTAGAGGTGTGAAGTCCAGGCATGAAATGCAATTGTTTCACTTATTTTTTGCAAGACTCTCTACCTAGTACTCACGAAAGCTATGTTGAAATTGTGTGTTATCATCCATGGGTATTAAAAAATTCAACAAGCAGGTTTTTTTTTTTTTACTTTCTTTTCTTTTTTCTTCTTTCCTTTTTTAGTATATTTTATTATGTGATTCATTAGTACTTATTGAATTGAGGACTTATCACATACAGCCTCAAAAATCAGAGCCAAAGAAGATGACTCAGTGCATTCAGAACATAATTGCCTTCCCAACCCTGCTGTCAGATGCTATCTTAGATTTCTCGTTATCCTGTGAACAAAATGAGTATTCTACCCAGAACCCCAGTGGCATTTGGTATTCACCTTGTTGTATTTGGAAATAGATGCAAAGCCTTCTCTAACACAAAAGTTCCCTGTTTTAAGGAACATACCTTGTGCTTCCTTCTACTCTGAAGTTTCTGAAATGAGCAATCCTGTATAAAAAGGTGCCATTTTTTGGTACAGTAATCAATTCTCTGCTTTGTATAACAAGCCTTTTCTGGAATGAAAGTGCCCGAGGAAAGAGATGTTTTGGAGCAGAATCTGTTGTTTGACTGCCTGCCAAGCCTGAAGCCTGCTGTGGATGGAAGCAATCCTAAGGGCATTCTTAAGCCCTCATAGAATTTTAGGTTTGAGCTCCTTGCTATAATTGATTAGACTCAGGTTATCAGTCTGCATTGAGGCTGGCTGGCAAGTCTATATGTTGCCTGGTATAAGAACTATTCCCAATTTTGATGATGATGATTATCTTTGACAATGATAAAGTTTGAATTTGAGATATATGCAGTCCTTGTGGTCAGTAGAGACATAGAGTTCAAGAGGACTTTCTGTCACTGGGCCTTTTAATAGGCTTCTTGGAAGTCAAGAAGTCATGAGGCTGATGGGTAAGTAGAAGCCCCATGTAAGCAGAAACCTTGAGAAATACAGATGTGGGATATCACAGCACATTCGATTTTAACAGCAAGGGCAGAAATGTGTAGGGGACATTGAGTCACAAAAGGCAGAGCAATGTAGTCAGTGAAGCTGGCCATGGAGGAAGAGGCAGGAAAGAGAGATCTGTAGGACTCAGTTGACTCATGAATGTTCTTCCAGGCTTTTAGAATTATTTTTATTTGTAGGAGGTCTGGTTTTGTTGTGAAAATTCCCACTTTCTTTAATCCTATTTATATATAAGAGAACCCAAATAAAGTAAGTGTATTTTTTTCTACTCTCTAGGTATTATCCCTGCACTTGAACCTTTCTTATTCTGGAAAAGCTTTCTCGAACTTTCAAAAATCAACTGAAATGGCTAGTCACAACAATGTGTAGCATTTGGGTGGAGGAAAGAGAAAGTGTGTTTAGACAAATGATTTCTGTTTTTCTAAGAATGACTTCTCTTTGTGGATGACCAATAGCAATTCAGGCATTTGGAAAGTTTTATTTCTAATTCCACAGCATCTTAAGGACAGCAATGTCAAAACTCTTGTTCCCTGTTCAGAGCACTGAGGATTACAGAAGACCAGCGAATGCCCTAGTGCACTTCACTAGCATTCAGAAATAGAGTGGTGATCCTTGTTAAGACTGTCTAGCTTCAAAGTGGGTGCTCTTCTCAACACTTATCTCTTTCTAAAAGGATAGAATTTCTGCAAAATTCATCCTACAAAAGAGAGAGATACATAAGACAGAAAGATGAGATGACTCCAAGAGCCGCTGAGATCAAGCTGAGTTGAGAGCATACAGGCAGGCAGGGCATGCCAGTCTTGATAGATGACTGCCATTCCTTCTTGTGTGACATGGTTTTGCTGAACAGGCTGCGTTTATTAAGTTGTATAGCTCAGTCAGGTGTTTTACTACCAAGATCAGTGTAATTTATATGTAAAAACACAATCAGTTTCCTTTGCCTTACAAGAAATCTGACAGAAAAAGAAAGTGACAGATGGCAGGTAGAATGTTTCCCAGTTGTTGTGTGGATCATGGAAAATTGGACAGGTGGTCTATATTGGTATTTCTGGCAGAAATCATAGAAGGGAGCTATACTCTGATGCCCCATTCATCCTGTTCTACAGAATAGGCTGTCTCAGGTGGAGGGAGGCTGTTAGAGATTGACTAATGATGAAATATGCCAGCTTGTTAAACAGGGATTGACAGGATTCCCATGTACCACTCAGAGTCACTGAATTTAGTTGAAGCTACTGTGTTCTATTCAGAGGTCAGGATCCTCTCCCACTCCTGAGTCGAGAGTTCTAAAATTTGGCAATTCAGGGATACAGTCATCCTGAAGAAAAGATAATTTAGATTCCATATGATGGTGATTCTTATAAGAGAGATGGGCTGTGTTTTAGATGCCTAGAAGGACTCTTTGAACTGGCAGATCAAAAACTGCAATATAGAGAATACTTTATATACAAGGGAGGTTTTCCAGCTGGGATGTAGTGTGAGTAAAATCAGTGGCTCAGATTCAGTGAAAGATTTGCCTTCTTTCCCGATCTCAGTCATTGATGGAGATTTATCATAAAGCAGTGACCAGGATCCTGACATGGAAGTCTTTATCAGTAGAGTAATGGAAAACCAAGTATGCCAGGGTAGGGGACTGTGCTGACAGTGCTAATGGGGCTGCCAAGGAGAACTCCCTTAAAGTTCATGAGGGACATAGACTCTAATCACTGATGCCCTTTCTGTCTTCCACCCCAACCCTACTGTACATTAGAAAATTCACTTTCTAGACCTCCATAGGGAAGCCCTTTATTGTTGTCTTTTATTCTAGATAATTGCTTTATTGGCCTGTGTGAACACTAGCCTTCCTTCCAATAGACTAAGTTAAAAATGAGGCCATTGTGTTAAAGGTTTTTGATATTAAAAAAACATACTCAAATGTCTCTTTTCTTATTCTTTAAACATAGATTCAGAAGAAGCAAACACCTGGGCAGTCTGTTGTTGACATTGCCCTGAAAGTCTTTTCCTTTTAGTTAGGGTTGAACGATAATCTTGTCTAACTTCTGTGGAGTTAAGCAATGAATGAGGTACAATGAAGTTGTAGTTCTCTAGATTCTCCTTGCCTTCTAGTATATTTTGCAAGACTTTTCATTGCAATGGCAGGGTACATTCTGTTAATGTGGCAGATTCTTTCATCATTAGAGACCCACTAGGCTTCAACAGACAGGAATGCAATGGTTCCATTTGTCTTTAAAATGATCCTGAGGCGCTTGTATGGGTGAGGAGCAGAGGCAGAAAAGACTGAGTAGAACCAGAGAACGTGGCCATCATTAAAACATCTCCTACTTCAAAATTTTCATGACTAAATCCACATAGCCATACACTAGAGAAATAAAAGAAGATAGTGGATGAGTCTGAGTTCTTAAACAATATAAAAGGGTGCACACTATTTCTTAAACACCATGAATCGAGTGAGCATTCTTGCTGAGACCACAAAATATAGTTTGCAACCTATTTCCTAAAGAAAAATATAGTGAAAAGCAAACACAGTTTTTAGCTGTTTAGTCTAGAAAATGAGCTAATTCCCAACAGGCTTTGCTGTCAGCGCCAGCTAACAGAACACAGCTTTAATAGAAAGGAGACACACAGGATGAGGAAAAGTATTAGACTTATCCCAACCAGCCCATTTCTTTCCCATCAGTTTAAAAAAGGAAAATGCCATATGGTTCCATAAGATAGAACATCTTTAACGGTGATAATATTTTCTTATTTTGATAGAATTGATTTTTAAAATTTGTTTGTGCTTTGATCCCCAAATAACTGATCCTGTATGAATATGAAGCCAGAGTGCTGGTGCCAGCAGACAGAGGATTTAACCGAAGGGAACTTAAAGCAAATTCCACTAATAGCTTACTATTAGAATTTCTTTCTGAATATTAAAATATAAATATTACTTTAAGGACAGTGCCAGCTACATTATTATTGAGCATTTATGTGAAATAAAAACACGAGGTTGTGGCAAGGCAGTGAAGTGAATCTCTTCTTTCTTGACACTCCTGTTCAAAGGACAATGCTAGCAGATTTGCAATCTCCATGCAGAGATAAATCTTTCACTGAGGGACAGGGGCTTCTCCAAATTGTCCAGCAGACCCATCAGGCCCACTGTGGTACTGCAGGAGTCCTTTGTGTAGAAGGCTGAGGGAAAAATCAAAAGAATTTGATCCTGAGAGTTCCCTTGTGGTGGACATGTGTAGGGGTCAGCGTCAGGTTAGAGAGGGGAAGGACTGGGTGAAGAGTTTCAAGAATCTGTGGGTGATGTGGTGAGGAGTGGCCAAGCACTTCTTTGGTCCACGTATTCCTTTGTCTCTTCCTTTGTTACTTAGGTCATTTCAAAAAAGTTCAAGGCGGTAGTTGTGAAACTCTAAATTTCCAGTACTTGAGTCCCACTCACTATGAATCTACTCCATAGAACTCCATAAAGACCTGCCTTTCAGTGTGATGAAGTACCAGCTAGGTGAAGAAAAGAGAAGTATGTGAAGCAATTGTCAGGCCGGGAAGTGCTCACCACTAGAAAACTGGCTCAACACACCTCGACAAAGCATTCTAACTTTACTTGTGAGGTGAATCCTCAACTTTCAAACTGAGAATCTGAGAATGTAAACGTTTCTGTGTTTTGCATTTTGAGGACATCTGGCAAACAGTAGCAGCGGAGACTCACTTTAAAAAATATTTTGATTGAAAATGGACACTTTTCTCTTACAATACATTCTTATCAGTTTCCTTCCCTCCTCCCAGTTGTCCCACCCCCTTCAGAAAAGAGCAGGCCTCCAGGAGTAGACAGCGAAACAGGACCAAATGAAGATATAAAACAAGAGCCCATATACAGAGATTAGACAACGAAACTCAATAGAAGGAGGAAAAGGGTCCCAAGGTCAGGCAAAAGAGCAAGAGGTACTCCTGCTCCTACTCACTTTTAACTTTTAAGATGTCCTTGGTCTTTTGCCAGTGTGTTTTTACCATTTGAAGGTACCAATGTCAGGGGCTCTCAGACCCTGAATGTGTTAGAATTTTCATGAATTAGTGAATAAAAAAACCTGACCTAGAAGGAAATGAACTTGAAAGCTGTTTTTTCATAGAGCTCTAGGGTGCTCTCAGAGCTTCAGAAGCTCACTTTGGGACTAGGTTGAGTGCTGTGATGGTGTACAGGGTTGCTGATGCTGTCAAAGGATGACAGGTTTTCAGTCAGGATTGACTGAGTTTGTGTGAGTTGCATAACACAACATGGCATTTTCATTCTTATTAATTGTCCACGGTAGTAGCCAAATCTGTTCTCTTGTGCCCTGCTTTCTTATTTGCCCATACTTGCATGGCAGAAACATGTCTTCAGTGAGGGACTCTCCCTGCCTTATGGATACTCTTTTTGAAGAGAAACAAGAGCAGTCACTTGATATGAATCCATTTAACAGACATCTGGTGTGGCATTAAACAGTTCCTTTCTGGTCCAGAAAGCTGCAATCACAGAAGATAGAAATGTACTGGGACCTTGATTCCAGCTCCAGTTCCAGATGTAGGTAGTTTGAGGCCCAGCAGATGGCGACAGTAGCTCAGTGATGAAATCCAAGCACATGCCTGTGCGTTTAGGCTTTGTAATGCATTATTTATGAGTGCAAATTAACTTTGAAATCTTGGTAGTTTGCTCTCAGCAATATAGGCAGTAAATATAGGTTTGTTTGTTTTTTTTCAGTACAATGTAACAAATAGTTTTTTCTAACTAATTACATAAATTATGATGTCTGCTGTCTGGTACTTAGGAGTTATATATATTTGGTTTTATTATTCTTATCATTAGTATTAAAAATACTCTCCTTTTACAGAGAAAAATGTTCATGTGCTTTGGGGAGTCTTGAGAGAATAAGTAAAAGGTGAAAGGCCTGATGTGAAGGTCTATCAGCCTGCTGATTCTTTATTGTTATTTGAAAGGTATTTTTCAGCACTTTTCAGAATCCTTGTTACATCACACTCAGATGCACTAGTAGTAGAAAGAGTCCTGTATTTAGGAACCAGGCAGACCTGAATGCTAGTTCGTTTTTAGTCCTTTGAAAAGATGTGATTCTGGGTGAGTTATTTAAATTTTATGATTGTTAGTTTTTTTTCTTAATCTAAAATGGGTTTATATATCCATTTGCATTTTAGAGGTTTTTAAAGGTGTGTAATAAATTCAATAGTATACATTCAAGAAAAATAGATCCACACCTATTCTGAACATACTTCTGGGCTAAAGATATTTCAGACATCCTTTGTTTCTGGTGGCTATGAGAGAATTTCGAGTGAGAAGTTGCCTGAAGTAAGACTTATACATCAATTAGAAACAGACAAATAGAGAAAGACTTATATTTTCTTATGCAAGGTACTTGCAGTCTTATAAATGGCAGGTGAGCATGGGTGACAGGCACCAAAAGTTATTGTGCCTCTACAAATATGAATCTTGTCAACGTAGTATCATAAATAAAACCAACAAGTGGTTTTATTTTATTTACAACCCTTGTTAGCATAGGAGCTATGTTTTGCTCCAGGGTAGAGTAGCCACCTATATAACTCAGGAACATTGGCTCCCTCAAATGTAGACTGTGGGTGGCTCCAGTGTTTACCCAATTCCACCAAAAAACAACAAACAAAAAGTGTTTTTGAGGGTTAAATGAACTATCACTAAAGAATCTTGGGCTGCTGCTACAGCTTTCTGTGATGCTATCATATATGTCTATGTTCCTGTAGTTAGACTAAGAGATTTGGAGTTAGAAAATCTAGGATAGATTATGGTTCTATCATTTAACGGCCATATGCTTTTGGTAAATTTGCATTCTGAGTAATTTAGAGTTGTGGATGCAGGGACTGAAAATGTTTTGCCAAGGAAAGCCATGCCAAAGAAGTCCTGCTTAGAGAAGAGCAATTGTGGAGGCAGAGTGCAATGAGCTCAGAACAACTGTAGGCCCTCCAAAAGGGAAGATTTAACAGTTAACCCTCATGTTTTCCAATAAGGAAAATTTGAAGGGAAAATTGTGTATTCTAACTAACCCAGGGAACCATGAAAAGAGCTAGGCCGTTGTTAGAGACAGCGTCAAGTCAAGGGAGACCTGAATGAAGAGGAATCTAGATGTTACTTAAAACTGAGCCTTTGGCAAAAGTCCCATATAGCTGCCTCTTTCCGCAGTTTTCTGTAGGAGCTGAAGAGCAAGAGCTTATGGAACTGTAGGCACGATGCTTTTACTTGGAGTTTAGTTGATTGCTGTTATTTATGATTTCTGAAGTTTAATTTTATTTATATTGAGTTAAGTTTTCAATTATATTTATGACATTTTCAGTGTTTCTAGGAGAGGTGGAGGTGGCAACACTGATATTGATGGCCACATGCCACCCATTAATTAATCTACCCATGTCTACATATGTATAAAGTAGTATACAAAGTGGCATACATATGCTTGTTGTAACCACTTTGATAACTGTTGTAGTGTCTTAATTATCCCATGTTGCTGTGTAAAATACCTTTAAGTAATAAGATATCCTTTAAAAAGAAATCTGAGGGAGAAAGGATTTATCTTGGCTTATAGTTCCTAGTGGATACAACCCATCATGGTGGGAAGGCATGGATGCTGGAGTAGGAAGTTGGCTGAACATGTCATATATGAACACAGGAAGCAGAGAGTGAACAGTAAATAGTGTTTAGCTCCTAGAATCTTAAGACCTATCCCCAGTATGACCCTCTTCCTCCAGTGAGGCTCTGCTTCTAGAAAATTCCACAAGTTTCCCAAATACCACCACCCAGTAGGGACCAAAGAATCAGACAATTGAACCTGTAGGGATCTGTTGTACAGGAATTTCCTCCACATTTAAACATTTCATCCTGGATGGCTAGTCAAGGTTCAGAAAGTTTAAGAATGAAACATTCTATGCTGGAGGGAGGCCGCTTAAGACTCAGGAAATCTATGAAACTTAGCAGAATCACAATGCCCCTCCCTATTCAAGGTTATAAGTACAGTAAGGACTGCTATTGATTTGCTTGTTGTGTGCAGAGAGGTCCAGGGTTGGACATTTATTTGAGTATTGCTCATGCCTCCCTTGGTGGCCTTTTTGAAGATGCATTTGCCTTTGAGTCAATCATGCTTTGCAACCTTTCCTTATACTCATAATTAATCCCCATCTCAAACTAACTGGTCCTTCAAGTCGGACTTTATTGCAATCATTTCTTTGGTTTGTGGCAGTTGTTCTCAACCTTCCTAATGCTCTCACCCTTTAATACAGTTCCTCATGTTTTGGTGACCCCTAACCATAAAATTATTTTGTTGCTACTTCATAACTGTAACTTTGCTACTGTTAGAACCACAATCTGATATGCACATTGTTTTATATGTGACCTCTGTGAAAGAGTTGTTAGATCCCCAAAATGGTGGTGACCCACAGATTGAGAACTGCTGGTCTGTGGTTTGTGCCCTGTCTTGGGTGAGTAGATACTTGTCTAGAAAAGTCATAACACAGAAGAGACATTTCACATTCAAACCATAACAGATCACTGGGTCTTGAATGCCAGTGCTGAAATGTACACAAAACACTACTCAGAAACAAGATGTCTTTTGGCTTAGTTCTTGCTTTAGCCATTCACTGGTAGTTTCTCTGTACTAGTTCAGAGAAATCCAAATTTGAGTAATAGAGCAAAGAAAAGAAAAAATGAAAGTAATTAGCAGGAAGTGTATCAACTCCATGTTCAAGAAAATATCAGCAGTAATATAATAAAGCTATTGTAAAGGGATGTCACAAGCAATGGGAACCCAGGGGCCAACAGAGAGGTCACAGAGAGGTAGTTAGTCTAGGCCAGCAGGTCTGTTGGTCACAGCACTCAGCAGCTGGCTGAGGTTCTGAAGCAGGCAGGATTCTGTTTGTTTGCTCAAGAAATACTCATTAATTAGCATTTTTTGCATCAAAGTTCTGTATTGGTGATAAGAAACAAATCAAAAGTAGGTACGGTAACCCTATTTTAAAAAGTTGAATTCCCACCTGTATACTAGTAACACAGCTTAGAAATCAGTAAGACTGTGTTTTATAGTTTCCGTCTTCTCATGTCTATATTTATACTTCTATTTTTACCATGAAACATCATAAACTTCTTTCTAATAGAAAATTATGTTAAGTAAATATAAAAGGAATATGTGACTAGGAGAAAAACTGTACCCTGTTTCTGGGAGGGATTCTCATTATTTCAAAGACAGTAATTTCCCTTAGAGCTAAAAATCTTATAGGTTAAGAAATAAATTTAAATTAATTTAGATAATGTTTAAAAATATTTTAAAAGACACACTAAATATATCTGAATCCTTAAGGACTTAACAAAAGTACTATAATAACAAAAAAGAAATTAATATTGAACTTATTATGGGCAGTTGAGTACCACTGTTAAGTGGAATTTATACTATGTATCAGAGGTATCAAAAGAATTACATATTTCTTTGAAAATCTGCCTAAATCTATGAAGAAATGAGATAATGCATTTATTCTATCTTTGGTTGTAACAGAAGAAATATTTAAAAGAAACCAAAATATAGAAAACTAAATATATGGCATTCATAACTAATAAAGACTTGCCAACTGAATATATAAGAGTAAGTAACTCTTAAATAGTAATATTTAGCAGATTTAGACTGTTTATATATCTTCTTAGCTTTTCCAAATTCTTTCATCCTCAAATTCAAAGTCTGGTCCTCATGCAAACAACGTTGGCATCAATTAGATCTTGTTAAACATGCAAGATCCCAGGCTCAACCTCACATATTAACTGTCAGGCTTTCCCTACACTATGACTCAGAATCATTCTTCTCTGTGCTTAATCTTGCAAAACTTTATACTAATAACTTACTGAGAAAATTAAGGCATAAAATAACTTAACCGTTTGTCAAAGGTCATGGAGTCACAGGAAAAAAGATGGATTTTGACTTCAAGCCACTTAAATAGAGTCGATTTCATTCATCTGTTTGGCACATATTGACTGCCTGTATGTGCATACCAAGGGCAATGTGGTTTGTATTTCTGATCTTCATTGGCCCTTTCCTGACATGCTTTTCCATTGACATTTCTCAGTCTTAATTTGCTTTAATGTAAACCACAGAGAGAATTTAGATGAGGACTACACTGCACAAATGTGAATTAAGATATATCATTCAGGATTGGTGAGATCCTCAGTTGGCAATATGATTTCCTTCAGAATCCATGTAACAAAAACTAGGCCTGAGGGTACATACTTATAAGCCCAGTTTTAATGAGGCAGCTATAAGATTATTCCACATGTTTACATGCTGGGCAGCCTAGCCTACATGGTTATCACTAGACCAGTAATACAACATATTTAAAAAAACAGTATGGATAACAACCAAGGAGCTACATCTAAGATTGGGTTTTGCCTCACAAGGATGCACACACGTGCATGTGCACCTTGTAATGCATGTAGGCTCACAAATGCATTCATGTATGTACAGATATGGGTGTGCACACACATTATACCAGGTATGCAAAATATAAATACTTTTCTTTATCAGGATGTAGTAGTTGAATGAGAATATTTACTCTCATTCTATTTTTGAGTGTTTGTATTTGAATGCTTGGCACCCAGTTATGGAACGGTTTGGGAAGGATTACAAGTTGTGGCCTTGTTAGAGGTGGTGTGTCACTAGCAGTGGGCTTTGAGGTTTCAAAAAGTCCAAACCCAGTTAGCAATCTCTGAATCCCACTTACAGATAAGGATGCAATCTCTTATCTACTGCTCCAGCACTATGCCTGCTGGCTTTCTGTCATGCTCTCCATCAAATCCATGGACATTAACCCTCTGCAATTGTGACCCCAGAATTAAACATGTTTTACAAGTAGCCTTGTTCATGGTGTTTAGTCATGACAATAGGTAAGACAATAAGAAAATAAGAACATACTATGTAAAGGTAAAGTATAATGTCTACCTGCCTAGAATATAGTTATGAACATGTAAAACTATACAATTTTTCTACTACCTTTTCTCTATTTAGAAAGAAATAATTCAAGGAAATATCTAAAGGTAAAACAAACAGATGGTATATGTCAAGTTGCCATGAGATTATCTGGAAACAGGGAACTTTAATCAAGAAAATACTCCAATGAGACTAGCCTGTAGGCAAGTCTGTGAAGGTATTTTCATGGTTATTAATTGTTGTAGGAGTATACACTAGACTGTGGTGTGTGGTGTCACTTCTGAACATGTGAACATATGGCCCTGGGAGTATTAAAAAATTATTAAGTAGCAAGCCAGCAAGTAACATTCTTCAGTTCTCCAGGTTCCTGCCTTGAGTTTCTGCTCTGACTTTACTCTATGATAGACTATATGCTGTCAGGTAAAAGAAGTCCTTTCCTTTCCAAGTTGCTTTTAGTCATGCTATTTGATCATAGCAATAGAAAACTCACTAAGGTAGGTACGTAGATAGGTTTCCCCCTCACATTCCTATCTAATGCAAAAAACCATTCAATGCACAATGTCAATAGCTACTCAAGCAACTGTTACTTTGAATGCTGTCACAGGGCAAACAGAAAGTTGACATCTTACAATAGTTCCCTTTTGCTGCTTAGAGAAAGTCTGAACTCTGCATCCTGCATGACTCGGTATCCACCTCCCTTCTAAATGCTGCTCTTTTCCTTGCCAGCAGGCTGCTTCCACCAGCCTAGGCTCCATTATTCTTCCTGTCCTCTTTTTGATTGAATATTTATGTGTAGACATTGACCAGAGTAGAGTACAGTGGTGCTCTGTGTGCTTGATCTTTGTGATATGCATATAACATCTTTTCTCAGCCTTCAAATGCTTTAGGGAAGTGTGTCATTAAATACAATTGCTTGCCATATAAATCTGACAACCCAACTTTACTCTTGGAGCCCACAGATAAAACTGGGTGGACTGGCACCTTTTTATAATCCCAGAGCTCTTATGGGAAGGCAGAAGGTGCATCCTGGAAAATTGCTGGAAGCCTAGAGACTTGAGTATGCAGTATAGCAGAAAAAAATCAGAAAGACCGGTGAAGGCAGAATCCAACTCCAGAAAGTTGTCTTCTAACTTCTACATGTATACTGTGTGTGACATTTCTGTGGTTTCATTACTACATGGTTAAGTAAGTAAATACATAATAAATTATCAACAGCTTTCAGGGTTCTCCTTCACGTTGTACAGTGGAGCATGAAGATATTCCATGAGCTGGCCTGCCTGCCTGCCTCGGCAGCCTCATCCCCTGGGACTATATTTATGCTTTTAGTGGTAAGTGCTCTGACCAATAGCATTCTGGATTAACAGAACTACATTGCAATTCTGAATGCATTCTGCTTACATTTTCCATGATCACATCTCAGCCAAGCGAATGCCTCCTTTGTTTTGTTTTTTTCTCTCACGTATCCTCTGCACGTTGCTCTGACTCCCTGTTTCCATGTGTCACTATGCTTTTTACATTTGCTTTTACTCCACTTCAATTTTGCATTTTTCTCCTTCTGTCAATTTTGAGTTAATTGAGCATGACTGGTTTTAAGAAATCTTTGTTCACTTTCAGGACCCAACTGTTATCTGATACACAAAGTGGCATTAGTCACTGTTATGTAAAAAAGAAGCCAGCATGACAGTGTCTCTGTTGCAATTTTCTTAGTGTTCTTTATCAAGATGAGGTCCACCTTTCCAAGTCTTCTTCCCGGTGGCTGGAGATGTCCTCTCACATCTCTGAATTTTACTCTTTTATTTTCTCCATCCTTAGGCTCTTGGACCTCGACCGACGACCTGTTAACATTTTTCATACTTAGCTAA
Organism: Mastomys natalensis; assembly: GCA_021653895.1. Taxonomy (NCBI): domain Eukaryota; kingdom Metazoa; phylum Chordata; class Mammalia; order Rodentia; family Muridae; genus Mastomys; species Mastomys natalensis. The sequence goes on from JAJTUV010000689.1 coordinate 128,347, forward strand.
ATATAGTGTTGTATTCCTATAATCTCATCTACTCAGGAGGCTGAAGATTACCTGAGTCCAGGAATTTGAGATGAGCTACTACGGCAGAGTGAGACTTCATTTCAAGCAATAATAGTAACAAATACAAGAAAGAAGTTCCCAAATACTACATATTTATACAAGCATTCTGTTTTTGTTTTTCCTTCCTTCCTTCCTTCCTTCCTTCCTTCCTTCCTTCCTTCCTTCCTTCCTTCCTTCCTTCCTTCCTTCTTTTCTCTCTCCTTCTTTCCTTCTTTCTTTCTTTCTTCCTCTCTCTCTCTCTCTCTCTTTCTTCTCTCTTTCTTTCTTCTCTTTCTTTCTTTCTTCTTTCTTCTTTCTTTCTTCTTTCTTTCTTTCTTCCCTTTCTTTCTTTCTTCTCTTTATATCTAGACCACTGACCCCCTCCTCCCAGTCCCCAATTACACAGTTTCCCCCTTCTTCTCTGAGAGGATGGAGGCCCACCCTGAGTATGCCCTCACCCTGCCACATCAAGTCTCTGCAGGGTTAGGTGCATCCTCTCATTGAGGCCAGAAAAGGCAGCCCCAGTTATGGGAATGGGTTTTACAGACATGCAACAGCTTTAGGGACAAACCCTACTCCAGTGGTTCAGGGACATGCATGAAGACTAAGCTCCACATCTGCTACATATCTGTAGGGGCCCTAGGACAGGCCGGTCTATCCTCTTTTCTTGGTGGTTTAGTCTCTGAGAATCCACAACGATCCAAGTTAGTTGGCTCTGATGGTCTTTCTGTGAAGTTCCTATCCCCTACTGGGCCCTCAATTCTTCTCCTAACTCTTTCATAGACTTCCTAAGCTTTATCCAGTGTTTAACTGTGGCTCTGTACATGTGTTTCAGTCAGCTGCTGGGTGGAGCCTCTCAGAGGACAGTTTGCTAGGCTCCTGTCTGCAAGCATAACAAGAATGTCATTAATAGTGTTGGGGATTAGTGTTTGTCCATGAGATAAGTCTCAAGTTGGGCTAGTTACTGGCCATTCCCTCCCTCTCTGCTTCATCTTTGACACTGCATTTCTTGTAGATAGGACAAAGTTTGGGTCAAAAGTTTTGTGAGTGGTTTGGAGCCTTATCCTTCCTTATCCTGTAACTTATCCTGGGTGAGTTACAGGAGGTGACTACTTCAGGTTCCATATCCCCACTGCTAGGTGTTTCAGCTAAAGTCACTTCCATAGACTCTTGGAGCCTCTCCCATCCCCGGTCTCTGGTGCATCCTCGAGATGGCCCTTACTTCCTCACCTCTACCAGCTGCTGATTTTCAGTCATCTCCTGGCCTTCTGGACACCAAGCTGGCCTTGAACTGAAAGATCCACTTGCCTCTGTCTCTCCAGCATTGGGATTAAAGTGTGTGTACCAGTAGTGTCCAGCTGTTCAATGTAGGTTTTAATGTTTATTTCCCAAGTGCTTAAAATATTTTTTAAATTAAAGAGCAACATAGCTTTTTCTGGAGAATGTGATTCCTATGATTATTAAGAGCAAACATGCTGGGTAAGAGAAATTTTCAGAGACAGCAGAGTGGCTGTTACTAAAAATGACCTGTGTCTACTAGCTTGCCAGCACATTAGCCTTATATGGATTCTTGTATTAGTGGGGCTCTGGAATGTATAAATAAGAATTTGTGTTTGAATGAGGACTGTTGATACTTGTAACTTTCCTTAGTCTCAGATTCCTCATTCCTGTGACAGGAGAATTATAATGTTCATCTGTCAGTCTTGTAATAGAGCTTAGAATTTAGATACATGAAAGGATTATTTTGGTAGTTGATAAATCAGGACTGTGAAATGTCACACGAAAGACAAGGTCACATGGATGCTTAGTGGTGATGATTTTAAATATCATCTAAAGTTTTGTTCCAGTTTCCAAGACATTCCTTTGGGTTGATGCTGATCAGAGTTTTATTCTAGGACCTAGGATGGTCAACTGCTACTGTTTCCCACTAATCCAGGAATTGACTCTCTTGATTATAGGTTTTGTGTGAGCCCAGGGAACACCTAGGAGAATGAGAATCTCTTCCAACATCAGTAGCAAAGTTGCTATAATTACAGGTGAATGTATTTTAAAGAGTTTATACCATTTATGAGCATGATTATTTTCCTTAAAGGCATGCTTATGTATCATGTGTGTACATGTCTGTTGGAGATCAGAAGAGGGTGCCAGAAACCCTGGAACTGGGTATGTGGATGTCTGTGAGATACAATGTGAGTTTTAGTGATCAATTCTAGGTCCTTCACAAGAGCAGTAAGTACTCTTAATAGTAGAGCCACATCTTCATCCCACAAAGTAGTAGTTTTGAGTGCCTACTCTGTTTCAGTCTCTAGGTGAAACATAATCCTCTTTAATCTTCATAACAATACTATTTAGTAGTTAATATTAGAACTGTTCTATAATCTACAAATGCAACTTAGAAAGGTGAATTCACAGTCCAGTCACTGTCTATCCTCAATATTGCAGTTTTAGGTTGTAAAGAAGAGACTTTAACTCAGCCCCCAAAATTTGAAATTTGGAGAATGAGTACAATTAGCCTGTGATAATTAACATCCTTAACTTTGATAATTTATGGGAACTTGACAGGATCTAGTATCACTGAAACAAATATATTTCTAGTGAATTATCTAATCCGAGGAGGGATAGACTCAATCCAAATGTGAATAGCACTAGTCCATGGGCTATGAACTGGTTAGGAAGAAAGATGCTTTAATAGCATGATTGAGCTTGACATCAGCATCCATTTTTTCTCTGCTTCCTAACTGGATGCAATTTGAAACAACTTTTAAAAACTCCTGCCACCATGATTTCCTACCATAAATGGCTATACTATCAAACTGTGAGCCAGAGTAAAACCTTTCACCCTTACGTTGTTTTGTCAGGTGTTTTATTTCATGACAAAGTCAACAAAGGATATTATAAAATTTTCCAGCAGCCTCTTTCAGAACTCCTAAATTCTATGAAGTAGTGTTTATCTTTGTATCTAGTAGACAAAAACATCATCATTAGAGCATTGGAGTAGAGGAAAAACTAAGCCCTGTTGTCACTGCCACAATGACAATGTTGTAGTTCCAGTGTGCAAGCGATATGGACGCTTCACCATGTACTTATGATACTTCTATTAGTGTTACCAAAGCAACAGTTATTTGTAACAAACATGGATTCAATAGTGACTTGAAAAACAACCTGTTACTTTGGTTATAAGGCAGACTTGGTGTTGAATTGTGTGATGAATCTTGTCTTGCCAATTGCACTTTTTCTATTGTGGGGATCCCAAGGAGCACATACACTCAGGGACAAGAACAGGCTAGAAAGTAAAATTCCACTGGTTAGCATAAGCACCCCACTCACTGATGGGGTACAAATGAAAAACTTTTGGTACAAATGAAATAGGAAGTTTTGATTCAACTATAGGCTTGAACAGACTTTCATGAAATCACTCTCTGACTGGCTGAATAGAAACAGCACAATTGAGGAGGTAGGTGGTAAAGTGAATGGAGCTCAAGGTATCTACTCTGTGGAATATATTGAATAGTTGAGAGAGAAGAATCCCTTGAAAGGATTCACCTTTTCTCCCTCCCTCCCTCCCTCCCTCCCTCCCTCCCTCCCTCCCTCCCTCCCTCCCTTCCCTCCATCCCTCCCTCCCTCCCTCTGTTTCTCCTTCCTTCTTCTTTCCCCTCCCTCCCTTCCTTCATTTTTTCTCCTTTCCTTCCTTATTTTCTTTCTTTTTAAAGTGTGTGTGTGCGTGTGCATGCGTGTGCATGTGTGTGTGTATGTATGTGTGTGTGTGTGTGTGTGTGTGTGTGTGTGTGAGAGAGAGAGAGAGAGAGAGAGAGAGAGAGAGAGAGAGAGAGAGAGACAGAAAGAGATCAACATTGGCCACTTCTTCTTACTCTCTACCTTACATTTTGAGACAGGGTCTCATAATTAACCTGGAATCTATCTGCTCAGCCAGACTGGATTACCAGCAGATCCTTAGATTCTTCCCCAACAATGGGGTTTCAGATGACCATAGAGGTAGCTGGCTCGTACATGGGTGCTTAGGATCTAAATACAGGTCCTCATGATTGCACCATAAGCACTTTGCCCACTGAGCTATATCACCTTGGCTTGCCTCTACTTGGTTGCCATATAGATATGGAAAGCCATTTATTTTTAGACATAAAGGGACTCTTAGTGGTTTCTAGGTGCTGAACAATCATTTTGTAACCACCCACAGAGATGAAGCCACATAGAGCATGGAATACTGGGGTCAGGCTAAGGACAAGATACTTTAGTCTTCAGAAGGCTGGATGCCTATTTTTATCCATAGTATTTTAATTGATTATTTGGAAATTTTGCGTCATTAACTCTAAGCACTGTCACTTCCAAGTCCTCCCATGTCTGGCCTCCCACTGTTGTTAGTCCCATTAAAAGAAAAAATGAAGGAGGAGGAGGAGGAGGAGGAGGAGGAGGAGGAGGAGGAGGAGGAGGAGAGAGGAGAGGAGAAGGAGAAGGAGAAGGAGGAGAAGAAGAAGAAATAAAACAAGAACAATAACCAAAAACAAGTCCAATTTGTGTTGCCCATTTACTCACTGGAGCATGTTTAAACTCCCGGTGGCCAGCCCCTTAAAGAAAACCGAGTCCTTCTCTACTTGCATGCCTATAGAAGCTATGAGTTCTGGAAAGCTACGCTTACAACTTTAAAGAGTTCTCTTCTAGGCTTTCTGTCTAGGCTGTTATTTGTTTTGGAGGGTGGGATGGTTTAGGGGTTGCCACAGAAGCCTTCTGTGAGTCTGCAGTCATCAATATCATGAAAAACACTGTGTTCTTGGACTTTACAGTCAGCAGGATCGTGGATCACGGAGTTACACATGGTTTTTGGCAACCACAGGGACCATGGACATTCATAGGATATGCACCACTGACTTCAGGATGGTCTCCTGTGGCAGCACAGACCATGGACATGAACATGGCTTCAGGTGCTATGAAGGCTATTCACATCAACATGACACTTGGTGGCAGCCCAGCCTACACACATCAGAGTGGATTCAGGCTGCAGCACAGTTCATGGACATCCACTTGTCTTTCAGTGGTAACACGGAGTGTGGACATCAACATAGGCCTTGGCTTGCAGTAGGATCATGAGCTCAGATATGGCTCATGGACCTGGACATCACCTTGGCTTCAGTGGAGATGCCGCAACTGTGGCCTATGATGCTTGTCCCACTGGGAGCTTAGGAGTGTTAGGTAGCAGGGTTGCTTACAGGCTACAGACAAGAAGATCGAGCCTGGAGAGACTTGGGGTGACAACAAGAACAGGGAGATGAGCAGCAGCTAGAAGATCACACAGAACCTCCTAGACCTGCCTAGTTGCATCATCATCCTGACTTTGGGCTGCGGCAAGATGCATGAGAACAGTCTTGACAATGGTCCAGTATTTGTGGTGCTTAGGGAACTGGAAACCTTGAGCCAGACCAATGACTCAGTTGTATTCCAATGAACGTTTGCATGCAAAGCTTTCTGGGGCAGGAGGGGGAGGAAGTGGTGGTTGTGGGGGATGTGGCTGGGGGAGGCTATGTAACATACTGCAGTTTCCAATCCTCTAGAATATTCAATGGAGAGATGGAAGAGAGAGAGAGAGAGAGAGAGAGAGAGAGAGAGAGAGAGAGAGAGGAATGATGAGTGGGAGGCGGAGAAACTGAGGCCATAATGATGTCTGAGTCATGATGCCACCGAGGGCCATGTCTGAGTCCGTGGTCCTACTGCAGCTGGGGCCTGTGTTGAGGTCTGTGGCCATTCGATGCTCTTCTATCTCTTAATTACAGAGGACTAGATGGCATAGTTCCTGCTGTAGATGTAAATGCTGTTAGCACAATTCTTCATGTTTTAACTCACAAAATTTCTATTTTCTTTAACTTACCACTTCGTTGTAGTTTCTATATGACACAGGGAATGCCTCCTGGGCAAATCATTTCTTTTCACCTACAAAGAAGCAAAGTGTCTGTGACTCCGTAAAATGCTCTCCTTATCCACTAGGAGGCAGATAAACATGCTGTCCCTGAGATAGGCTCACTCAGGAGACACCAGGGCTTCACCCAGTAGGCCTCTGGGAAAGCTGATTAAATTCACGTTTCCAAAACAACAAAAGTAGTCAAGTCATTGAGCCTGCTTGTGGAAAGCTGAAACTTAAATTTTTAATTTGCAAATGTTCAGATGCATTTACATTGGATTAAATGAGTAGCAATAAAAAGAGCTCAAATTAGTCAGAGCTGAATTTGAAACCTTGGCCCTACCAGGTAAAGTTCCTTAAAACTTCCTACTTTTAGATTTCTATATTTTCATTAATTGATTGACTAACTCATTAATTGGGTTTTTCTTTAACAGGATCTTATTATGTAACCTAGACTGGCCTGGTACTTGCTGTGAAGCCCAGCCTAGTTTTAAACAAGATAATTCTCCTGACTCAGCTCCCATATACTGGGGGTTAGAGGTATGTGACACCAGGTATAGTTTATATTTCTTATTTGTAGATAATAGTTAACTAATTAGACAGTGTACTATCACATGCAAAATTAAAAAAAACAAAACAAGAATTTCAGGCACCTCATCAAAATTTAGTAAGGTCAGTTGGTCTTACTACTTGGTCTCCTGCTTATTTCACTTACTACTTGGTCTCCTGCTTATTTCACTTTCTAAGTGCTGAAATTTTCTATCAAGGACAATTGATGGTAACTTTTCATGCTTTGTCCATAAATATGTCCATTGTAAGAATATAGAGATAATGATGCAGTATTAACTCCATCTGCTTTATAAGTCCCTGTACAGTGTGTCAGCAATTGTGATCAGTGTTGGTGATGATGTGCTCCTCTCCTTCAAGGAAGACCTCGTCCATCTCTTCTTCCTACTGATTGTATTTCTTCATTATCTGACTTGCCTTAAGTCTTACCCTTTAGGTATAAAGCGATTTTCCTCTTCTTTACCCTTAATCTGCAGATATAGCTACCTCACTGTGACTTAGATCAGCTATCTTATAATCTCTTGTCTTCTTTGTGGTCAACATTGATTAATACTGGCCTTTCTATTAAAAATGGGAGCTAAGTTGTATACTTAATGACAAAAAAAATTTCTGTGACTATGTTTTAACACTGAAATGTCTGAACCCAGGGCAGAATTTTTGGCTTCTCTCTTTTATTGGAGACAGCTTTTAGCCCTACCATGTGAATATAGATCCAGGATCTGTTCCCATCTTCTTATTTCCATGGCCAGAAACCTCTTCCTTTGTGAACATTTTAACATCCTATCTGATCTTTCTCCTTATTGCCAGAATTTAAACATGGTTGGTTTGCTATACTCTTCTGATCAACCACCTTCTAGAGAATTTTAATTTCATCTAGAATCATGTGCAGACTTTTTCTATATGAACATCCTTTTGCTTATTTTGCTTTGACCATCCAAGCTTTTCTGAGTTTACCAAACCTTTTCTGTCTCAAGGTATTTGCCTATAGTACTGAATACCCCAGTCTCTGTATGTATGGGTCTTATCATGTCTCTAGTGCCCAGAATAGACTTAATTATTCAATCTATGTAAGAAAAATCTATTAAAAACCCAATTTGTCCCTACATGTATCCTCTAAGCTTTCTTCAATGTCTTCTATAGCTTTGATGGATAGTTTCTTGTTTATGAAGACACATTGCCTAGTTACACATCTGTGTTTCTCCATAGATATGTCTCTCCTTCAGGCTACAAAGTTTTGCCTGGCTGGTGATTTTAGTAGAATTTAATCACAGGAGTGATTGTCCTGAGTTCCTAGTATGTTTTAGATATTAAACATTTGTTAAATGAGTAGTTTACAAATGCTGCCTTCTGTAGCATAGGTTATTCTTTCAATTCTGTCAAGTCATCTCTATAGACACCTCAAATTTACTTTTATAGCATATTGAACTCCGACTTTGTGAAAGGCATTGGGTTAGACAATCACACAAAATATTTGGATCTTTGTAAATCCTCTCAGTGTAAGTTTGAGTCTCATTTCAAAAGAGGTTTTTACAAAACATTTACTTTCTTGATGATTGTGGCCTGTGAGTAAATTGACTTAAAAATCTGATGAACAAAGCAAATTTCAAACAAGCAACAAAATGAGCTTAGGGTAACAGACAGAAAATTAATCCTCTTCTATGATATGCACACATAGTTTAATATACACATATGAGTTGTATTATATATGCTATCATTTATATGCTAATTTTGAAATGAATAATAAAATTATTCAAGAGAACTAAAGTTTCAGAATTAATATGTAGAGTTACAAGGATTTGTTGAAGTTGGTTAAAGGACAACCAGTAGAGGAATGTTTATTTGAACGCTATAAGTCAGTGAATTTCTGTGAGGTGCATGCCATCTAACATTGTGCTGAGTTGTATACAATAGCATCTCATATAATCCTCAAAGCAAGTCTGGAAATCATTTCATAATTTCCACTTACCAATCTGGAGAGTGGCCCTCTGAATGTACCATTATCGATTCTCTCTCCACTACTTTGAAAACAACCCTCTGTCCTCAGGAGGAATAAATGTTCTTGAACTTGAGGTCATCAAGGACGTTTGCACATGGCCATCATTTTTGCAAATGTCCTAATTCTAACTACCATTCTGGATAACTTCAGAATGCTGAGAGTCTTCTGGTGTGCTACTGTGTTCTATAATCAGGGCATTTCCACTTGCTCCTGCGTCTTCTCTTCTTCCTGTCTAATTGTAACAGACACACAACTGTCTTTAAAGACAGAATTATTGAAGCTGTACTAGAGACCATATCCTAGTGCTTAGGAAGAAGAGATGATCAGTAGAGGACTCATCCACTGGTCTGTCTACCTAACTAAATTGGTTGCATCTTTTTACTATGTATATATAGGCATTTTCTTCTAAGATTTCCTTCCTCCTTTTTTTGTGGACTCTTTAATGGCAAGGAGTAGAAACTGTCTGCACAAGGTACTTTGAAGAGTACCTAAAACAATACCTCAGCAATTAATAAATGTAAGCATCAGATTTAGTCTCACCAGGCCTCTGACAATCATGCCCACTCTAAAACCTGACACCAATAATTTTCAAAATGACTTTAATCCTTTTACAACAGACTTTAGAGTACAAGATTAGGGCCTCCATCTTCCACTTGCAATAAAGATGTTCTTTCTCTGTCATGTTTTCTCTCTGACTCTATTGCCCTATACTTTCCATGACATCTTTATTCTCAAATGTATTCAACAATGTGAACAGCCTCTTAAGTAAGCAAAGACTATTTGCTCTGCTATGTTTTGTGTCTGAAAGTTCTGGGGCATCTGCCAACAATACTCTATTTTTCCTTGTCACTCATGATCTATCTTACTCCATCTCTACAAAAAGCTACATGTGTGAGACATATGACATTTGTTACATCAGTATCCCTTGCATTAGTGATCAATGTTCCATATTTATCAAGACATTTTCTTCTTGACTTTTATTTTCATGTGTCTTCCTCTTGCTATCTGAGGTAACTCTCATATCCAAGTATACAATAAATACATCTTCTCCTTTGTCTTCCTGACTTTCTGGTATCCTGTGCTTATGTTGTTATTACCTCAGATGTGTCTTCCATTCTTGAAGTGTTAAACTTCAACAGCTCTGTTTTACCTCTTTGGTACTTCTTTTTTGGGGTTGCATGCCTGTCTGTCTTCTTCCACAGTGTTCTTTTATCCTCCTAGTCCTGCCATTCCTAAGTAAGTGTGCTTAGCACTCTTCCCTCAGCTCTTTCCTTCTTTCTCTCACTTTTTCTCTGAGCAAAGTCAACCATTCATGTTACTTAATTCACCATCCAAATATTCTTTCTCTACATCGCTACTGTGAGCTTTTCTTTCTGTACTCCTGTCTCATTTTTCTGGTTGCTTAGATACTTTGTTTTTCTGGATAACTTGGATATCACATAGATTCCCCAGCCCATCATCATAGGGGAAACGTGATGTCCTTTACCTACTCTTCTTTATTCTCCATCCCAGTTATTAACATCCTCAAGTCACCAAAGAAGACTTCTTTTATTTACTTTCCTCAAGTCCTATATCCTTTTTATTGTACCCCCACATGACCAGATCTAGAGCTGTTGCTGTAGTACTTAACATGGTATTATATTTAGTTATTTCTGCACATCTTTGTTCCATGGAGTTCTGGAGACACTGAAGTTCCCACGAGATATGATGTTATGACACTCTTCCTACTCCATGCACAGCTTCCCATTATTTCTGTGTATCTTGTAATATCTTACGACTCTCCAAGATTTAGCTTAAATGTTACTTATTCTCTGAATTGTATTTGTCACCTTTTCCTAAAGCTGGCCATTCCACACACTGTGTACTCTTTCAAACATGATAAGAGAGACAGATGAAACCCATAATTTATGATATTTTCTTATTAACTAGTTACTTTTATTGGACCAGAATCTTTATAGAAACATAATCATACTTATATATCTTTGTGGGACATTGTCTAGGCAGTTCAAGGAATATTTAATAAACTTTCAAACTAATGGAATAAATGCTGCTTTTGAGTAGTAGATAAAAAAAATCCTCTTAGTATAACACAGCCCATGCACCAAAACTGGATTTAGGATATATTTTATGTTTTTATACAAATGTCTATAGCTTTTCCACAAGCTGTTATCTTCTAAGTAAGAAAAAGTTCACTTTAAATACATTATGAATTTGTGATTGATAAGTAGAATTTTTCAATCTGAGGTGTGTTTCACTTTGGACAATGGGTAGTTTTACATGCAGTTCTTAAGTTCTTCCATACTAAGAAGTTGGGAAGAAATTCACATATAATATATAACAAAGTCTTCACATGGGATAGCTTCTGTAACTACTTCACTGGAGAAGATTATTGTACAAATTTCTAACACACTAATCTTAAGGAAGAGTAGCTTTCCTCTACTTTTTGTGATATTAGAAATTGAACTTATTGCCTTTGGCATATTAGGCAGGCATTTTGTCTATGGGCTACATCCCAAGTCTACGTTTCATTATTTATGAACAGCCAGTAGCCATTCCATGGTAGCAAAGGAGGATGTTTTCCTAGACTGTGGTTTACTGGTTTTGTGACCTCAGACTAGTCTGTTAAATATCTTGACTGTTCTTTGTTTGGTCTTTTATTAGAAATTTCTAGAGTAAATTGCATCATATGTACAAAACAAAGGACTTTGCATATCATAGAATGTGGGACAAGTTTAGTGGGAAATTACCATGGGCATAAAGAGCATGGATCTTTGGAACAAGAAAGCAGTTTGCTGGTATTATTCTTATCTTCTCTGTTTTTGTTTTGTTTTTCATCTGGAAATGGGACAGCTACTTGTGTCTCTTGCACTTATGGAAAAGATGAAACACAGCAACACATTTAAGAGACCTGATATGTAGCCAGTACATTATAGATTGCACTATGTACATTAATAAAGGCTTTTGGTGTTTTAATTTTCCAATTTGCAATATGTTTATATTTTTTTACTGAACACTAACAAACTATGACATTCATCCACCCACCTCTGCTCACTTCTTCTGCAGTATTAGGTTCACATAGAAAGCCAGATCTTGTAGATGCCCACACCCCTTACAGATGAACATAGGAAAAGTCTTTCTAGTCTTGAGCTACTCATGTAATAGTGCTGGTTCTTAGAGTTGTCGATTTTCACCTGAAGCCAGACACCTTAATAGTCACTGTATGTTGTGAGTAGCTTATCTTGCTTAAGCTTCATGGCAGTTCTGTAAGCTGGAGATTATTGTACTTTCCATTTAAGGATGTGAAACTTAAGAAGTAACAGAAAAATTAGAAGTGACCTTGGTGTTTCTGATAATATACCCAGTGTCCCTTTCTTATTACAACAGTGAGAAGCAGGTCACACTCACTCCAGCTTGTTGTATTCTTCAAAATCAATAGCATTCCTAGGTTCAGAAATTTAGTTTGACAGATTCTGGCTCTGGTTTGTTTCTAAAGTCCCTGTTCTTAGTAGAAGTCCCTACCCATGATTGAGGCCCACCCCTATCTGAAACTTAATGGGAACTTATGTCAGTAACTGAACAAACAGACCTTTGTACATTTTCCCCTACTTTTCTGTTTGTTTGCTAAGTGCCATGTCAAGCAACTGCTGACTAGTTAACTTCAGTTGCCATTTACATGTGTCATCTCTAGAGCTTCAGGTTGTAAATAGAGGCTAAGGATAATAGTCAAAAAGCTTCAGATTTTGTCTTTGAGGGACTCTGCATTAAATGGAGCATAGTAGAGATAATGGCAATTTATTGTGTTCTGTAAAGTCAGCAGACATCATAATGATGTTCTGAGAGTACAAGACCAATCTATGGAATGGTTCCAAGCAAGAAAGGGATGTTGTAATCATTGAAGAACAAGGTTCATTTCTAGTGAGAGAATAGAGGGAATGGGGGAACAAGGTACATGAGTCTATTCAGAACTATGAAGTGCTGAGGATAGCAGGACTACAAGTCCACAGTGAAGTATCTGCAGGGTAGGCAAAGGGTCGATCATGATAGATATAATAAACCATACTGAATTTATGTTGTGGAAAGGAAGTGATCATTGATAGGTGTGGAAATGAAAAAATCAGCTGGCTTCATCTTGTGAGGAGATAGAGGAAGAATAGAAGTTATATTCTAGGTAGGGGTAGTCTGTGTTTGAGACATTGAAGGCCTGATCCTGAGTAAGAGTGCCTAACTGGAAAGAAATGTGACAAGAAATCAAAGTAACAATTCTCAAGTATTGGTGGAGTGAGTTATTATTCTGTGCTCTGATGAAATACAGAGTACTTGGCAGATGTAGGCTTTTTAGTATATTAGTTACCTTTTTTGATGCTGTGACACAAGTTAAGGATGAGAGGATTAATTTTGATTCATAAGTTGAAGGAATACAATCTCTCTTGCAAGAAAAATCACAGCAGGAGAGTGAAACAACTTTTCCATTGTATCCACATCAAGATGTAGAGAGAGATGAATCTTGCCTCCTGTTTTTTTTTCTCTTCCTCTTCTTTTATAAGTAGTCTGGGACCCTAGTTCATGGAATGATGCCACCTACATTCAGGGTATGTCTACTTTCTTCACTTAAAACTCTTTGGACACACACTCAAGGACAAATTCATAAGCATGTCTCTTAAGTGATTTTAAAACCAGTCAAGTTGACAATGAGAGTCAACATCATGGGTTGGGAGATGAGGACTTTACTGGACTGCCACAAGCCTTATGCCTAATGTTTTAACTATTAGCCGCTTGTCTGCCGCTATGCTTTTCACAACTCTTTTTAATCAACTCATGTTTAGACTGTTGAGATTGTCTTTAATGTCTGATATAACATGTTTCTGCTAAACATGGTAATATCTCCAAGATGCTCATACCACTGAAAATCAAGGTCTTTTACAAACTCATCACAACTTATCTCTCCAGGCTGACTTTCTTTTTTTTTTTTTTTTCATTTTCTTTTTTTTTCCTTTTTTAATTTAATTTTTTTTTTTTTTGCTTATTCACCTTATAACCCGTCTCAGTCACCCCCTCCCACAATCCTTCCCCATCTCTTCTTTTCTGAGTACCCCCTCCTCCTGTATCCCCCACCCTGCCACATTAAGTCTCTGAGAAGCTAAGTGCTTCCTCTCCCATTGAGGCCAGATGAGGCACCCAGCTAGAAGACCATATCCCATATACAGGCTGCATGTTTTGGGATAGCCCCCACTCAGATGTTTGAGACCTACATGAAAACCAAGCTGCACATTTACAACATATGTGCAGGGAGGCCTAGGTCCAGCCCATGGAGCTAGATCTGTGTAGACTAGGTATGCTCCACGGTTGGTGATTCAGTCTCTGAGAGCTCCAAGGGTTCAGGTTGGTTTACTCTGTTGATCTTCCTGTGCAGTTCCTATCTCCTTAGGGCCCACAATCCTTCTGCCTATTCTTCTATAAGAGTCCTCAAGCTCCATCCACTGTTTGGCTCTGGATGTCTGTATCGTCTGAGTCAGCTGCTGGGTTAGAGCCTCTCAGAGGACAGCTTGCCCCTGTCTGTTCTCAGGCTGGAGGTTTAGATCCTGGGAGCTCTGGTTGAATCTTTTGATACTCATTCTAAAAAGGACAAAAGCACCCTCACTTTGGTCTTCCTCCTTCTTGAGTTTCATGAGGTTTCTGCGTTGCATCTTAGGTATTGTGTGCTTTTGGGCTAATATCGCTTATCAGTGAGTGCATACCATGTGTGTTCTTTTGTGATTGGGTCATCTCACTCAGGATAATATTTTCTAGCTCCATCCATTTGCCTAAGAATTTCATGAGCTCATTGTTTTTAATAGCTGAGTAGTACTCCATTGTGTAAATGTACCACATTTTCTGTATCCATTCTTCTGTTGAAGGACATCTGGGTTCTTTCCAGCTTCTGGCTATTATAATAAGGCCGCTACGAACATAGTGTAGCATGTGGCCCTGTTGCATGTTGAAATATCTTCTGGTTATATGCCCAGGAGGGGTATAGCTGGGTCCTCAGGTAACACTATGTTCAATTTTCTGAGGTATCGCCAGACTGCTTTCCATAGTGGTTGTACCAGCTTGCAATCCCACCAACAATGGAGGAGTGTTCCTCTTTCTCCACATCCTCGCCAACATCTGCTGTCACCTGTGTTTTGATCTTAGCCAATCTGACTGGTGTGAGGTGGAATCTCAGTGTTGTTTTCATTTGTATTTCCCTAATGACTAGGGATGCTGAGCACTTCTTTAGATGCTTCTCAACCATTTGAGTTTCCTCAGTAGAGAATTCTTTGTTCAACTCTCTACCCCATTTTTTAATAGGGTTATTTGATGGTCTGGAATCTAGTTTCTTCAGTTCTTTGTATACCTTGGATATTAGCTCTCTATCAGATGTAAGGTTGGTGAAGATCTTTTCCCAATCTGTTGGTTCCGCTTTGTCCTATTGACAGTGTCCTTTGCTTTAGAGAAGCTTTGCAGTTTTATGAGATCCCATTTGTCAATATTGATCTAAGAGCATACGCCATTGGTGTTCTGTTCAGGAACTTTTCCCCTGTGCCCATGTGAACAAGGCTTTTCCCTATTTTCTCTTCTATTAGTTTCAGTGTAGCTGGTTTTATGTGGAGGTCCTTGATCCACTTGGAATTGAGCTTTGTACAAGGAGATAAGTATGGATCAATTTGCATTCTTCTACATGTTGACCTCCAGTTGGACCAGCACCATTTGTTGAAAATGCTGTCTTTTTTCCACTGGATAGTTTGAGCTCCTTTGTCAAAGATCAAGTGATCATAGGAATGGGGGTTCATTTCTGGGTCTTCTATTCTATTCCACTGATCCTTCTGACTGTCTCTGTTCCAATACCATGCCGTTTTTTATCACTATTGCTTTGTAGTACAGCTTGAAATCTGGGATGGAGATTCCCCCAGAAGTTCTTTTATTGTTGAGTGTAGTTTTCGCTATCCTGGGTTTTTTGTTATTCCAAATTAATTTTAAGATTGCTCTTTCTATCTCTGTAAAGAATTGAGTGGGAATTTTGATGGGGATTGCATTAAATCTGTAGATTGCTTTCGGCAAGATAGCCATTTTTACTATATAATCCTTCCAATCCATGAGCATGGGAAATCTTTCCATCTTCTGAGATCTCCTTCGATTTCTTTCTTCAGGGACTTGAAGTTCTTGTCCTACAGGTCTTTTACTTGCTTGGTTAGATTCACACCAAGGTATTTTATACTATTTGTGACTATTGTGAATAGTGTCGTTTCCATAATTTCTTCCTCAGCCTGTTTATCCTTTGTGTAGAGGAATGCTACTGATTTGTTTGAGTTAATTTTATACCCAGCCACTTTGCTAAAGTTGTTTATCAGGTTTAGGAGCTCTCTGGTGGAAGTTTTGGGGTCACTTAAGTATACTAACATGTCATCTGAAAATAGTGAAACTTTGACTTCTTCCTTTCCAATTTGTATCCCTTTGATGTCCTTCTGTTGCCTAATTGCTCTGGCTAGGACTTCCAGAACTATATTGAACAGGTAGGGGGAGAGTGGGCAAAGGCTGACTTTCTATAGACCACTCCAAGATAAAACCTGATCATCTACAGTTTGAAGACTATATACAAACAGGAAATATTTCAGTAAAAATGTGCAGACATGATATTTTTGTTAAAAGAAATTAGAGAAAGGACAGAACTATCTATTTGAGTAGCTTAAAGGGGCAGTAAGGAAAAGCTTGAACTATTTTGCAGTTTGAGCTTAGTAATTGACAGAATGGAAGAGAAAATCTATAGGGAACATAATGATAGACAGAGACATAGATGATGGAATAAGGCATGGCAGGGGAAAGATTCAGGTGATAGAATGAAATGTCCTGAGATCTCAGTAGGGAACCCTTCACTTTGTGAACAGTAACCTAATTTCAGATGGCATATTGAGTGGTAATTATGATATCTCTTTTATGTGTATAGGTGAGTGTTTTGCCTGCACATGTGTACTGTAATTCATTTGTACCTGGTACATGCACAGACCAGAAGAAAAAGTGTAGCATTCCTTTCGATTAGAGTTAGAGATTGCTGTGAGTCACTATGTGAGTGCTGTGAATAGAATTCTTGTCCTTTGTAAGAGCAACCAGTGCTTTTAACCACTGAGCCATCTTTCTAGCTCTTACTGGTGATTTTGTGTATATAGCACTGTGTCTAGAAAAATCAGTATTAAGCAATGTCAAACACTCTAAATTATTAAATAAATTATCATAAGGATTAAACTTTATATTAGTGTGGTGCTTTATAGGCTATTGGACATTTTCAATGAATCTCAGAGGAAAGCTATCCTTTGTCAACAGAGGAATCTAGCCTAGGTCTTTTGACCACAAGACTAGTTGTTTACCTACTTTCATGGGTCTTTCAATTTTTTGAAATATTTTAATTTCATTTACTTTTATTGTACAAGTTAGATTACAAAGGTGGTGTTGGTTTAAATTTTTTAAACATTTTGTTGTGCATGTCTTAAGTTGACTTCTGTTCTTCAGTGAGAAAACATCAAAATTAACACAACAATAAACAAACAAAAAAAAGCCAAAAAGCTTCCCACACTATGGTTTGAAAGGGACACAGGCAAGGCCTTCCAGCTGAACACAGCTAGAGAAGCAACCTGAGGTTTTATCATGGGTTTTCTCCTAATATTCGAGTGGGATTAAATACAACTTAGGTGTGCCATAATGCCAATGTTTGAAATCCACTCTAAAATTTGTAAGCATAGCATTTGTTTTGGAAGACCTTAAATCTGGAATCACTGTCTCAGTCCTCTTTGAAGAGAAAGCTGCAGTTTCGGTTGTGAACATGTATTTTCAGCACTTTAACAAGGAGTCCATGCTATGTTTCGAAGTTGAGTGCCAGGAAGAAACAGTGCATGCCAAATCATCTGGGATTCAGTGGTATACAACAAAGTAGAATCTATTGAGCTTGATTTTTTTTTCAATTGAGAGGGAATTATCTTTTGAAAAACATGCTCTTCTCAGACAATGGGGATTTGCAAGGAAAAATCCAAGATTTTGTGGATGCCAGGGGATTTATCTGGCCTGAGAGACTGCCTAGAAGTCATTTATGGAGTCACAAAGGTTTCTGGTGTGTGTGTGTGTGTGTGTGTGTGTGTGTGTGTGTGTGTGTAGAACACTGAAATTCAGAAAGAGAGTGTCTTAGTCACTGTTCTATTGCTGTGAAGACATTACCATAGGAATTCTTATAAAGAAAAGCATTTAATTGGGGTTTGCTTACAATTTCAGAGGTTTCGTTGGTGGTCATCACAGCAGGAAGCATTCAGGCAGATATGGTGTTAGAGATGTGGCTGAGAATTCTGCAACGGGATCCACAGACATCAGAAAGTAGGACTGGTTTCAGCCTTTGAAACTCCACCGCCCATCCCAAGTGGCACACTTTCTTCAAAACAGCCAGACTTACTACCACAAGGCCACTGTTACCCCAACAAGGCCACACCTCCTAATCTCTCTTGATTAGTGCTACTCTTTGATGATCAAGCACTAAAATATATGAGCCTTTGTGGGGCATTCTTATTCAAACCACCATAGAAAGGAAAAGCAAAAATAAAATAAAAATCTTCCAGACCCCAGTATGTGACAATATGTTCTTGAGTCATTATGATAGCGACTGCCATTGCCAACACTATTGTTTTAAACCTAGCAGTGTGTCTGTTGCCCAACACCACCTCTATTATCATGTATTCAGTTGTTTCTTGTGAGATTGCACACTCTAGAAATGTGGAGGCCACTACATGCTTTTCCTTCTTTCTACATTGTTTATCATGATGGTTGACAAATAGAAGCCACTCAAAAATATCTGTGCACAAAAGAGGTCTTTAGGATCTGAAAAATTAAATTAGCAGTAGGTAGATGTTTAGTTGGAAAATATAGTTTAAAAAATATAATTAGCATTCTGTAAAATTTACTTGTTTAATAATGCAGGTTATTGACTTAGTATAATCATGGGGATTCTGTGGCCATTTTTACTATCTGAGTTTAGATCACCCCTCCCACACCTCTGTATTTATTTGCTGTTGCAATTCACATGTCTCCTCCTTAAGGCATCACCTTAAGGCATGCAAATCTTGGTTTATTTTGTGTGACATGGCAGAAGTGACTTGTAGAAAAACTATGGGTAATAAAGTCAGGAAAGCAAAAGGCAAGAACTGAGGTAGAATTACAGTATCTTATAGATATTTTAAGATCTTTAGCTTTTATCTATTTGTCTATCATCTATCTATCTATCTATCTATCTATCTATCTATCTATCTATCATCTATCACATCCTGAGCACAGTTTCTCCTTCCTCCTCTCCTCTCAGCTCCTCCCCAACCCCATCTCCATCCACTACTCTTCATCCTTTTTATTTCAGAAAAGTCTAGGTTTCACATGAATATCAAAAAGCCATAGCATATCAAGTTCTTGTAAGACAAGGCACATCCTTGTTATTAAAGCTAGATGAGGCAATCCAGTAGGAAACAAGGATCCCAAAAGCAGGCAGCAAAATCAGAGACAACCCCTGTTCTATTGCTAAGAGTCCCATAAGAAGATCAAGCTACACAACTATGACATATATGCCAATGGCCTTGGTCAGTTCCATGTATGCTCCTTGGTTGGTGGTTCAGTTTCTGTGAGCTCCCATGGGCACAGAAGATTTTCTTGTGGTGTCCTTGAACTCTCTGACTCCTGTAATGTTTCCTCCCCCTCTTCCACAGGATTCACAAAGCTCTGCCTAATGTTTAGCTCTGGGTGTCTCTGTTTCATTAGTTGCTAGGTGAAGACTTTCTGCTGACAATTGGACTAGGCATCAATCTATGAGTACATAAGAATATCATTAGGAATAATTTCATTGACTTTTTTGCCATTTGTGTTTAGTTTTCTATTTTAGGTCTCTGGGCTATCCAGCATATGGGTCCTGGCCATCAGTGTCAGTTATGGACTCCCTCTCATGGTACGGGTCTCAAGCTGGACCAGTTATTGGTTGGGTCCTTCCACAGTTTCTGCAGCACATTTACCCCAGTGTATCTTATAGACATGACAAATTTTAGGTTGAAGGTGTTTTGCCTTGGTTCATGTTGCAATCCCTCCACTGGAAGACGTGCCTGGTTATAGGAGAGTGTCAGTTCAGACTCCATATCCCCCATTTCTTGGAGTCTTAGCTATAGTTATCTTCATAAATTCTCATGCACTAGGTTTCTAGCTCATCTCAATGATGCCCTTGATTCCAATTGTGTCTCCCAATATTCCCCCCTTCATCGACCCCCACCTGATCTCTTCTGTTATCATTCCCAACCCCCTATTCAGACACCTTGATCCCTGTCTACCTGCTATGTCTTTTTTACTTCCCCTTAAAGTGAGATTAATGAATTCTCCACTGAGCCTTCTTTATTACTTAACTCCTTTGAGTCTGAAGATTGTAGCATGATTATCTTTTACTTTAGAACTAATATCCACTTTAAGTGAGTACGTAACATGTTTGTCTTTCTGGATCTGGGTTACTTTACTTAAGATGACATTTTTTAATTCCATTAATTTGCTGGAAAATTTCATGATGTCGTTATTTTTAACAACTAAATAGTACTTTATTGTGTAAATGCCCCATATTTTGTTTTAATCATTCATTATTTGATTGAGGGACATTAGGTTACTTCCAGTTTCTGGCTATTATGAGTAAAAGTTGCTACGAACATAGTTGAACAAGTGTTCTTATGGTGTGAAAGACCTGTATGACAAGAACTTCAAGTATTTAAAGAGAGAAATTGGAGAAAATATCAAAAGATTGAGAGATCTCCCCATGTTCTTGGGTCAGTAGGATTAACATATTAAAAATGGCCATCTCACCAAAAGCAATCTACAGACTCAGTGTAATTCCCATCAAAATTGAAACATAATTCTTTACAAACCTTGAAAGAACAATTCTCAACTTCATATGGATAAAGAAAAAACTCTGGATAACAAAAGCAACTATTGTCCAATGAAAGAACTTCTGGGTGTATCACCCTCCCTGACTTCAAGCTATACCACAGAGCAATAGTAATGAAAACCGCATGGTATTGACATAGAAACAGTCAGGTTGATCAATGGAATAGAATCAAAAACCCAGCAATAGACCTGTGGGCTTATTTCTTACAAACACTTGATTTTTGACAAAGGGACAAAAGGTATACAATGGAAGAAAGAGTATATATTCAACAAATGGTGCTGGCCTAACTGGATCTCTGTATGTCAAAGAATGCAAATGGATCCCTATTTACCATCATGCACAAAACTTAAGTCTAAATGGATCAAAGATCTTAACATAAACAAGATACATTAAACCTGATAGAAGACAAAGTGGGGAATATCTTTGAACACATAGGCACAGGAGACAATTTCCTGAACAGAGCACCAATAGCTTAAGATTAACAATTAACAGATGGGACCTCACGAAATTGAAAAAGCTTACCTAACATCAATAGGAAAAAATAGCAGCCTACAGAATGGAAAAAGAATTTCACCAATCCTACATCTAGCAGAGGTATGATATTCAAAATATTTAAAAAACTCAAGAAATGAGACACCAACAAACCAAATAACCCAATTAAAAAATGAGGGACATAGCTAAGCAGAGGAAAATGGTTGAAAAGCAAGTAAAGCAATGTTAAACATCCTTAGTCATCAGGGAAATGCAAATCAAAATGACTCTAAAGATTCCATTTTACACCTGTCAGAACAGAACGGCTAAGATCAAAAACTCAAGTGACAGCACATGCTGGCAAGGATATGGAGCAAGGGGAGCACTTCTTCATTCCTGGTGGTGTATACTTGTACAACCATTTTGAAAATCAATTTGGCTGTTTCTCAGAAAATTGGGAATCGTTCTATCTCAAGACCCAGCTATACCACTCCTGGGTCTTAAATTTTTATTGGCAGTTAGAGCTTTCACTTAGTAAAGTGTTTCTTGTTCAAGCATGAAGACCAGAGTTAGATCCAGGGTACTTACCTGAAAGCCTGGATGGTGTTTGTAATTTCTAGCTCCAGGAGATCTGATGCTCTTTTACTGCCTCTACTTGCATATGTACGCATGTGTACATGCCTACATACCCATAAATAAAAATAAAATAAGTCTTAAAAATGAATTCAGTAAAGATCATCATAATGAGTTACTTAGACTCTTTCTCCAAGTTAAGTATAACATTAATTTTTCACTGTACTTTATAAAGGATTCATATTAAATTCATGTAAAAATTAAATAACAGAAATGGAAACATTTTAATGAAGTAATGATCCTAAAACAAAAAGTAAATGAGAACAGAGAGTCTGTAGGAAAAAGAAATCACTTAGCAACATAAATTTGGATTTGTATATATCAATAATTAGTTTCCAGCACAAATAGTCCACCTGTTCCAACTAAGTAATAAATATTTAGACTGGATTAAGAAACACAATTAACACATTCACTTTAAGAATTTTAAGCTGGCAGTGGTGGCACATGCCTTTAATCCCAGCACTTGGGAGGCAGAGGCAGGCGGATTTCTGAGTTCGAGGCCAGCCTGGTCTACCGAGCGAGTTCCAGGACAGCCGACTACACAGAGAAACCCTGTCTTGAAAAAAAAAAAACCAAAAAAAAAAAAAAAAAAAAAAAAAAGAAAAGAATTTTATAAGAAAATTTCATTTAGTAAAAGCAATTTTTTTAGGGCGAAGATCGAAGATCCAAAAGTTTAGCAGTAAAAGTCTAGAGTGTGTATATTGTATAAACACTGTCTGGAAGTGCTTTTGTAAATATGTATATTATAATTCTATTTTCATTTATTGCACATACATATGAAAGTATTCTGTGACTGAGAGTCTTCCAGGGAAGAATGGCAATTCTGTATAACTGCCTGTAATTGATGGATACCCAGAATTGAGCACATGTGCCTAAGCACTGTCCCTATCTAGGTCACATCTTGACACTTAATTGCAGTAAATTAAGAGGTGATGAAAAAAATGAAGGGAAACAAACTTGCAGAAAGAGAATCAATAAATCTAAAGCAAGTTCTTTACAAAGACTAATAAAATTGACAAATTACTGGTATACTGCTAAGAATGAAATCAGGAGATACACATAAACAATTTCAAATAAATGAATATAATTTTGATTTCTGCAGGCTGCCAAGAAGTTTAAAATGTTTACACAATAAATTAACACAGAATAAAGTAATTTCTTGAAAAAATTACAACTTCCCTAGTTTGAAAAATGGAAAGTAGAAAATATGAATTGTCCCAAAATTATTAAACAAAATAGAGTTCATAACTGAAAAATAACAAAAAGAGAGTCTGAAATAGCCAGATGACTTAGATTAATAAATAAATAGGTAAGTAAATAAAACATTTAAATGATCTATGAATATAAATATATAAATGTTATATTATATACATAATGTTTATGTAATAAATCATTACTTTAAAACTTTTAAAATGGGAAATTAAAAAGAGGGAAGATTCTTCAACTTAGTACATAGAGCAATGCAATCATGTTGTAGTGTCTTTAGTCGTGACCTTGAATTTTCTCCATTTGGGATAGTAAAACAAAGGAATCCTGGATCTCTGACAACCTCAGTGATTCCAATATATAGCTTACCTTTGCTCTTGGAGGTAGTGTCTAAGTATACTGGCAGGGAGGAGCTTGAAGCTGAAGATAATATCAAATAGTTTCTTAAATGCTTACAAAGATCCATAGCTTATAAAGTTTCATCCTGTGTGGTACTCAGATCAAGCATTCCTCCCAGAATTGCTGAGAGGTAGCCACATTGTGTCATGTTTTCCAAATGAAGTGTGAAAGTGGAATTATTAAATATGCCTGATTACATTCAACATTAGCAGAGCCTGGTTTCTGTGTTTGTAATTTCATAACGACTCTTTGTCCAGAATACCAACCTACTGTATACCATTGCTCTAATGGTCCAATCACAAAGTCAAATTGGCATTTGCTCTGGTCATCCACTCAAAGATAAGTCTTTAAGAGACTGGTCCTTTGCTTATTCTTTTGGGGCACTAGATTGCGATGGTCATTTTGTGAGTAAGTCATAGGTCTAAACTAGAAATCAGCATGGGAGGAAATTCAGGTTTGGGAAACTTTTTCTGATGGATTTGTGTCAACCTTGTTCCAATAAAGCAGAAGTATCAGGATGATGGTAGCATCACAAAGACATTGATGCTTGTTTATTAACACTTGTCAGTGTGTAAGACTGCTTACTAAAGTATGTAGTTTCTAATTGTATTGGGATCAAATGATAATTATAATGTTTTTAATGAGAAGTTCTTATTTGTATTTATAGTTTGTGTATTTATTTATCAGCATTCCCTGACAATGTTTAATTCTTATGTTTCTTCGTATAAAATTGGTAAAATAATATCACCTATGTTATAAGGATGGAAATTAAATAAGCTCCAAGAGAAAGAACTCAAATGTAAGGATGTAGAAGAGAAACAATAGAATGCTTGATATTTTCATTATTTCCATCATTGTGTCTGATGCAAACATAATGCCTACCATACAGAGTTAGCTTCAAGATCTGCATGAAGCAACTTATGTGAGGCAATAACAAGGATGCTTTGGGATAAGGGAAGGACATGACAAGGGAAGAACATATCAAGATGTCTTCCTAAAGGAAGTATAAAGTTGGGATCTGATAGAATAAAATAGTTTTAGTGATTATAATGAATTGTTGATTTATAAAGTAAGGGGCCCTTTAACTCACTCAGTCATTTCACAATTATGTTTGAGGACTGAATATGTTTCAGTATAGTTAAGTGAATAGAATCTGGAATAAGGATTTCTGTGTTTGAATTTTTATTCCATGTTCCTCCCTTATTCAAGCTGTGTGAAATTCTAAAGGCTACTTGAGTTCTTTTGAGATTATTTATAATTTTTAATTTATTAATAAAGTTTATAAGTTAATAAATCTCTAAGAGTGTTTATTGTAATGTCTATGCTAGTCACCAAATTGATTGAAATTTGAGAAGTTATAGTTTTCTCATTTGCTAAACAAAAAAATAATTAAGATAATAAATTTATATCATACAGTTGCTGTCAAGATTAAATCAGTTCATATTAAAACAGTTTGGACAATTTATTCAATATATATTCAAATAATATTGTTAGTATTCAAAAATATTAGTTGATGTTATACCTGGCCAATGGTCTTGGATTTGGAGATAAAATAACAAAACATATGCGTAGGGTTAGAGAGGTTTAAGCTGTGATATGAAATATAATAATAATGTGTCCTTAAGTGGATGTAAGAACTTTAAGACAGGTAAGAGAGTGAGGAAAGAAAGGAACAAACATCTACTAGAAGCAAGCTGTAAGGCTGGAGCACTGGATGAGATGCCCAGGATGAGTAGGGCTGGTTTATAATGGCACTTGGACTGAGAAGTTGAGAGGTGGTGATGGTTTTGTTGTAGATTCATATGAGTGATGGTGAGAAAGAGTACCAAAGAGGCATATGAGAACTTTTCAGAAAAGATTGCAGAGTCAAGAATCCAATGAATTACATGGATTATACATGGAAATCTAGGAAGTAAGAGAAATGTATCAACCACCTATATTAATAAAACCACAAATATTTAAAGCAGAGTGGCACTTAATTTAAGGAGCTGTAAGCAACTTCATTTATTTGTTTAGGTTGTATATCTGACCATGGTCTCCTTCGTCTGTAAGCTCCATGAAACTAGGGCATTTGTCAGAGTTGGATAAGCTATATATTTCAAATGTCCATCATAGCACTAGGCATATAGTGGATATTTAGTACATATTGACTGACTAAATGAATGAGTATCATGAATTTTCTTGAACTTAAGAAGAATAGAATGACAATTTTTAACTACGTTAATCCTACCAATCCATGAGCATTGGAGATCACTCCATTTTACGAGGTCTTCTTCGATATTTTCCTTGAGAGACTTGAAGTTCTTATCATATAGATCTTTCACTTGTTTGGTTAGAGCTACCCCTAGATATTTTATATTATTTGTGACTATTGTGAAGGGTGTTGTTTCCCTATTTCCTTTGTCAGCCCATTTATCATTTGTATAAAGGAAGGCTACTGATTTGTTTGAGTTAATTTTATATCCAGCCACTTTGCTGAAGTTATCAACTGTAGACGTTCTCTGGTAGAATTTTGGTGTTGCTTATGTATACTATCATACATCTGTGAAGAGTGATACCTTGACTTTTTCTTTGCTACTTGGGAGGGAGAAGAAATCAGTCATGGGAGGCAGACGGAAGGGAGGTACCTGAGTGGTAGAGGGGACAGGGAGCAGAAAAGGGAAACATGATCTAGTATGGGGGCGTGGAGCAGGAGAAAAGCCTACAGGGCCAGCAGAATGAACAGAATTTTGCAAGCTTGAGGGGTGAGATGTGGACTTCTAGCAAGTACCAGAGACCCAGGAGATGAAAGACTCTCAGGACTCAAAGGGAAGGATCATAGATGAAATGTTTTACAATGGGGAGAAGGAACTTGTAGAGTCCACCTCCAGTAGAAAGACAGGGAATCAAGTGGAGAGATGGAGTTGCCATCCCACAGTCGAAAACTCTGACCTAGAATTCTCCCTGTCTAAAAGAACTGCAGGGACACAAATGGAGAAGAGACTGAGGAAAGGCAAGTCCTGTGACTGGCCCAACTTGGGATCCATCTCAAGTGAGGC
Source organism: Mastomys natalensis (assembly GCA_021653895.1). NCBI lineage: Eukaryota > Metazoa > Chordata > Mammalia > Rodentia > Muridae > Mastomys > Mastomys natalensis. The sequence continues at coordinate 154,554 of JAJTUV010000689.1, forward strand.
TGGAAGGCCTGACACTATTACTGATGCTAGTAAGGTGCTTACGGACAAGAGCCTACCATGGCTGTCCTTCAAGAGGCCCAACAAACAGCTGACTGAGACAGATGCAGATACTTAAACCCAACCAATGGACTAAAGTTGGGGACACCTGTGGTTAAATTATGGAAAGGCTAGAAGAAGCTGAGAAAGAGGGTAACCCCATAGGAAGACCAGTAGTCTCAACTAACCTGGACTCCTGAGATCTCTCAGACACTGAGCCACCAACCAGGCAGCATACAGGAGCTGGTCCCAGGCCCTGGCACATGTACAGCAGAGGACTGGCTAGTTTGGCCTCAGTGGGAGGAGACACACACCTAACCCTCAAGAGACTTGAGGCCACAGGGCATGGGGAGGCCTGGTGGGGTGGGGGGCATCCTCTTGAAGGCAGGGGGAGGAGGAACTGTGGGAAGGTTGGATGTGAGGGGGTAATGACCGGACTGTAAAATGTAGAAGTAATTAAAAAAATAATAGGAGAACTGCTTTCTGAGGCTGGGTTTGGTCTAGTAGTTTCTGAGCAAAGGTTTGAAGAACCCTAATGCTGCTTCAGGAGATTATCTTCCAGGAGAGATAAAAAGTACAAGCACAGGAGAGGATGGTAAGGTATTACAGTAGAGCAGAGATAGTAGGCAGTGGAAGTGGGGGAAATATCAGAGGGAGAAAGGTAAAAGGCAAGTGTGGGGACATTATATTGGACCATTATGCACAGCAAAATTGAAGAGATGACCTAAATGCAAACATTTCTTTTAACACTTGACATTCACAAGTCCTTTTCTTATAGCCTATTTCTTCCTCCAGTGCCTTCTACAGTTGATTAAATACAGGATAGAAAGTAGAAGACTTCAGCCTGGAATTTTTCTGAATTGAAGCTCTTGTCAGAGGATGAGAGTTCCCGTTTGCTATTAAAAGGCTCTTGCTCACACTTCCTATCAGTAAAATAACTTTCACCTCAGCCTTTTGGAGATTTGCTTTGTCCTTCATAACATAGCTTGAAAATGAGCAGTGATCTAATCGTTTATGTCTGTGATAATGTGCTCATTTTATTTATACTCCATAGGCAATTAAAATCTCTTTATACAACACTGTCCTGGTGACAGATGTGTGGCTGACAACCTGATATGTGATGGGTGACATAAATCATCTGAAGATCAGTGTGTTCTTATGTGAATGTCTTTAGTTCCAGCAATGCCACCCCAGCAAAGTAACAGGGACATTCTTTACATGAGCCCCATTTTAGTAAGAACCTTTCTTTAACATAGCTTTGAAATCTTGACAGATGTGCTAGTTAGTGACAGTTTGGAGATTCTTCATATGGCCTTTGTAAGCCAACAAGGGTCACCCCATGCCTTTTGTCCCACACAGGTTTTAGTAGCTTTCCAACAGGGTACACAACAGCCGTATCACCTGAATGCATCAGTCCCTTTGGCTTGGCACCAAGGACACATTTCTTCTGCCCCCTGTGAAACTACTAAGCATGATAACCTTTACACACACCACATGGTTTGCTTTCCCTAAACATGATCATTTCTGTTTTGACCATGGCTTTGAATATAAGATTCCCGAAAAACAAACAAACACAACAAAACAAACAAACACAGTTTTCATTTTGTGTTCACTATGTAGTAGAATTTGGAGCATTATTTTGTGTGCAGGTGGCTCAAATTTTCACAGAGCATGTTGAAAAAATGTTTTCCATTTGGAAACTGTTTTAATATCCAGACTGTTACATATTACTTTCATTAGCTCTGAAAAAGCATTGAGAAATAAAATGAAGCAGAATTTTAACATATTTATATGCTTATGGCCCTTTTAGATTTCTCTTGTGAATGACTGAATACTTTTAAAAGTTGTGGTTTGAGAATGTAATCACTATGAATTTCTATCTTGTTATGTATTAAAATTTACAGCTATGAATTTTTTTGTGGGACTGTTAGGAACTGAACACAAGTCTTATACATGTTAAGCAAGCATTATACCACTGAGCTAAATCCTCAATCCTTACCTTGCAATTTTAATACTTTTCCCACATGATTTTATTGATTTTTTTTAAACTTGCTTGAATAATAATATTAAAAAGGCAATCTAGTAGGAGGACAAAATTCCCAAGATCAGGCAAATGACGAAACAAACAAACAAAACAAAACCTGGTTGTTATGCATATTTTGAATAATTTTGATTTGTTCACTAAGATGGCATCAAGTGTTTCAGGCCTTTCAGTTGGTTGCTGAACTCCTGGTTAAGTTCATATTGTCTGAGTGTTTTGTGGTCTCTCTTGGCAAGTGAGTACTTTCCTTGAGGCTTCAGCTAGCTGATAACTAGTGTCTACATTCAAAGAGGAATGTAATCTCATAGCCTATAATCCTCCTTTGCTCTTGTCTGACATTTCTCATCCTGCCTTCCAAAAGGCCCTATTATGCACCCATACTATATATTTTGGAATCTTTCCTATGTAAGTACTCATAGCTGCTTCCATCTAGGTAGTTTCAAAGCTTTTTAAATCATGAATTGAACATCCCGGTTTCCATATGAAGTTGCTAAGGCCCAGTTTACAGATGAGGCAACAGAATGATCAAGAGATCTTCTCAAGGCCACTGGGTAGGCAGAACTAGAAGCCACATTTCCACCTCTCTAGATCCATATGAATCTATGGGTGAATTGGAGGAGCTCGCATGGAGATAAGATATTATAAAAATGATCATGTATAAGTAAAGGTTTGGGTGCTATTGCTGTGCTTCTAGGAGAAATGCCTGCAGAGAGAAGGCAGTATCTATGTAGAAGTCACCACATTATAGGAAGAGGAAAGAACAACTGTTCCTCCTGGCTCAAATTGATTAATGACTGCTCCTTTTCAATAGACAGAGGACATGACAAGCTTTTAGGATATTCAGGTAAAGCTTCTATCCTGACATTTATTTCTTCTCCCGTTTCAGGACCAGCTTTTTCAATGCAGTCTAAAGTGATCGACATTCAGTGTCACAAAATCTGATAAATGAACACAGTACTCCAAAGGGTATTTAATTCAAGAATGAAGGAAGTTATTCTTCAGGTGCAAATCTGATCAAATTGTAAAGGAAAATTGTGTCATTAGAAACATGTAGGACTACACAGTGGGCTTTGGGAACACTAAAATATTTTGAGCATTCTGTGTGTGAAAATGATAATGAAACTGTGAGGGTTAGGTTTAATGATCAGAGATGTAATGACAGGCCACCACAGAGGAATTTAAAAATTAATTTAGAGACTAATCTATGATCCCTGCTGAGGCCATTTATTCTCTGTGACCGTCCTTGTTCTTCTCTTGCTGATAATGTTTAAAGCCCAATGTCTCAAAAAAAAAAAATACCTGCTTTTCAATTTCTAAAAATCATAGTAGGCAACCCTGTGGTCAAGAATCTGATCAACCATTTGGCACATTTCCTATCCATCTCATGCACTGTCCCTGAATATATCTAGCTTTGACTTACTTCAGGGAAATTCTCTCAGAGTTTATACCAGAAAGCCATATCTCACCATCAGTGTCATTTAGGACTCAGTCATAGCCATCTATCAAGAGATTCTCAATTAATTTTGTTGAGGCTAAAAGTCACTTATAATTACAGCCCTCTTATCGGAATATGTCTTCCTTATCTTTGACTATCCTGTGCGTCCTTGTTGGCTCTGCTACCACGGGTGCCATTATTTATTTTATTGGTGAGCCTTGGTTCTGTACCTCCTAGCTCAAAATGATTAATGACTCTCCTCTTCAATAAACAAAGTACATGACTGGCTTTTAGATTTCTCAGGTAGAGCTTCTATGCTGACATTTTTTTTTTTCTTCCAGTGTCTCAGGAACTGCTCCTTCAGAGCAGTTCTGAAGTAATCAGATTTTTCAGTGTGGTGAAAGCTGATAAATGATGGTTCTTATTTCTTTGCTAATCAACAGGTCTAGGAAGCTCCTAGCTCTGGGAACAGTTTTACTAGTTACAATGTGTTATTTTTAGGCTGTAGTTATAATAGGAAATATGTAGCTGTTACAATTCAGCTGTCTTATTAATGAGCACAGGTTAGGCACTTAGTTCCTCCAGAAAATGATGGAACAAACAAGGTTGGTATGATGTTGAGTTCTTCCTATTTAAAAATGGTAACATCAGATCTATTTCATTTGGATGTTTTTAGAATTCATGATGCAATGGATATAAAGCACCATGCAGATGTTCTGATTCATGATATGTGGTCAATAATGATGACTTCCTTTCAGTTCAATAAGTTCATGTTCTGGACTGTTTTACATGAAATTTTTATATTAATCATCATGTGATACAAAAGCAAGTAATTCTATTTAGAATAGATACATGCTTAGGGAGAGACAAACACATAAGCAAATAAGTACTGATCTCTGTGACATATACGAAAATAGATAAATCCAATGGTGACTTACCAAAGCTAGTCATTAATCCTGTCTGCAGTAATTCTTGTTGAATGGATGATAGGAGATCTGAGCTTTAACTGACATGGAGGAGTCACCAGACTGACCGGACTAGGAAAGAGGAGATTTATTTGGTGAGTTGGAGGGGTGACCAGAGAAAGCAGAAATCTGGGGTAAAGGAATTCCCTTTATGATACACACCCATTGGTTTTCTTCCATGTTTTATTTTATACCATAATAACATTCTTTTTCAAAAACCCAAATTTTGGTTATTCCCCCTTTTAATGATTGAAAATCAAGAATGAGCTTAAGATTAAATGTTTTAACAGTTTAACCAGGATAGAGGAGAGAGTACTTTTCTTTCTCTGATTAATTCAAAGTGTTTAGTTACTGATAGTAGCAAAGAATAATCAAAGAATTCTTTTACATATATCATTTCATAGATTGTCCACAAATTCTTATGTGGCAAGAATTTTTAATTTTGTTTTCCTAAAAATGAGGAAAATGAAGTTATACAACTTTAAATTATTCAAAAGGTTATCTCCAAGATTGGAAGTTGACAAGTCATTTGGAATTTGTGAACCTAGCTCTCTGTCCTCTGCCACCAAGTTTCTCCCTATAAACAAAAAGACTGAAAGCTAGCTTATATTTGACAATCTATGATTTGTTGTGCAATCCTAGTGAAAGTTCTTTAAACCACTGGAAAGCTAATTAAAAAAAAAAAGACTGACTAGATCATAATTAGAGACATTGGCTTAGAAACAAGGAATAAAAATAGCATAGGGTAACTACATAATTTGCCATCAGAACAAGGTAACTTTCAGAAACAAAACACAATTGTGCTTAATGCTCAGGGAACATTATGGAAAAGAAGGGAGAAATACTGAAAGAGACAGGGAGTTTGCCATGAGATCGTATCTACTACTAATGTCAGAAGCTACACTCATAAAGTCTCAGCAACATGACTGCCCTAAAATGAGCTGTACTTAATAGCCTTAGTTGGTGTATCAAGTGCCTACAGCACCAGGAACAATGGTAGATTTTAATCTGAAAATGAAATAAACCCTTTTCTTTGTTAAGTTGCTTTCTATTGTTAGAGTATATAATCACAGCAATAGAAAGAAAGCTAGATTCAAAGGCTTTGCATGAAATGGACTATGAAAACTTTCAAGTCTTTAGAATCTAGAGATGAATTTAAAACCACTGAATTCTATTTTTTCTATAAGAATTAAACTCACGTATGTGTTCAGCAAATGCCATGTCGCTTCCACGTTCTGTTCATACTCTGCCTGTCTTGCTTTCTTTTTCTGCTTCCTTGAGATACTCATTCTAAAAAGATCTTTTATGGCTTAAAGACAACTTCTAATTCATTGCAAGATTGATAATTTCAATTTCTAGGGCTGGTGAGGGTAGATCAAGCTTTAAAATAGAAAGTGAAGCTACTCATTTCTTTTTATGGATAATTAATTCACTCTTACAAAATAGGATTTATGCAAAGTGAGGAATCTAATTCAGGGTGTAGACTCATTTTTTTTTCCAATGGACCAAGATAAAATTTTCTCTCTTTTTTACTTATGGTTTTGAAAGTAGTTCAATAAAGATTTAAACCCTGTAGTATATCAGGACAAAAAAATAACTGCAGGACACAAGTTTCAGTGATCCACAAGTTTCTGTAGCATTTATTCTCTTTCTGAAGATGTTCCATTGAGACATTATCAACTGTATTAGTAAGACCTCAAGGAAATATCTGGCTCTACATTTCTCCTGGACAGTAGAGCAAGCCAAGCTTCTTAAACATAATTCTCACAAAAGATTTGCTAGAATACTAAAATGAAGGTGTGTCAAATTTAGAAGGGACTTTATGTTCCTGTTCCGTATGCTTTCTATAAGTGTCACTCACAGTGTGATCAGGTTATAGTTATTTGTTAAGAGAGCACGATGTTGAACTAAATGGGCTGAACATATACTATTCAATTTCTGGATACCATCTAAGTCAAACCTAGGCCATAACCCATCACTTCCGAAACTTAGAAAGTTTGAGACCCACAGAAGTTACTCAAGTTTTATTATTTTCATCTTTAAAATGGGCTAATAATGGTATTTAAAATAAAATTTCCATGGAGTACATGTTCATGTACTAGAAGACTTTAAAGTTATATTTTTACATTTCAGTAGTAAATGATTATTTAGTGTATACTTCAAATTTTACTACAATTATGTAGATATTTCTCTATTTATCCATACACATGAAGTCAGACACGGGGCTATTTTGATTTTTCAGACATTCATTAAACACAGACTGGGTAGTGTCCTCATTTCTTCTAGTGCACCTGAAAGTGGACAAACCTTATTGCTTCTTCTGTGGCTTACTAATCATTCATATCTATGGTGAAAAGCTCATAATTAGGCTTTCTATCATTGTAATATTTTATTTAAAACTATCAATTCAAATTTCCCATATTCTCTACAAATTTTCTAGCTTCCCATCACCACCATTTTATTTTAATGCGGAGTGTGTGTGCCTGCACACACAGGTGCATATGCTAAGCCAAATCTTTGTGTGATCCTCAAAACCTCCATCTATTTACCTCATTTGAAACAAAGTCTCTCATTGGCCTGTAGCTCACTAATTGGATGAGGCTCAGGCCTCCTCCTGTTTCTACCTCTGTAGCACTGGGATTACAACTGTGGTCATTACATCTGGCATCCAGGGGTCAAACTCAGGCCCTCATGCTTGTGAGACTGCATTTTACTGACTGACTCATCTCCCAAGCAGCCCTGTGACTATTCTTCAACCTAAGCGATATCTAAAATTTATTGACCCTTATGTCTTCATAAAACCATAAAGTCTTTTATTTATTTTTCTTATTGGGGTAATTACATGATGTCATTATTTTCATAACAGTTTTGAGAATGTCCTACATTTTCTTGCTCTGCTCTATTTTATGACAACCCTGTGATACTAACCCTTAGTGACCTGAGTAAAACCAGTTGATTGTTTTCCCACACCTACTTCTGAGCAGCTAATGCCGCTACAATTCTCACTAGGACAGGCTTATTTCTCCATGAAGTTTGGTTCAGTAGTCTTACCAAAAGCTCTTGACAGTTTTGGGGGTAATCATATAATTTATTTCTTGGTCTAGCTACTCTTCTCTTGTCCATAACATATGTTTTAAATGCTATTGTCTTGCCTCAATTTTGTAAATATAGTTTTTGTGAGTACACTCCAGATTACTTTAACTCCATTTTATAATGGAAATAAATAACTAGAAAGAAGCTGTCTTGTCTGCCAATATCAAGTATAGATATTTCAATATCTATAGCCGCACATTGCATTCTTTTTACTTAACTTTCCAATAGAAAGACTAAGAGTACTTAGTGATTAAGCAAATCCCTCTATCCCACCTTTGTGCTTTTCTCTGAGAAGCCTTATTATTACATTTCTTGTGTACTCTTCTAAGGTAGACTGAATCTGCTTTTTATTTTCCCATTGGAAATAACAATGATTAACACTTCTTATTGCTTTTACTTTATATCAGAGTTTTTTAAGTAATTTGGATATGTGAGGCACTGAATTCAAACATTCTTTAGATTATTACTGTTACCCCAGTTTTAGGGATAAATGTTGAAGTTTATGGCAGTTTATTGCTTTGTCCAAGTTTACATAGCTACCAGTTGTGGATCAAGGATTTGATACCTGGTACTTTGCCTCTAGACATTCATTACTCCTTGTTACTTTAATTCTATTGAGAGGTCCAAAACCTCTCAATAAATATGTTCAATTCAAGGAAGCAAATTGGGCTACTCAGATGGAGCCACTGACAATGGGTCTTTAGTCAATGAGGACCCTGAACTAGGGAGGATAACTCCAGAGCTGAGACAGTCCTCTGGAGCCTGTTGGGAGAAGATAATGAGGCAAGAGCTGAGCTGGTCTCTGAAATTCTTCAAGGACTCACCAAATATCATGAAACTAACTTAGTACCAATCAAAATTGTACTAATGTCACTTCTTTGCCCCTACCAAACATATTACAGGTTACCTAGCCTTTCTAGAAAATTTCCTGAGTCATGTATAAAAGAAGTTCTATGAGCTCCTGGTCATCACCATTTTGATGAATGGTTGACCCCTGTGTGCTGGTAAATTTCTGCAGAATAAGTATTCTTTGCCTTTGCATCCTATTTGAGTCTGGGATCTTTCTTAAGTGGTTCTTAGACCCTACCACCAGTATTCAGTAATGTCCATTCTTTATCATTGATATTTCAGTATCCATCAGTTTTGCCCCATCTATTTAATCCATTTCATTGGAAAACTTCCTCCACCTCCTCTCCCTCACTTCTCTTTCACTGTTTTTTCCCCCAATGAACTTCTTTTTATTACTCATTCTTCCTCCTCCTACTCTATATTTACAGTCTCCATTTTCTTTCTTCCCCACCATCTCAGTGAACCCACCTAGGTTTAGTTCTGGCTTTATTTAAATCAAACTATCTTTATTCAGCACACATACTATTTTTAGGTTAAGCAGCCAAGTGGATATTGTCCAATTTATATCTCAACCTTTACAAAGTTTTTCAAAGTGTTATATGGTTACCTAAGTTATACAATTAGACAATCATGTTGTTTTCCTACCCACATATTAGTCTTGAGTCTGTTCAATAACAGATAAACTCCCTAGCAGAGGTTTTTCAAAACCAGAGAGCTCTGGACTTGACTGCTGAACAGGGAGGGACTTGCATTATGTTGGGGTAAGAATGCTGTTTGTAGATTAACACATCTGGGATGGTGGAATGAGACATACAAATGCTCAAAAATCTCCACTAGGATCTCCGAGAATACCATGTGCCTGAAACCTCAACCCATGGTACTCAAACACCCTTGTGGCTTGGCTTCTTCCCTTCTTGGGCCAGTACTGGCCATTGGAGCCCTGTTCTACCTGTGACTCTGCCTTGTCCATTTTTTAAAAAATGGTAGATAAAAGCTAATTGGGTTCTGGTTCAATATCAAACCATTCAAAATGAGGATGAAGACTACTATGATACTTCTCCATTATAAATCAAATAGAGGGAGATGTGGGAAAACTGCTATTTAAGGTCACAATGTACTATGTCCTCAGAGCTTAGCATAAAATGGAGGACTCCCTTTTCCACCAGGCTTCCTTTTCTCTTCCTGACCTTATCTGGGGAGACTGACCCCCCCACACTCTCTACCTGAGGAAAGTCAATAATCCTTGACAAACCTACTAGTTCAACTTCCTCTTTCCCTATAAGAACCTGCCAGCAAGTACCTGGAGTTCTTTAAATGCCTCTCCAAAGAGGCATTTCAGTACTTTAAACTCCAGCCAATGATTTACATTCCCCCTGAAATCTTCCTTCCACTCTCCAAGGTTCATATATAGCCCTTTGCTACCCCAAATAAAGTGTATGCAAATAAGCTGTTTCACTGAAGATTGTTGGAGAAAGTCTTTGTCTAAAAGAGATGTAACACTGAAATTCTCAGAGAAGACCTCTCCCCCAACCTCTTCCCCAACCCCCACCCTACTTCAGACTCTCAGTCAAAACAGTATCCTGTGGAACTCACCCATTCTGGGCTCTGCTTAATCCTGCCAGCCTGGTGTGCAGCAGTGTCTGGACACCCTGAGGTGTGGAATGTGGAACCACTCTCTAGGCATCTAGGGTATTTGTCTTAATTAGGGTTTTATTGCAGTGAACAGGCCTCATAACCAAGGCAACTCTTATAAGGACAACATTTAATTGGGGCTGGCTTACAGATGCAGAGGTTCAGTCCGTTATCACCAATGTGTGAGCATGGCAGGATCTATGTAGGCATGGTACAGGAGGAGCTAAGAGTTCTACATCTTCATCTGAAAGCTGCTAGGAGAAGACTGACTTCCAGGAAGCTAGGATGAGGGTCTTAAAAATCCATGCTCACAGCCAATTCCTCAAATTCCTCAAATTCCTCCAACAAGGCGACACCTCCAAATACTACCATTCTTTGTGCCAAGCATATTTAAACTACCACAGTATTTGTTAGGAACATGAGTAAGGAAATGCAAGATTGGCAAAGTTATTCAGAACAACTTGTTATTAGAAGTGCTTGAAATATTGCCTTAGTCTGTTGACCAGCTGTTGATTTTTAGCTGTCTACTTCTCTCTCTCTCTCTCTCTCTCTCTCTCTCTCTCTCTCTCTCTCTCCCATCTCTCTCTTTTTCTTTATATGATATATTACAGATGTATCTATATAATAATATATTATATATGATAGTATATTATAGATACACATATGTATGTCTATATGCTTATGTACATATATATTTCAACCTTGATGGAATTTTTTTAAATTAAAAATTAAAGATGGAATGTCAGATGCTTCCTGTTGGCATATTTATTGGCTATATTTAAAATGTTAAGACTGGCTTGCCAAGTTTTGAATTTAGATTGATCAACTTCCCTGATCTGATTTGTTAGCATCAAGCCTGAACTCTGAGTGATGTCATATTCAGGTGACCTGCGACCTTACCTCGTGTACCAAGACAACCGCCAAACCTTCCCATGATTCACCTGACCACCTCACCTGTTACCTGGGACGAATACGTCACAGGCCATATAAATATTCAGGGCGAGGGACATCTCTCTCTCTCTCTCTCTCTCTCTCTCTCTCTCTCTCTCTCTCTCTTCCTCGCCATCTTTCTCCCCACTTCTTCCCCCATCCTCTATCCAAATAAATCACTTTCTCCGTGGAATCAGCTAGTCTGTTGTGGTCTGCTTTAAGCCGCGTGCCACTGTAACCCTACTGATTGATAATGCATGTTTTACTAAAGTGAAATATCTTAAATTTTCCTAAACATGTACAAATATATAAATCCATCTTGCTAAGTCAGTTTTTCTTTATGGGTATATGGTTTCCTGGCTTATAATGAGAATGACCTACTTTTCACATATGCACACAATGAAATATGATTATATCTATCCCCATTTTTCTCTTCCAACTCTTATTATGTTCTCTTCTTTAAATGTCTTTTTCATGTCCTCAACTTCATGTTCTTTTTCGTTTTTTACCCATTGAGTCTGCCCACTTATTATATTTGTAGAGGCCTAGGACAATCCACTGAAGAACTGTAATTGAAAAAATTAGATAAGTAAACTGATCGATCTTAGTTAAAACATTTTGAGAACCTTGGTATAAGCTTGTACATTCAATTCATATACTTGTCACAAGGAAAGATGAGATGTTTCTACTTTTTAGTATTTATCTACATTTTACTCATTCAGTTTTTATTTTTAGAAAGTAGAGTGAAATAGGAAAGAAAATTCCGTGAATTTAACTTAAGGATATCTCAGAATACACTGAGTATAATTTTTTGTGCCAGAGGCAGTTCTATATTGAGAAATTCATCATATTTTCATTTGAATGCACTTACTATGTTTCCTTTCCTAGGACTCACACTCTCTGAGGCATAATGCCTTTTACACAGTAAAAGTTCACCCACGTTTGTTGAATATGCCTTAAAGATAATTTGTCTCACCAGTTATGTTTATTGAATACTAACTCCAGTTGCTCCATTTTCTATTTAATAAGGCATGCTTGAAAATCACCAAATCATGGCCTAGCCAGACTCAGCTTCTGACCAGCATAATAGATTCACTATCTCTGTGAAGAATTGATATTTCTGGATTAAACTGCTCAGTGCTTTTATTATTATGGGAATTATAGACTTCAAGGGATCTATGAGGGTAGAATGGAGAGTGAAGGTAGTTTATGCAGAACTGAAGAACAGAATCAAACACCACACCATATTCAGAAAGGCCCTGATGGTAGGGCTACAAAAGGATGTATAAAGGTGTCTTCATCAAGAAAGGCCAGACCTTAGGAGGGCTTAAAATTTAACATGCCCTTTCTTAAAAGAGTCTTTAATTTTCTTAAAAAATTAACATGATCTCATTTCTTGTAGTATCTTAGAAGACAGAATGAAAGAACTGTTAGATGAAGAATTTGAATAGGCACCGAAGGATGACAAACAGTCATTGACATGGGAGGTAAAGGCCATAGTAACAACCAGAATGACAAATTCATACTCCAGAGACAAGAGGAGATTCAGAGAATGGTTGCAGGGTCACTTCTAAGACATCATGGGATCTTATCCATCTTCTAGGGAGAGGCAATGAGTTACATGGTCACAAAGAATATTGTTTATTGGTGGGATGAGCATTTTAGGTTTAGTTACATAGTTAGGCAGAATTCTTTCCTTCTGCAGGTTGTGGGTAAAGAAGAAGCTTTGCAAATAGACACAGGCTAGCCTGAAGTAATCCATCAGTTCTGGAGGCTGACTTGCAGGAGAGATTTGCTTAACTACAGGAATTTGGCAGGTTAGAGGAGGAGCATATGAACAGTAGGGTAGCAGATTATACATTTACTATTCCACAGAAATGTTTGTTAAAGGTGCTGTTCCAGCTGACAAAACAGTATCTGCACAATAGCTGCCATCTTTGATGCTTTAGAGGAAACACAGGCTCTGGAAGTAAACTAAATTTTATATTAATTGGAGGATATATTAATTTTTTCCACCATTGAGGTACTAGACCAGTAAATGCTAATACAGACTTCTATGGGTGCCCATTTGCAGTTTGCACTTTTTCAACATATGTGGGCTTGTTATCAAGAAATTGTCTCTGTATAAGTTGCTGCTATTTCTGTAAAATAACATTTTTGTAGTGTATTTAGTTACAAGAACTTAAATAGATTGAAGATTCAAAATTCTTCAGGTTACTGAATATTCCTACTTTCAAGTTTTAATACGGTTATATTTAAAGCTTATCATTGGATATGACATCTTTCTAAACATTTTCAGGGAAATAACTGAAAAAAACAAACAAACAGGTATATCTTCTTTTAGGTCAGGGGATGGAGACTGACACAGATTCTAGTTGTGAGAAAAGCAAGAATTTGCAAAGGCACTCTGAGCCTCAATTCAATCATCTGCCAAACAACTTCTGTTTTTCAAGGATGCTGAGAGGAAACGCACACACACACACACGACACACACACCACAGAGAGACGACGAGAGAGAGAGAGAGAGAGAGAGAGAGAGAGAGAGAGATGTGCAGCCTATAGGATGCAATTTAACAAGTAAATTCCAGGTAAAGTTAGGTTTTGCAAATTAGGTGAGTTTCTGGAAGCCTTAAGGGTATTACTTTTAGAATATATGAGCCTGGGGATTCACTATCAACACAGCATGTGTACTTGCCTTGGGAGATTCAAATCTGAATGAGTTGATGCTAAAATATTAGTTTAGGGAATTCATACTGTACACTATGGCTTGGCTTGTAAGTCATGGTTGTTGATATTAAGTCGCAGCAGCTTGGAACAGAAGACGCCAGGGCAGAGGGTTTCAAGAAGGGAATATTTATTTAGGTGGAGGGAAGAGAGGAGAGGGAGAGCAGAGAGGTAGAGGAGTAGAGGGCGGCCATGACCTCGTGGAGAGAGGGGGAAGGGAAGGGGAGACGGGAATCTGCAAGCCCACGGGTCACAGGGGCAAGAGAGAGAGGAGGGGCCAGACACCCCTTTTATAATAGTGGGCAGGGCTACCTGGTTGTTGCGGTAGCTGGGGGAGGAGCATACCTGGCTGTTGCCAGGTAACTATGGAGGTGGAGTTTAGACAGAATGCTAACAATGGTAGAGTTTGTCTGGCCAATTATACTGGATCTCACTTTCTTTATTCAATGACAAGATCCCATTCCCATATTTCACTGAATATTCTATACTAAAGTTAGCAATGCATAAATTATAGTAATAATTAGTAAAGAAAAAGGTATAGTTGTAATCACACACTTCCTGTTACCTAGTAAGTGATGATTAACTAGTGGCTAGTGTATAGGCATGGAAATAATAGTTTTGTTGCAGTTGCAGCAAAGATGTAATACAGCAGTCATTGGACATAGTGATTTTTATGGAAGTAGCCTTTTTTTCTGAATTCTTTACTTCTAGGAAACCTATTACCAGTGCGTTGTTGTAAGAAGTCATCATTTCTTATTGAGGTTTTTGTTTTCTCCTCTTTCACTTCATTCTAGAGTCTTACCAACAAAACAGTCCCCCAAAGGCCAAGTCCTATCCCCTATAACTTTCCTGATATTGACCCCAGTGGCTGTCTTGTCCTCAGATGAATCTAGATCTGTATCATTCTGCATTAACCCTTCCTTCATAAGACTTCTGCCTGACATCGAAGGTAGCCTTCTGAATGGTTTAATTTTCACAAAATTCTATGTATGGACACATATATATTTGCATATAAATACTTACATATTAACTAATCTATGTTAAGTAGCCTCTTAAGCATCTTGTACCCTATATTTTAGGGGAGGCATAAGACAGAAATGTAGTTACTTCTTCAATTCACCTCCTTTTCCTGACTCACTTAGACTGGAGTACTTCCTGTCTCTGAGAGCTTGATGTTTTTAATTTGAAAACCCTATTGTCATTTCTGCCACCTCAGAAGAAAGCATTAAGAAGAGGTCACTGGCAAATTACTGAGCCTAGATGAACAATTTGCTCTTAATTAAAAAGTCTGATGAGACTCTCTCTGGGAAATGAACTCATTCAAATGGGACATAATTTAAGCTCATCCACTCAAGACATTTTCTCTCTATTTTTCCTTCACCCAGAACATGAAATTTTTATTTAGTCTCATGATATAAATTGATTTTGACAGGAGCAAATTTTTTTTCAGTCAAACCATAAAATTATTATGTTGTCTGAGTTAACATTGTGTTTTCTCCACAGAAAAATAATGAGTACCACTCTCCCTAGAGTGATTGTCTGTCAGCAAAGGAGAATGCAGCAAAATTATTCTTGCTGTGGTCTTAGGATGGTAAGGATACTTTCTATTTTGAATACATAAAACTCTTAATTCAGAAGGCATAGAGTTCAAGCCTGGCTCTGTCATTTAACAGCTGAGTAACCTTGGGCAAATACCTGGTTTCCTCATCTGTTAAAAAAACATGGTGTCCTCATCTGTTAAAAAAAAATCCCTGTCTCAGATTGATAGCTCTCCAAAGACTAAAATAACATAGTTTCCAATGGGTAAAATTTAAGCATAATACAATATAGGCATAAGCATCTATTGTCAATCTTAACACTGTCTGAAGTTGACACACTGAAAGAAATTTCTTACCAGAGGCTCTGCTAAACAATAGATCTACCAACCAATGGAGACACAACTAGGCAAATTGTCATTAGATGGAATGTTAAGACCAGTTTTCTTGTATTCCTTAGCATAAAATGAGCATATAGCCCAGGAAGATGAAGTGAACTGACTAAATCATAGTTAGTTAGGGGAGCAGCAGGATAGGAGCCTTCATTTCTTATTTAGTATTTTTTCTATATCTATACACTTCTAACCTTATTAAATAATCAGTAACTTAGCTTGATAAAACAGTTACAGAAGAACAAGGAGAAGACACCAAAAGAGATTTCCACCTGCTCTTGGATATTTACTTTCATTTGTTGGATGTGATGCAAAAGATACCCTGATTGAACTGAAAAGGATATATCCAATTCTGAGACATAGGTATTTCCATATTCTAGACTTTTTTTTTCCAGGCTGTGTTGCTGATGAAATGAATAGGTCAACAAATAAATAACATTTTGGAACAATGTTTTCTAAATACTATTCTAGGGGACACTTACAATCTGCTCAAATGATATAGATACTTGCTGGACTGCTGCCACTTTTGAAGAATCACAGTACATGCTGACATCTTAAGAGTGTCAAAGCAGTGATACAACAAAGAAATTATCCTGGTTGAGGTAACAGGGGCTACTCTTTTACAGTGTTTGTGGAAGTGTAAATAAGCACAGTGGCTTTGGAAATCAGTCTGGAGGATCCTCAATTACATTAAGAATAAAATTATCCTATAACCCAGCTATATGACTTCTGGGCCTAGACCCAAATGAATCTACATCCTATTATAGAGAAACTTTCACATTAGTGTTTACTTCAGCCTTCTCACTACGATCTAAG
Source organism: Mastomys natalensis (assembly GCA_021653895.1). Lineage (NCBI taxonomy): Eukaryota > Metazoa > Chordata > Mammalia > Rodentia > Muridae > Mastomys > Mastomys natalensis. Next base: position 171,002 of record JAJTUV010000689.1, read on the forward strand.
TTAGCAATCTGGTTGATCATCAATTGAAGAATGTGGAAGTAAAATAATGGTAAATATATACAGTGTAACTTTATTCAGCAGTAAAGGAAGATAGAACTATGAAATTTGCAGGTAAATGGATAAAACCAAGAAAAAGATACAAAGTGAGGTAAACCAACCATAGAAATCCAGACTATGCATGCTTTCTTTCATGCAGATCTTAGCTTTGACTGTGGATTTTATGCTTGACTCTGACCTCCACATACATGCTATGGCACACATCAACCCATGTCCACCAACAAAAAAGAAATAAATAGAAGAAAAGGGTTTGAGGGGAAATATCCAGTGCAGCTAGATAATTCTGTTCCTAGAAGCATCAAGATACTGAGTAAAAATCCCTGTGGAAGTATGAGATACTTTAGTTAGGGAGGAAATAGAACCATCTCTGATTATGATTGGGAAGTAACCTTTGTCTAAATATTAATATAGATTTTTAAAAGGTAATGTGACATGTGTCATTGTATCTATTTAGCTATCATTAGTAGTAATTTCCTGCATAGAGCTTATGAATTCTTGAGGCATGAGTTTTGATCTAGTTTTATAGCACTGGGCATGGGATCACTCTTTTGGTAGAGGCTTCAAATTCAATCAGAGAGCAATTGCTTAGCCTATATAACAGTAATGCTACTATTGCACATGTGAACACATTTTGTCTGGCATATTGATGTTATAGTTCAGGAGTTTATTGTTTGGTAAGAAATTTGATGCCTTTTCTTCCCCAGTAGTCTGCATGGCACCTTTGGGCATTTTGATAGCTAGCCAGAAGGTAAGATTTCAGCTTGAGTCCTCTGTGTGAAAATATTGAGCTCTCATTCATCATTTATTTTCAGTATCTTGAACAATGATGTATCTGTATTTGTATGTACCAGGAAAGCTTATTCGGAATTCTAACGGGGATTAGAGATACTTATATAAATTTGACCAAAGATAAGTCTTCAACTCTTAGTGCCAGGACCCTCTTGGCCTGGAGAGGGTAGTGGCAGGGGGCACAGAGTAGGATTCTGGTGTTGCTTTAAAGTCTGAGGGTCTCTGGATGTTCTAGTGTAAGACTCTGATTAGCCTTTTCTTACTGGGGACAACCTGAGTGAACAACGTGGAGCTGGGGATCGATGCAATTTTATTGTTCCAGCATTCTGGGGTCGTCCTGCATTTAAAAGGAGAGGCAATGACCTGGGGTAGCTCATTTGGTGAACCTTTATACAGTTTTCAGGGGTAGCATAGAGAGCAGCTAGGCACAATATGATTGAAGAACAGTGTGACTTTTAAGCTGATTTGTCTTTAGGGAATGAGGTAGCAAGGACTTCCCTTGTGTGCAGGTGGCCAATGGTCAGTCCTGTGGAATGTGTCCATGTGCTCTGGAATGTGTCCCCCCCTTGGTCGAGGAATGTTAACTAGCCTCTCTTTTCTGGAGGGACAAGTGATCCAAAGTTCCTGAGCTGACCTCTTCACTAGCTCTCTAACTATATCTCTAACTATACTGAAATGCTGATGATAACTTCTAAAAAGTCCTAAAAACTTTCTTGCTCTTTCTAAGAGCAAAAGGCTGCTGACTTAGGTAATGACACCTGTAGCCTCACAGTGGGGGATAGATGTGGCCTTGTCTATTCAGCAGGAATGATCGCGGTAGTAAAGGGACATTTGAAAAGTGATTGTAGCATTACTAAATTGTAAATAATTTCCTATGAAAGTTATCTAAGGAGAAAAGTGGAAAGATCTTAAGTCTGGAAAGGGAAACACTCTCTGTGGGGGGAGGAAAAAATCCTTTAAGTGGAAAAAGGGAAAAAATTCCTTGAGAATTCCATGCAGTACATTTTGATCATATTAACCCCTTCTCCCAGATACATTCCTCTTCCCTATCTTTCTCACTTACTGTCTTTGTTGTTGTTAGAACACATGGTCTGTTTGGAAAAAATCTGGTCCTCTAGCTCTTAAATCTTTTTATCTCTTCTCCCCTCTTTCACAGTTTACTGAGCTTTACATGTAGGGCTGTGTTGTAGATGCATCAGTTCACGATAGGCATCTCGCTACCGCTCATTCTCTGAATTTTGAGAAGTATGGGCTTTCTGTAATGATCTCTGCTGACTGTAAAAGAAACTTCTTTGATAAGTATGAGAACTATGCTTATCTGTGGATGTAAGGATGGGTATTTAAAATTATACTGGTCTATGAAAGTGACAATAGTAGATTCCTCTTCTAGATTACATGACCTCACTGGTCTGGGTAGTTGGCTTAGTTTACAATATCAGACAAGAATTCCCAGTACCACATAGGTGGCTATTGCATACCCACAGGATATAAGTGCCACTATTGCACCTTACAGAATGTCTTGCCATTCTGATTATTGTTGTGTTTCACAGGCAAAAGGGCTGGATAAGATTATAGATTGCTTTTGTCTTTTAGCAACTGTGCTCAGCTCCTTCTGGTAGTATGAGAAACTACTCCTCAGTGAGGAAGAACAGATTGATCCTTCTAAATTCTATATCTGAAGTATATGTTATTTTCAACAATAGGGTCTTAGATTGATTTTCTGGAAGTCAATGGAGAGCAATGGAAATAGGCTATATTTTTTGTTGTTGTTGTTTTGGGTCTTGGACTTACCTGGCGAACAACTTGAAAGGAGATTTCCCATTGATTCTTTTGTTATTATTGTCTATTGGTTTTTGAATGATTGCATTATCATCTCAAGTTGTTTAACATAAAATATATATAGATATAAAATATCATGTATATATTTAAGTAAACATAACATGAATACATGACATGATTCCATATGTTTTTTCAAATATCAATTTTCTTTATGCCTTCCCTTCTATCTCTTTGTCTTGCTTTTAATCTTTAATGGACATAGGATTTTCAAAATTTTGTATAATCATGTGCTTAATCTCAAAGTCACAAATTGCATTAAAAAGAATCAAAGTGCTTACTGAAGCTTTGAACCAGCTCTCTAGTTAAAACATCCTAGATGGTATGTTTTCCCAACATATGAATGTTTGTTTACATTTAAAAATCTATTGGTTAGCCAGGTGATAGTGGTACATGCCTTTAATACCAGCACTCAGGGTGCAGAGGCAGGCAGATCTCTGTGAGTTTGAGGCCGGTCTGATATATAGAACAAGTTCTAGGTCATCCTGGCTGACTCACCATAGATTTTACATAAACACTTTCTGTTTATCCGGCACTTTTATGTTGTTGAGATGACTCTTTCCTTAAGTCATAAGAGTTTTAGCTTTTTTGTACAGCTTCTCCATCCCCTTCCTCACATTCTTCAGTCATTAAAGATTGAGTTGGGGGTTGTGCTGCTGTAGAGTATTCATTGGCTAAGAAGAATATTGTAATGGATTTGACCATCTACCGAGGATACTAAAACATTTTTTTTTTCATAAAAGCAGTCATAAATTTGAACAAGCAAAGCAGGTATATGGGAGGGCTTGAAGGGAAAAATAGGAAGGGGAAATTATGTAATTATGTTATAATTTCAATACCAAAAGAAATAATTTTAAAATAGGGCTGTTTTTCTTATTTATTGCTGCATATTTATTGAAGTAGAACTTTTAATTTTCTTCTGGGAACTTTTTTCTATACAGTCACAATTTGACTCCCCATTTAGTATAAGAGTTTACTTTTGGCCTTATCTTACTGAAGGTTGATATTTCTGTGATAAAATATCATGACCGAAGTAAGTTGGGGAGGAAAGGGTTTATTCGGCTTATACTTCCTCAGCACTGCTCATCATTATAGGAAGTCAGGACAGGAACTCAGGGTAGGAACCTGAGAAAGGAGCTGATGCAGTGACCACAGAGGGATGCTGCTTCCTGGATTGTTCCTATGGCTTGCCCAACCTGCTTTCTTAACACCCAGGAACACCATCCATAATGCCCTGGTTTCTCCATTAATCACTAACTAAGAAAATGCCCTATAAGCCTCCTTACAAGCTCATCTTATGGAGGTATTTTCTAGTCTGTTTAAAAAGTTACATTCATCCATGTTAGTTCTTTTTTTTTCTTTAAAATGTGACACATGTCTTTTCCTTTCTGCAGATTATATCAAGATTATTAAATGTCATAACTTCAATATTGTGTTGGCTCAGGGAAGAGGGATAATCAAAGAACCTGGGAAATGGGAAACAACCTGTAACACACACATTTATTTACATTGAGACCATTTATTGGGATGTTCATGGTGACTAAAACCACTACTACAGTAATGCCAGGAACAAATATAATAATAATACTAAAGTATGAGCCATTGTGAGAATTATCAATTTTAACAGAGGAACACAAGATGAGAAGTGCTGTTGGAAGAATTTTAGCAGCAGACTTGCTCAATGATGGGTTTCCACAGACATTCAATTCGTAAAAAGTTCAGTAACTGTGAAAGACAATGATGCAAAACACAAGATGATAAGGTGCGTCTGTACCTGAGAGCATGGGGACATTTAGGGTACAGGCCTCTGTTCTTTAGAGAGGCCTTAAGGAAGAGTTAGGAAAAACTTAAACTGTGTAGTTTAAAGTAATGAGGAAAACTTTGAATCATAGGCTTCTCTGAACAGTAACTTCTTGTTAGACACCTACTGATTAAGTTCTACTGTTGTTAAGTATCAGTATTTCAGATAAAATATATATTTATGTGTTCTCGCTTCTTCACTGAATTCGGACTCTGCATTGAGTGAACTTTGAAATATAAATGATAAAACTTAGTTAGACATGGTGTGACAAATCTTTAAGCCTAGCACTTCTGAAGCAGAGGCAGATGTATTGCTGTGAGCTCCAAGTCAGTCTATTCTACATGGTGAGTTTCTAGCCAGTCAAGGTTGTACAGTGGGACCCTGTCTAAAAATAAACAGACAGACAAATGAAGACTTGACCTGGGAAGGTGGCACATGGGTATATTGTAGTATCTGAGATCCAGAGACAAGAGAATACGAGTCTGAGGTCTGAGTGACCTGTATAGCAAGTTTGAGGTTAGCCTAGTCTACCTAACATGACTCTATCTCAATATAATTAAAAATTAAAACTCTCAAACACCACCTCCAAATATATTCTAGATTTGTTACTTCTATATACTGATCTTGGAAATCAGAAATTTCAAGACCTGTTGTTTATACTTATACACAATTTATAAGGCTGGCATCATTTATATAGGGTATCTGATTAGATCCAGAAATAAATGATTTAGTGTTTAAATAGGATGTAGAATGTAGGGACTCTATTTCTATCTAATATGAATTTGGGTAGATGCCATGGAATTGACTGCAGACAGTTCAGGCTTGGCCAATGCTCTACTCTAAATGGGACATCTATATTCCACTCCGTCTTCTAAAGGTTCGGGGACCATTGTAGAAATGGATGCAAAAGGAGTGTGAGAGTTAGAGGTGATAGAGGATTACAAGGAAATTGTCTTCCTGACACAACAGGGCAGCTGCTCAAATGCACTCACACAGGTTTTAGCAGCATACCAAAGCCCTAGGCAAGATCAAGCCAGATCAGTTTCTGCTTGGAGAGTGGTGGTGACAATGAAAACCTACCAGTAGAAGAGCTTTTAGCAATTGACAGCTCCTGAGAGAGAGAGAGGCAGTGCCTCCTACATTATATTTCAACTGTAGTTTTCTCTCCCTTCATTGCTCCAAGTCCCTATTCCCTTTTTCCCTCTCCCCAAGATCTGCTCCTTATCTATTTCCCTTCATAAAAAAGTTGGCTTCCAGGGAATCAGCAAGACTAGGCACAAAACAGAAAGCCACAGATAAAGGCTGGATGAGACAACCAAGTAGGATCAAAACATCCTCAAGAGTCAGAGACACACCTACTCACAGAGACTTAAGATAGAACAAAAGTTGACTGGCAAAAAACGGTCAACTTTCTTTAACACAGGTCCTATTTTAATAGGACCTTTTGCTTTAATTGAACAAAGTTGTCATTATAAACAAAAATGTGTTAGAAATACATTATTTTTGTAAATTTAATGCAGCTCCAAATATAATCTTATTAAAATATATTATAATTTCATCTAGTATTTTGGGAATCTGTGAGCTTTCTTTAATGCGATAAATTCCTTGAAGTTATACATTTCTTCTTTTTTTTCCCCCTCTCTCTCTGCCCCTACACACAAATTGTTCAACATTCTTAGTCATCAGGGAAATGCAAATCAAAACAATCCTGAGATTCCACCTCACACCAGTCAGAATGGCTAAGATCAAAAACTCAGGTGACAACAGATGCTGGTGAGGATGTAAGAAAGAGAAATACTCTTCCATTGCTGATGGGGTTGCAAGCTGGTACAACCATTCCGGAAATCAGTCTGGCGATTGCTCAGAAAATTGGACAAAGTACTACCTGAGAACCCAACTATACCACTCCTGGGCATATCCTCAAGAGATGTTCCAACATATAACAAGGATAAATGCTCTACGATGTTCATAGCAGCCTTATTTATAATATCCAGAAGATGGAAAGAACCTAGATGTCCATCAACAGAGAAATGGATACAGAAAATGTGGTAGGTACATTTACACCATGGACTACTACTCAGCTATTAATAAGAATGGCTTCATGAAATTAGCAGGCAAATAGATGGAACTAGAAAATATCATCATTTCTTTAGGCACCTCTAGGCCATTTGAGATTACTCAGTTGAAAACTGTTTATTTAGCTCTGTACCCCATATTTTGAGGGGATGGGGAACTGTGAGTAGCCATCAGAAAGTCCCAGATATTTAAGTTAACCTTTCCATTGTAATAGTTTTAATGTTTTCATACATAAAAAGTGATGTCTTACAACAAACATGAACTCATTCCATAGATTACAACCTAAATATCTCTGTCTAGTGAAGGACACTGTTTTGTTTGACACTCACTCACCACATTTTGACTTTGAAGTTGGGTGACTATTAATTACTCCTCTCATGTTAGAAGATTGTATTACATTTTACTCCTCCAACCGAATCAAGATTTCTTTTTTCTTTTTTTTTTCTTTCTGATTTTCTGACCTCAACAACTCAGTCTGGTCACTTATTCATTTGTTTTGAAAATTCTCTGAACTGCAGTTTTAGTGATACCAGGTTTCCTGAAAACATGCCCCCAATAACTGCAAGATATTCCCTGTAATAATTGAAAAATATGCACTACAGTAAAATTCCAAACCAAAACAAATCAAAACAAACAGATTTTCATTAATAGGGGAAAATTAAGGAATGGTTAGTGTTAGTTGATCATTATATTTAGTCTTCAATGTTCATAAAAATGCAATGGAATAATATTCTCAATTTTGCAATAAAGAAGCCAAGATTCAGTCATAATGGATGTACAGCTATACAGGAAGTGACTCTGGGTCTGAATACTAGAAAGTAAATTGTTTTTCTGCTATACTGTCCCTTTGACCACTGCAGGGAGGCAGGCATTTAGTATGCTACACATAGGGAAAACTTAGTTCTGGAAATGTTGTTAGCTCTTGTGCTTCTTATGTCTGGCTAAAAGTTCTTACATGTCTGTTCCAGAATCCACATAATCAGATAGTGTCTCACTGCTTGCTTGTTTCATTTTCTTATAATCATAGGTTTGTTTTAAACAGGAGGGAAAGGAGGTTTAGTCTGATGCACAGATTGTGAAAAGTTATATCCAGTTGTTTAGTATTAAGCAATGAATTTCTTGTATTTACAAAAAGTATTTTATTTTCACTTTTAAATTATGCTATGCATATGTCTATCTATGCAGGGGTCTGGGCATTTAAGTACAGTGCTGTGGAATGAGAAGATGGCACTGGACCCCCAGGAACTGGAGCTACAAGTGACTGTGAGCCACCTGGGCTGGTGCAGGAATACATGCAGGTCTTCTGGAAGAGCAGTATATATTCTTAACTGGTAAGCCATGTCTCCAGTCAGCAAACATAATGTTTAATTTAAAAATAAAAGTAAAATTCCTAGGCAAGTATTATAGATGTGAACAACTTCCATTGTTATGGCAGAGCTTTGAACCCTGGATAGTTTCTCTGGAGGAAGAATCATTCTGTATTGAAGATGTGGTCATTGTTAGGTTTCCATGGTCCAGTGAGGAGCTCCACACTCATGCATCTATTTGCAGAACTAACTGGATATACAGGGTACCTAACACAAAGTAGATGAAGATAGGAAAGAAATGTCTTGAGGTAACACATTGGAGTGTTTTGGGGAATAGAAGGTAGATATGATCATATTTCATTGTATGCATTTATGAAATTCTCAAAAATAAAGATCCACTACATTCTAATGTTATTGGAATAAGAAAGTATACTGCAGGCTAACAAAGAGAAACATAAATACTAGCCCAGCTATAAAACCTTTGACCTACAATCTGTCTTCCTTGCAAAATATGCTCAAGCAATAGTGGTACAGAACTTGTGGTAGCCAACTGATATCTGACTTCATTTAAGGCCTACTCCATGAGACAGAACCCATACCCAACACTGCTTAAATGATCAAGAACCAGAGTCTAGATAACCCAGAGACCTAGAGCATAACCAAATACTACTGGTCTAAAAAAGTATAAAACTACTCTTAATGATACTCTGTTACGTTTATAGATCACTGTCTCATTTAGCCATTATCAGAGAAGCTTCCTCTTATAGCAGATGGGATTAGGCACAGAGACCCACAGCCAGATAATACATAGGGGTGGGGGGTGGGAGAAAGAGGGGAAGAGAGAGAGAGAGAAAGAGAAAGAGAGAGAGAGAGAGAGAGAGAGAGAGAGACAGAGAGAGAGAGAGACAGAGAGAGACAGAGAGAGAGAGAGAGAGACAGAGAGAGAGAGAGAGAAATTTTGAATACATAGCTCTAAATGGGATATTCTTAATGAAAATTTTCCCCTCAGAGATCAGGGAACCCCACAGAAGAGAAAAGAGCATAAGAGCCAGAGAAGATAGAGTATACCATGAGAACAAGACTCTCAGAATCAACTGAGCAAGACTCATAAGACCTCATAGAGATGGAAATATCAAGCACAGGGCCTACATGGGAATGCATCAGTTTCCAGGTTCTCTGTGTACATAGCTTTCAGTTTAGTATTTTTATAGGAATCCTGAGACTTTGATTCTTCTGCCTTCTTTTGAGCCTTTATTCCTTCAGTTGGGTTGCTGTATACAGCCTTGATGTTTTTTGCTTTATTTTACCGTATATTATTTTGTCATTTTTGGTTGTTACCTCTTAATAGCCTGTTGTTTTCTAATGAGAGACAGAAGGAGAGTGGATCCAGAGGTGAGGTGAGGTGGGGAGTAACTGAGAGGAGTAGAGGGAGGAGAAACTGTAATAAAGATACTATATGAGGAAAAGCTATTTTCAATAGAAGGGAAAAAGAAAATTTTAATTAAAAACTTCCCAGTTTGAAAATATGCTGTAAGGTGAAGTTTTTTCGTTTTTTGTTTTCAGTTTTTCGCTGGTGTGTTTTAAGAGTCAAACTTAATTGCTTAAATCCCAGGAGGTCTGCAGAATCAGAAACAACCAAGCCTGCCAACATCTGGAACAACCAGGTGGGACTATACCCCAGGCCCCTTGCCTCTCAGGTCACCTTAAGCATATCCAGCCCCATTGAACTATACCCTGTTTCTTGCACTCCAATTCATTCTCAGATGCCTACCAGTACCAGGTAAATGCCCTACCAGGTAAAACACCTCCCCCTTAATCTTCTGCCTGCCATGTCCTCCTAAAGCATACCCAACAGCCTTAAAGTGTACTACCCTTGAATTCCAACACCCCTACTCTGCCTGCATCCTTATGGCCTGCTACCACCTAGGACAACCAGATAGATAGCTAAAGGCCAGCATAATAATACAATCACAACAGCCAGGGCAATATGGCACCACAAGAAACTAGTTATTTTTCCACAACATGCAATGAATATCCAAACACAGATAAAGCACAAGAAAACAACCTTAAATCCAGTTGTATAATCATGATAGATGCCTTTAGAGAGGAAATTAATAAATCCCTTAAATAAATATGGGAAAGTACAATCAATCAGGTGAAGGAAATGGAATAGAACTGATCAAGACCTGAAAATAGAAAGAAGCCAAAAGGAAAAAAAAACCAACACAGACTGAAGGAATCATAGAGATGGAAACTATAGGTTAGAGAAGAGAACCAGCAGACACAAGCATCACAAGCAGAATGCAAGTGATATAAGAAAGAATCTCAGGTGTAGAAGATATAATAGAAGAAACTGATACATTGGTTAAAAAAATAGTTAAACCAAAAAGTTCCTGACACAAAACATCTAGGAAATCTGGAAAACTATGAAAAGACCAAGCCAAGACTAATAAAAATAGATGAAAGAGAAGATGTCCAACTACAAGGCCCACAAAATATCTTCTTCTAAACCAAGAAGATAGTTTCCTCAACATAAATAAAGAGATGCCTATAAATATCCAAGAAGCTTACAGAATACCAAAGATTGGATCAGAAAAGAAAATCCCCAGTCCCACATAATAATAAAAACATGAAATGCACAGAACAAAGATAGAATATTAAAAGTTGCAATGGGAAAAGGCCATGTAACATATAAAGTCAGACTTATCAAATTATACCCAATTTCTCAACAGAGACTCTGAAAGCCAGAAGGGCCTGTGCAGATGTATTGAGGACTCTAAGAAATGACAGATTCCAGCCCAGATAACAAACAGAACTTGCAATCATAGATGGAGAAAACAAGATATCATAAAACAAAACCAATTTAAACAAGATCTTTCCACAAATTCAGCTCTACAAAAGATACTAGAAGGAAAACTCCAACCCAAGGAAGTTAGCTATACCCAAGAAAACACAAGAAACAAATAACCCCACACCAGCAAAATGAAAAGAAGGGAAGAACCAACAGAGACACACAGAACATACACACACACACACACACACACACACACACACACACAAAGTACTACCACCACTACTACCACCACCACCACCAAAATAAGAGGTATTTACAATTGTTGTTTATTAATATCTCAACATCAGAGGACTCAATTCCCTAATAAAAAGACACAGTCTAACAGAATGAATTAAAAAACAGGATCTATCATTCTGCTGCATACAGGAAACACATCTCAAAAACAAGAATGTACATTACCTTAGCGTAAAGGGCTATAAAGAGTTTTACAAGCAAATGAACACAAGAAACAAGCTGGTATAGTTATTCTACTCAACCAAAAGTAATTAAAAGATAAAGAAAGATACTGCATACTCATTAAAGGAAAAACCCAGTGATGTGACATCTCAATTCTTAATATCTATCCCCAAATGCAAAGGCATCTATATTTGTCAAAGAAATATTACTAATGCTTAAAACACATATAAATAGTGGGAAACCTAGTTCTACTGCAACTTGATGTGCTGAAGTGGGTTGAAATCTATGGGAAGCCTCCTCTTCTCTGAGGAGAAAAGAAGAGGCAGATGGCAGGAGGGGAATTGGGAGGGAGGGACTGGGAGGATAGGAGGGTGTTGAGGTTGCCATTGGGTAAACAGATTAATAAGAAAAAAAATTTAAAAACGTAAAAAAAGAACCAAATTTGATAATGGAAGAAATTTGTTTTCTTTTTCTCTTTCAATGTTGGGGTTTAGAGATACAAAGACCAAGCTAGAAATTTGGGGGCATATTTGTCTGTTTTGTTTTTAGACAGAGTCTGTCTGTGTCACCTAGGATGACTTGAACTTGTAATTCATGATGACTAAGTGGCTTGTATTTTTAACAATAGCCAAATCCTATTAATACAGAAATATTTTACATAAAGTACCTGTTACACAAAGAAAACTTTTTCTCATGTACAGAGGAAGTCCTTGAGCTTGGGATGGATTTGAAAGGGAAAACAGCATTAAGGATATTTATAATCAATTTTTAAAATGGATGATGATGATGAATAAAATACATCACTACATACGCTTTTAATAGTAGTTCTCAACCTGTGGGTCGCAACTCCTCTAGAGGATCAAACGACCCTTTCACAGGGGTCACATATCAGATATTCTGCATATCAGATATTTACATCACAATTCCTAATAGCAGCAACACTACAGTTATGGAGTAACAATGAAATGATTTTATGGATGGAGTTATGACAACACAAGCAACTGTTACTAAAGGATTGCAGCATTAGCAAGGTAGAGAATCACTGGCTTACAAGGAACCTACAGTATTTCCTTGACTCTGCACTGGCTGACTGGAAGATTACCGAGGAAATCACAGAACTGTTGTATTCTGAGTCCAAGATGGTCTAGAAGACCATCAATGTTGTTGATGGAGACATGTTGGTATATAAAGTGCAAAATTTTCTTTATCCCTCAAAAACCATGTACTGAAGAGCTGAGCTCTTAGAACAGGCTGGAAAACACATCAACGAGGACTTCTGTCTCTGTACACAAACTTCTGAAAGAAGTCTGGCTCTTTTTCAGATGTACCCAAAGCTAGGCATTCACTGCTGCTTCTGTGAGAAACTGAAATTTGCTCTGCTCTCCTGTGTTTGTTTAGATCGTCTCCTGGCTAAAATGACTTGATGTTAATATCTTAATATCTGAATGGATACTTAGTATTTTTGTTTAGTCACTTTAATTATTTGTCTTTTGCCCTTGTTTCTCAATATTTTAATGTGTACTACTCAATATTTTGTGCCTAAGTGGAATCCTATTTTATGAGTCATCAGGATGGAGCACAGTACGGTTGCTTTCATTGGTGTTTGGAAGCTGAGCTTGGAATTTTGTGGTCTGAAATTAAGTCAGCAGTTCCAATGTTACAAAATCGACTCCCATTGAGTATACTGTCAGCTTTTGTCTAGGCCTTTTATACCTAAATGGCAATTAGTTAATATCTTAATCATTGTGTACTTGGGTATTTGATTTTTCAGCAGCTTAGTGAATTGTTTACATTTATCTTCATTAAATTGCATTATCGTAATCTCCTTGTATTACATGACTGTAGAGAAACTTGATTCTACTGTCCTCAACAGAAATCGCTAATGTGATTTGATAATCTTGCCTTCTCATATTTTTTAGTTGATAAAATCATTCCTTTACCTGATCAACACCTCCCCTCATGCTTAAATATATAGGATACACGGGAACAGTGTGAGAACTTATTAAATACAATACTAGGTGTGTTCATTCATTTACAAATTACCCCACATTATCACATTCTATTGATAATACTATCTGGGAGGCTAAATGAGATTTTGGTCAAGAGCTGGTCCAGAGCAGGCCTTGTTTCCCAATCTTATCACATTTTCAATTAAGAATTATTTTAAGTATATGCTTATCATTGTGAACACAAGAACTACTATTTAATACAATACCTTTGAAAAACTACATGTCCTTCCTCTCCTCTCTCCTAGCTATTGTTATGTTCAGCACTAGTTTTGTAACATTATAACATCTGGTGTGTGTGTGTGTGTGTGTGTGTGTGTGTGTATGTGTCTAAGTGTATGTGTCTGCGTGTATGTGTGTTAGTGAATATATGTGTGTGTGTGTGTGTGTGTGTGTGTGTGTGCACACACATGAATGCAGTGCTTTGGGGATGAGGACTTGGATCAGTTAGCAAAAGTATTTAGAATTTTGATTTTTATATGTTCTTTAGAGTAATTTTCATCCACAGGCCCATTCATATTCATACCCATATTCAGATACAGAATTGTCCACTTTTCAAAAATGATAATTCATCTTTGTCTCAATCAAGAGCTTTAAACTCCATTGGCAATGCATGGCTAACAGGAAGTGATTCCTTTTAAGTTCCTCACTGAGAAATTTCTTAGCCCTTTCAAATCCACTATGCCTGAGAAAATAAAATGCTTGGATTTCACTTTTTGTTGTCTTCAGTCAGTTCTTTTCCATTTTTTTCCAGACAAGGTTTAATAAAATGAAAGAGATATATCCTTTGAGTCTAAAGACTTGGGTTAAATATCCTGGATTTGAATTAACTAATTGATGGACCTTGAGTGATTTCTTTATATTTTCTGAACTTTGTAACCATGGGAAGCAATCAGGCTGATATGTGTGCTGCTGAGCTCATGAAGCAAAGTGCTGTTTGTATAGAACTAGCAGAGCTAGAGGCACATGCAAAGGACTGAATATAGTCTGGTCTTGCCCTTTCTCTTCCCATAGCATGACTTGAACCCACAGAAATATGATCCCAAACAACAGGGTGTCAAGTGGAAGAACCAGGATGATAATATAGAAGACAAAAGCAAGCTAATGATTAGACCAAGCAGAATTATTAACAAGTAGAGCATCTTCTATAAATTGGTAGATGGAAAAAAAAATCACTGAAATCAGCAGAGAGCTAAGTTAAACAATGTTGACATATAGAACATAGGATAGCACAGACACAGCTATCTTAGGGGCTGATTATTCCATCTGAGGGGAAAGACTAAGGTCTCTAGAACCTGCAGCTTTGACTCCATGAGGCACTGACTCCAGTCTTAGACCAGCCTTGTTAAGTTCACTCCTGGACAAGACACAGAACTAAAGTTCCCAATGTTCTTTCATCAGAGCCTTGGAGAGAGTCTTGGGTCAATCTGGCTTCCCCACAACACCAAATTGAAAATTCTAGGCTAAGTTAATTAAAACATCAAAGTAGATTCATTCTTATTAATATACTTTATGATTGCTGTTGTGTTTTATGAACAGTAATAAAACTCACATGAGCTGGTATAAACAACCACTATTATAGTTACACATAAAAATCTGCCAGTATTTAGGAGGTCTGTACTGCACCCAGAGTCCTTTGTTCATCTTGCTATTCACAGAAAACAGTCATGGCTTTAGATTTTGATTAAAATTCCTTTTCTCTGCTGCTGCTATCCTCATGGAACTTTTCCTTTTTCTTCTCCTCTCATATAAGCTATATCATTCTTATTTAAGAACACAACATCTAGCTCAGTGCATAAGTAGTTTTCAGTATAATTTTATGTACCGATAAAACTCCCATCATGATAATTTTCATGAGTATATAAATATGGTACCTAAATTGGTACTAAATATTATCTGAAATAAAATTAGAAATTTGCAAATTGCATTACAAACCCCCTTAAAATATTAATCATCATTTCTAGAACAACATTAGCTTCACAGTAGTAGAGTAAGTTGCAAAGGTAGAATTCAAATGGATGATGCAGGGTTCTGGATACTGGATAAGGAAGTGTGACTTTATTTTCCAAATAATGGAGCATAATAACAGGTCTGTAGAAGATTATGTGCTATGATTTGAGAATATTTAATTCTCATTTTTAATGTAAGTAAATAATTCAGGGCAGCTAGGCTTAGAAATCTTGTCTAAATTATAGAAATGATGTGGTAGGAAGATGTCAAACATGAGTGCTGCTACAAAATAAAATTCCATTTATATAATTACTTAGAATTTGCACAATGACTATGAGTTTTCTAGTTCAATGAAAGACATCAAGGAGCTCTCAATGAATAAACTATGTTTCTCCTCTTCCTTTGAAGGATGGTCAGTGTAAATAAAGTATCAAAGTTCAGGAGTAGAATCAATAAATATAATCAAGCCAATGGACTTTAAGGGTATTAAAAGAAGAGACATAAGAACATTATCTTTCAGTGATAATCAAAAGTTGGAATAAATATTTTACACTAAAATTTGTGTCAACTTGAATTTTCAAACTATTTTTGGCTTTCAGAATTCAAGAAAATTGGAGTAAATGTCTTCATTAGACATCTATGGTTGTGCATCACCAGATTTGCAATAAATAGTATCCAGTAGAGAATGTTTAAAAGCACCCTCCTGTAGAACAGTCGGTAGCCACTAGTCAATATGATTTTGAACACGTGTATGGGTGTTTCCCCCTTTTATTTCAGTATCCAGAAGAATGCTGGTATGCAGTAAATTCTCTAGTAACGCTTGTTGAAGTGTCATCATTTGATCAATGCCACAATGGCCTGTAGTTTGCTTTCCTTCTCTCCACTTGCTTAATGATATGTTTAAATGAGACTTTCATGACTTACAAATCTACAAACTACTCTACTGCTCTATGAATTCTGCCCACCTTGGCCTAGGTTCAAGGTGTTTTTGGTAAACAAACTAGGAGATATTATATTTGTTATCTTTTGTGTATGTATCTCACTTGCAAAATATTGGTCCCTGGCTAGCATTCATGTAACAGCTTCCCATATGAATGTTAAACAGGCAGTGATGATGCTCTATAATTACAGTGCTTGAAATGATTGGAACTAAATTGGCACTCCAATTATAGATGCATGAAAGAGGTGCCAGTATATCACATCCAGTCCATTAATTTCTAAAGTGGTTCAGGACATCTCAGTGTCTCGATGACATTACTTATTCACAGCTGCAGTGATTCACTCACAATTCTGATACTTCAAAATTTTGCAAGTTGAAGGAGTGTTCTCTCTTACCTTAATATTCTTGTTATTTTCTCCCATAAGATAGATAGAGAGACTAGAAGAGATGAGAGAAGAGAGAGAGAGAGAGAGAGAGAGAGAGAGAGGTTGGAATGGAGAAAGGTTGCAGAGGAGAGATAGAGAAAAATAGAGGTATAGAGAGAAATGAAACTAAGTTCCATATGTAGGATTCAAAACAACTGGAGCAACAAGTATTCAGTAGATTTTATTTTCATTATTTTTTTTTATAGAAGAATGAAACTTTTGTCTTTCATATGACCTAAACCACAAATTTATCCAAATCTGCCAAAATAAAATTAAGAATGAAGCATTCTTGGTTGTTGAATTTTCAGTGTTTATATGGTTGTCTCTGTGAGTTAGACCCAAAAGACAATCTTTTCCATGGAAGTAATGTAAAGTAATGCTCCTCCTCTAATTTTCCAGAATGTCACTGTGATATTCATAGTTGAACATAAACATTTTTTGTAGACATGGATGGACACTATTCATTATTGTCAGTAGAAATGACACTCAGGATAATTTAACTTTGTTAATATACCCTCTCTCTCCTCTGTATTTACTTCACTAGGAAGCTAGTTAATTTCCAAATATTTACATAACTTCTCAAGATGTTTCTTTTATTGATCTCAACATTATTCCTTTGTATTTTGAAAAGATACTTGATATATAAAATATATTTTCAAATTAAAATATGGAAATATTTGGCACTAAATTTTATGCATGTTCTGCAGCTGTTGGGTTCATCTGATCCAGGGTACATTTAATCCTGCTGTCTTTTTCTTCTTGTTTTTTTCTTTTCCTTTTTGTATGATCCATCCTTTGATGAAAATGGGGTGTTAAAATCCTCATTTATTATTGTATGTGAGTCTATATATTCCCCTTAGCTTTACTATTTTCATATTTGGATACTTCAAAAGGAGGGATATGTATTAGAATTTTTATTTCTTCTTGCTAACGTGACACTGTTATTATAATCATCCTCTTTTCTTTTTTGTTTTTTTTTTCTTTTGGTTTAAAATTTTCCACCTAATTTAAATCTAACTATCCCAGCTTTCCCTTGGATCCATTAGCATGGAACAGCTTATGTGTGCTTTTATCAATAATGAGTTTCTTGAAGCAATATGTAGCTGGGTCTTGTTAAAATGACTTACTCTATAAATTTAATCCATTTACGTTTAAGGTGATTATTTTCAAAATGAAGTCTTATAGTTATTTTAAAAACAATTTTCCAGTTTTTTTCTTTCCTTTTTTTCACTTTCTCATAGCATCTTTTCTGGTAAAGTGATTCACTCTGTAGTTGATTCCATGTTTACTTTTTGTTTTTTTTCTTATAGGTATTGGCTTGAGGTTACCATGACACTACCAAAGCCATTATTTTAAATACTGACATATCTTCAAATGGTAACAAATTGGAAACAGTAATATAAAATTAAGGTAGAACAAGTATAGTATTAAAAAATGACAGTTTTGATCTTCTACACATTTTAAATATTTGATGTCTAATTTTATATCTTTCCATATTTTCTCAGTCTTAACATATTAGTATAGTCATTGTTCTAAAATGCTGCTTTAATATTTATGAAATTTATTAGCTGGGGGTAAATGTTCAGTGTGGAGGGATATAAAAATGGGTTTGAGGAGAGAGTAGGAGGAGGAATAACCAACAAGTAACTTTATGTTATTTTAAAATCAAATAAAACCCTTTTATTTTGCATGATGTTTCCTCCAGGAGTGAGCTTTAAATCTTAGCATTCATATGCACTTATCATCTCATTCTTCCAAAAGGATAGGTTCCTTTTTCATTTCTTTTAGGGCAAGTATGGGGGATATGCATTTTCTTAGGTTTTGTTTAGAAATATATACTCTTTTTTAAATAGAACATCCTTGTTAGGTCTGAGGTTGAAGTATATCTGTGATATCTAGAAATGATGACAGTAAAATATAGGATAACATACAAAAAGAATGTAAGAAGAGGCATGGATTTGTGATAGGTTATAGGCACTATATGATCATATTTGTGGAGATCACAAACAACAAAAATCAACTAGGAAACAAGTAAAGAGTAATAATACTAATTGAGTAACAAGAATATAAAAGATACAAATTGTAAAGAAAGAAGTCCAAGTATCTTTATTTGAAGATGGTACATTAAGTGACCAGAAAAATTCCACCAGGGAACTACAAATGGTCCTACAATTGATAAACACTTTCAGCAAAGTAGCTGGATACAAAATTAACTCACAAAAATCAGTACCTCACCTTTGTATAAATGGCAAATAAACTAAGAAAGAAACCAGGAAAACTGAACCTTTCACAATAGCCTCAAATAATATAAAATATCATAGTGTGACCTTAACCAAGCAAGTAAAAATGAAGAAGATATCAGAAGATGGAAAGATCTCATATGTTCATTGGTTAGCAGGATTAACATAGTAAAAATGGCCATCTTACCCAAAGCAATCTACAGATTCAATGCAATCTCCATAAAAATCCCAATATAATTATTGACAGATCTTGAATGAAAAAATCTCAGCTTTATATGAAAAAGCAAAAATCCAGGATAGCTAAAACAATCTTGAACAATAACAGAGCTGCTAGAGGGTTTTCTGTTCTGATTTCAAGTTGTAGTTCACAGCTATTGTAGTAATAATAATAATAATAATAATAAATACAATATGGTATTGGCATGAAATCAGACACATTGTTCAATGGAATTGAATACCCAGGCAAAAAAATACACACATATAGTTACCTTATTTTAAAATAAAAAACACAGAAATACACACTGGAAAAAAGAATGTATCTTTAACAAATGCTACTGGCCAAACTGGATGCAAATGGATCCAGACTTATTACCCTCAAAACTCAAGTCCAAGTGGATAAAAAAACCTCAATATAAAACCAGATACAATGAACCTGATATAAGAGAAAGTAGGGAATAACCTTGGACTTGTTGACACAGGAGAATACTTTCTGAACATAATACCAATAGTATAGACACCAAGATCAACAATTAATAAGTGGAACCTCATAAAACTGAGGTAAGGCAAAGAATACCATCAATTAAAGAAAGTGGCAGCCTACAGTATGGGAAGAGACTTTTCCCAACTCAACATCCAATAGAGTGCTAGTATCCAAAATGTATAAAGAACTAAATAAACTAGACACTAAAGAACCTAAATTATCCAATTTAAAATAGGGTGCAGAGCTAAACAGAATTCGCAATAGAGGAAATGTGAATGGCCAAGAAAAACTTAAAAAAAAAATGTTCAACATCCCTAGCCATCAGGAAATGCAATTCAAAACTGCTTTGAGATTCCATCTTACTCATGTCAGAATGGCTAAGGTTGATAATACAAGTCACAGTTTATACTGGTAAGGATGTAGAGCAAGGGGAATTCTCTTCCATTGTAGGCAAGAGTGTAAACTTGTACAGCCGCTATGGATATTAGTATGGTTGTTCCTCAGAAAGATGGGAATAAATCTACCTCAAGATCCAGCTATACCACTCTTGGGAATATTACCAAAGGATGTTTCATTCTACCACACTTGTTTAATCATGTTCACTGCTGCTCTATGCACAATAGCCAGAAATTGGGAACAACATAAACATTCCTCAGTGGAACAATCCAATAAAGGAAAGGTGGTCTATTTACCCAATGGAGTATTTCTCAGCTGTTAAAAAATGACACCATGAAATTTGCAGGGAAATGGATAGAACTAGAAAATATCATCTTCAGTGAGGTAACCCAGATACAGAAATATAAATATGGTATGCATTTGATTACATATAATATTAACCATTAAATAAATGATAATCAAGCTACAACCTGTAGACCCAGAAAGGTTAAGCATAGAGGAAAGGACTAGGGGAGACACATTTATTTTGCTGGAAGAAAGAAATACAATAAATTTTATGAGTGCACAGGGATGAAGGAACAGACAAGAATGGGAAGACCAGGTGAAGAGGGGGTGGGAGATGAGGTTGTAGAGAGAGACAGATATAATTGAGGGGCATTTTAGAGTTGGTATGAAAATATAGTGAAGTGGAAACTTTCTAAAATATATGAAGGTGATCCCAATGAATTCTCCAGATAATGAGGAAGATAGAGTATTAATTGGCTCTCTTTTGTTGCCAAACAGAGCTTTCATTATCAGAACAGGTTATTATCTAGTGAATTGATGACCAAAGGAATCCTATGGAAATTTCCAAACAATCTGGGCAGTTGACAAGACAATAGCTTTTTTCCACAAACTGATAGCAAGGCCACATTGCGGATGACATCAGTCACACAACTCTTTGAACATGTATAGGTTGAGCTGGTGTCTACATAGAACTTGAAACTTTGTGTTTTAGTGTTTTTGGTGTGGGCTACCCCCCTCCAAAAAAGAAACATAAACACCAACCCAGCCAAAAAAACAAAACAAAAACCAAACCAAACCAAAAAACCTTTGATCTGCCATTCTGTCCTCCCTGCAAAATATGCTAGATCAATGATGGTTCAAAACCTATGGGAGTAACCAAGCCATGTCTGATTTGACTTAAGGCCCACTCCAGGAGATGCAACTCATACCTGACAATTTTTAGATAATCAGGAACCAGAAGCTAGATAAGGTTAAATCAAATACTGTTGTCTGAAAAAAAATAGTGATAAAGTGATTCCTAATGATATTCTGCTACATTCACAGATGAACGCCTTATTCAGGCATCATGAGAGAAGCTTCCCCCTGCAGCAGATGAGAGCTCTTTTTCTTCTGCTGATTTGCCTTGTCCAACTTTGATGTGGTGGTTTTATCTTATTACATTTTATTTTGTTATTTTTGTTGTTATCTCGTAGAAGCCTGTTCTTTTCTAATGAGATACCAAATGACAGTGGATCTAGTTGGGAGAGGATATGGGGAAGAACTGGGAGAAGAGGGAGGAGAAATGGTAGTAAGTATATATACATATTGTGTGACTGTGTGCATGTTTATGCATGTGTGTGCATACGTGTGCATGTGCGTGCATGTGTGCGTGTGTGAATCTACTTTCAACAAAAGGGAAATATACAAAGAAGCATTACATAGGAGAGAAAAGAAAACAATATTGCTGTATGGATTTTAACAGTTATAAATAATACATTACTAATTGCAGTTTGTTTTCCTTTTTCTCTTCTAAGAAAAGAGAAAATAATTCTCAAAATTTCATTAAGAACGGTGTTCTGTGTTTATTTCTCATTGTACAAAAAGAAGATACATTACCTTGTATTAATAGTAGTTTTAAGTAAATTGATCTTTAAGAAAAATAATATAACTATAATATTGAATACAGAAGATGGCAGTCTTGCTCTATTTTTGTACCTAATATATATATGGTGGCAATAGGTATACAGTAATGACAAGGTAACATACACAGAGGAAGAAAAAGAAAACAATCATGAAAACATTACCAAATTCTGTGTGTTCAGAGCGGAGTGAGGGTGCCCTGGGTCAGCCTTATGAGAAGTATAGTTGTGGCTCTTCAGCCCAGAGAAAAGATATGTCTTAGGAAAGGGGATTCATCTCTTTGTGTTTCTATTGAAGACATGACTAGAAATAGAACTGTATTCTTAACTATAGAAAACATTCACAGAAGTTTTGTGCTCTCTGTATTGGGATTAGATTGCCTTGGGAGGGAAGAATTCTTTATCTGTTTGAAAATAAGTTGTAGAGATGGAGCTCTCACTTCAAAGAAGAGGTTAAGAATAACACTATTCTAACTAATAAAAATTTGATTCAGGTAACACTTATTGATAAATGGTTTGGATAAGTCTAATAAAATACAATGGCTTATTTCTCTCCAGAATTTTTAAAAATTTTAAATCTTGTAATCTGATTCACTTTGAAACTCCTGAATATACTTGTTTTAGTTTAAATATTACTTATCTTTTCTTCCCAATGTACTTCATCTTTGACCATAGTAATTCCAACAATAATACTTATCTAGTTGACAAAAAGACAGATAGCATACTGTCATCTCCCAGATAATAAGTGTTAGCTCTACTGGTATTATCAAATCTTTATCTTAGAATGAGATCACAGATGCATGCACGGATTAAACTGGCCTGAAAAGGAGCATGCTCCTTTCACTTTGATTCTTTTGTTCTTTTCCCTTGTCAGATCCTCTCTTCTCATGTAGCATCTTGGGCAGACTGGGCACTTTCCCACTTACTTTTAGGTATAAAGAAGCTCAGAGTCAGAAGATACCAATGGCTTACTTAATCATGGTTTCTGTTCTTGCCTTATTGTGTCCTAGGTTAGGACTATATTGATGAAAAAGGGCTGCAGTGAGGCAGGGAGGCTGTGGTTTCCTTTCTTCACCCATCTTCTCCCGTGCTTCCATCTCATCACTGCTCAAGCTCTAATTTGGCTCCTCCAGAGCTGTGGTGGATAGAAGGATTAGGGATAACCGACAGACACTGGACGTTGTCTGTCTAACAGTAACAATTACATAGGTAGCAACAGCAGTCTGTGTCTAGTGAGGAGATCAAGACTGAACCATAGCTGAAACAGGAGGAAGGATGGTTCAGTCCTCTGGAAAGCAAAGAAATGTTCTCATTTGTTCACTCTTTGCCTGGAGAAGTTGCACATAGGGAATAATAATCCCTCCAGAGTACAAGTAGGGTAGTAGGAACTTAGTGTCCAGGCTAAAGACTGGCACAAGCATAGAAGAAGCCTTGAGAGCACATGGTAGCAGGAGCCTTTGGTTTCCTGACTGGAGGACTAAGAAAAAGTTACCATCAGATGAGATGGCAAAAGCCCAGAAAAATTGCATTATAGATCATGGCCAGGTATGGTCACCATGTAACCTCATGTCCATTCACCTTGACCCTTGGCATTAATTAGCTTTTCCTAGAGTTTGAAGGAATGTGATACCAGATTCACTGCAATGAAAAATTAAATAAAGAATAATTAAAAACTTTATTACAAGTATATGGTGTTTTCCCTGCATGTATGTGTACAACAGAATGATTGATGTCTGCGGAAGCCAGAAGATTAGATCAGATACCCTTAAACTGGAGCTATAAATGGTTATGAGTCACTGTGTGCTGGGAGTAAAACCCCAGTGCTCTTAATGAATAGCTAATACTTGTAACCATGGAGGCACCTCTCTAGCACCAGAGCTAAAAAAAAATAATCACAGAGCACATTCTGAAGGGTGATTTAAAAAGAGAGAATCAACAAATTGGTCAACAAAATTACCATGAGCTATAGAAGAGGCAAAGTACTGATTTTCTTTTCTTGCAGTGATATGTATAACATGTTCTTTGGAGAACCCCACTTGCTCTCTTGTGCCTGACCATGCTGGACCTCTACCTTCATGCATTAAACCTCCAACTATGTCATATGCCTCTGCAGCTCAAGCATGGATTAAGCCAAACCTGGTACCCATGTAACATGCCTTCTTTTCAGGAGAAGGGAGCACTATCAATTTAGTGGTCTTTTAATCAGAGACTCTTATGTACATACCTTCCATGTCTGAATCAGACACAAAATCTAGGTATGCCATGAAGTCCCTTATCACTTGAGAGCAATAGTTTTTTTCACATGATTGTAAGCCCTGCCCTATTTTCCAGATCCCAGGCATGTGCACACACACACACACACACACACACACACACACACACAGAGCACACATGCATACCATGCACAAACACATTCATACACAGAGAACACTGACAGCTTTCTCTAAACATTCACTTGATGTCATCTCTTCAGTCTTCCAGTAGCGTCATTTGGATGGGGTGTTGGTTGTATAGATAGAAGAGTTTTTAAAATCTAATGCATGCCCATGTGAGGATGATTGGCATTCTTAAAGATTCCCCTAGGTCTAGAAGTACTAATCTAATGTAAAGAATCATATTTTAATAACTGGATAAAAGAGCACCACCTTCTCATGCTTTTTTTAAGTATCCTGCTCCATGTCTTTGTGGTTGAATGTCTAAATTTTCAATTGTCTCCACAAATTTTTCAACAAGGCCCATTGCCTTCTTATCGCTAAGAAGTGCACATTCTACTTGCATTTATAGAGGTTTTTTAATGCTGTTTTTTTACTTTATGACAACATAAATTCAGGATTTTCCTTTAGCTATTTCCTAAGAAATCACTACTATCATTGATTTTTTTAGTGGCAGAACTACAAAT
Source organism: Mastomys natalensis (assembly GCA_021653895.1). Taxonomy (NCBI): domain Eukaryota; kingdom Metazoa; phylum Chordata; class Mammalia; order Rodentia; family Muridae; genus Mastomys; species Mastomys natalensis. Next base: position 195,578 of record JAJTUV010000689.1, read on the forward strand.
ATGTCAGTGAAGGTATAAGTTGCAATTCAGGTAATTTTGATAGCAAGTTTTCTCCTTACAGCCCACAGTTAGGGAAAATGTTCATGTATAGATTATCTTTCAAATATCTGGGGCAGTTTTCTTGAACTATCTTCATGCAGGTAATATGAGGGTCAAATGTAGGCTGACTTTATAATCTCAGGATCACATGGTATTCTTTGCCTCATTTGCATTGCAGACTGCATTTTTATCTCTGTCTGTCTGTCTGTCTGTCTGTCTGTCTGCATATCTGTATGTCTATATACCTATCATCTATCTATCTCACTGTACATGTACTAGACATACTGCTGAGCATTATGACAATAATTTCTTTAAGCATATTATGTGATTTAACCATCTTCACCATTTATGACCTCTTCATTCATCCTGATCTCCCTTTCCTACCCATGCTCATCTCTTCTTCTTCAATATCCATTCTTGCTTCTCTCTCTCTCCCCCTCTCTCTGTCATACACAGACACATGCACACACATACACACATACATACATACGTATGTGTGGTTTTATGTTTCATGGATCCACAAATGAGAGAAAGGAAGCCATACTGATTTTTGAGTATGACATCTTTACTGAATATGATAATTTCAAATTGATCCAACTGGTAGAAGAAACTCTCAGTTGTTTTCATAGTGATAAAATGACGACTTCTGCATGAAAAAGTTTAATAACAGACTTTCATATTATATCCAATGACCATATTGCTAAATGGGCCACAGTGCATTTGAACAGTAATGATGAAACCTCTGTTGGTCATGGCATTGGTGATTTACATTTTATGTTCAGCAAATGGCTGGTCAGTAAACAACATTGGAGCTGCCATGCCATCTGTAGCTTGAAGCAAGGATCCATTTAGAGGCTTATGTCACAAATCCTATTCACTCACATGGTAGGGGCATTGCTGCATTTGCCAGATTTGTAGCAGAGGTCATATTCAACAACCACATAGAGGAATTTAAACATGATGATCACCACAAGCAGGAAAAGAAAGAGTTTATAATGACAATCTTTTAAATTTTTTTTCCCACTTTAAGGAACCTAGAGTAACAGCCCCAAGACCAGTGGACTGTGATGCTTCTGAGCCATCACTTGAGAGAGGGAATAGGTCAAACATTTTATAGCTTTTCTTTCTAGACAACTGTGAGGAACTAAAGATACTGGCATGGTAAAGATACACCCATGTTTTCATGGGTGGTATGAAAACAAAGGAACAGCTAAGAGAACTATGCTTGGACTTCAGAATACAGAATACAGGCTGACTACCTCTTCTCTGCAAAAAAGAAAAAGATGCTGGGAAGGAAGTCTCTGGATTATGAGAAGGAAAGATGTCCATTACATATCATGACACAGATTTTTAAATATCTAGAGAATATAAAGAATTTTGTACAAAGAAATGAGATCTGAACTCTGACACTCTGAAAGTGACAGGGTGTTTCTTCTTTGTGGTCTCACTAACCAAGAGTTGGCCCTGTCTGTTTTTGAAGCAGGGACAAGAGATTTCATGACAAGGGCTGTGCACAGAGTACAGATGCTCGTCATTGTTGTTATACTCAATTCCCTTCTTGTCAAGGCCACATGCTCTTGCCAGCTAGGAGGAAGCCAACGAAAACAGGAGGAATAGCATGTGTCCACTTTGTATCAGCTTCCTTGAGACATGTGGTCCAGGAAAAGTAAATGTCTTCAGTATCTGCTGTTTGTCAGACAGTGGGAAAAAGTCTACCTGCATGAATTATGTGGTAGGACCCTTCTATTAAGAGGAAAACAAGGGTGGGGTGAACGTGGGGGGGCTGTAGGAAGAGGAGCTTGCTTGTGATTACTGATTGGGGGTAGGGCTAGATTTGTTTGAATATTTCTGTCAGCAGAGACTGAGATAAAATTTCATTTCTTTCCCACTGCCGTAATATGGATTATGTTCTTCCTTTTAAAGGCTTATCTCTCCATCTCCATATGTGTCTCTTTTATGTATAGCCTACACACAACAACAAGGATTATACTTTGGATTATATTACCACTTTGATAAAAACTTCCAGTGGTTTCTCATCAACTGCTTAAGCAGGGCTTCCAAAGCTCTCTATTAATTGATTTTTCCCACCTCTTTGGCTCCATCTCTGCCACCCTCTGTCTTACATGTCAAGTTGTAATTTTTGTCTAAATTCACATTTTTTTTTTGCCAACACCTTAGCTAGTTCATTAGCCCTAGGCAAAGCCCAAATTTTATTTTCCTTTTCTTCCTTACCTACTAGCTTAATTTCAGGAATATAAAAGAGACTCAATTAATATAAATGTATTAATTTACTTAGAATAAGGATCATGCCTTGTGTATGTCTTCTAGATCTAAATTTCATAAGATTGTAACCCCAGAAATTGAGCGTTTATAAAAGTTACTATGGATTCAAAGTTAAACACAATAGCTTCTCTTCCAAAGGACTTGGGTTCAATCTTCAGGACACACATGGTACCTCACAGCCATCTGTAACGCCAGTCCCAGAGTATCCAATACGCTCCACTGTCTTCCACTGGACCAAGGCATGCACACAGTACACAGACATGCATGCAAGCAAAACACCTATAAAACACACACACACAGAGGCACAGACACACACACATACAGTGCTGCTTTAAAACATAATTAGGAGAGAGCAATTTGTTACATGTCAATAGATAAGTAATACACTATTTGCTATTGCATAATCTAAGTAGTTAACTAGGGCCTAGATCTCTCTTCAGAGAGATGAGCATACTGATGTTTGAGCCCTCTGTAAGTACAAGACAGAGAAGAAAGATAAGTATTAAGTCAATATAGATGTTATTACAGCAATTATGTAAATATTTAATAAATGTTCAACATCCTTTATCATCAGGGGAATGAAAATCAAATGAGCCTGAGATTCGACCTCACACCAGTCAGAATGGCTAAAATCAAAAACTCAGGTGACAGCAGATGCTGGCAAGAATGTGGAGAAAGAGGAACACTCCTTCACTGTTGGTGAGATTGCAAGCTGGCACAACTACTCTGGAAATTAGCCTTGCGGTTCCTCAGGAAATTGGAAATAGTTCTGTATGAGGACCCAGCTATACCTGGGCATATACCCAAAAGATGCTCCAACATGTAACAAGGACACATACTCTACTATGTTCATAGCAGCCTTATATATAATAGCCAGAATCTGGAAAGAACCCAGATGTCTCTCAACAGAGGAATGGATACAGAAAATGTGGTACATTTACACAATGGAATACTACTCAGCTATTAAAAACAATGGTTTCCTGAAATTAGCAGGCAAGTGGATGGAACTAGACAATATCATCTCGAGTAAGGTAACACAATCACAAAAGAACACACATAATATGTACTCACTGATAAGTAGATATTAGGAAAAAAAAGCTTGGAATACCCACAGTACAACTGATACAACTCACAGACCATATGAAGTTCAAGATGAAGGAAGACCAAAGTGTGGATGCTTCAGTCCTACCTAGAAGGGGGAACAAAATAATCACAAAAGGTAGAGGGAGAGAGGGACCTTGGAGAGAGAGGGAGGGAGAGAAAAAAGGGGCAGGATCAGGTTGAGGAGGAGCTGGGGGAGAAATACAGAGGGTCAGGAAATTGAGCAGAGGTGTGTAGCAGTAGGGGGAACACTAGAAAATCCCAGATGCCAGGAAAGCAAGAGGCCCCCAGGACACAACAGGGATGTCATTTGCTGAAATAATCTACAAAGAGGAGATAGAACCTGTAGAGACAATATCCAGGGTTAGGCATGGTCCCTGGTTTAGGGATGGGGCCACCCACTCATCTGAAAAATATTAACATAGAATTTCTCCTGTCTAAAGGAAATGGGGAGACAAAGACTGGAGCAGAGACTGAAGAAAAGACCATCCAGACTTTCCCACCTAGGGATCCATCCCATCTATAGACACCAAACTCATTCACTATTACTGATGCCAAGAAGTGCTTACTGACACTTCCAGAGCCTGACCAAAACAGATGCAGATGCTTGCACCCAACCATCAGGCTGAACAGAGCACGGGGACCACAGTGGAGGAGTTAAGGAAAGGGCTGAAAGAGCTGAAGGGGTTTGCAACCCTGTAGGAAGAACAAGAATATCTACCAACCAGACCCCCCCAGAGGTCCCAAGGACTTAACCACCAACCAAAGAGAACACACTGGGAACCCATTGAAAGGATGGCCCAATCTGGCATCAGTGGGAGGAGAGGTCCTTGATCCTGTGGAGGCTCCATGTCCCAGCATAGGTGAATGCTAGAGTGGTGAGGAGGGATAGGTGTGTGTGGGGGGTAGCACCCTCATAGAAACAGGATTACGGGAGATAGGATGGGGGTTTGTGGAGGGGAAACCAGGAAGGGAGATAACGTTTGAAATCTAAATAAAATAACCAATAAAAAAGGAAATATCCAAGGACAACCACTCATAATAATTTGTTTGTATGATACCCATCCCATGGGCAAGCACCAATCTCTAACACCATTAATAGTAATCTGTTATGCTTGTAAACAGGAGCAAGTTGTCCTCTGAGAGGCTCCACCCAACAGCTGACTCAGACAGATGCAGACACCCTCAGCCAAATAGTGGATGGTGTTTGGGGGCTCTTATGGAAGAATAGGAGGAAGGATTACAGGCCCTAAAGGGATAGGACCTCCACAAGAAGACCAACAAAATCAGCTAGCCTGGATCCTTGTGGCTCTCTGAGTCTGAACAACCAACCAAAGAACATACATGGGCTGGACCTAGGCCTCCTCACACCTATGTACACAGATGTGTAGCTTGGTCTTCATGTGGGTCTCAAACAACTGGAATGGGAGCTATTGGCTGTTGCTTGCATGTGGAATATGCTCTCCTACCTGGGCTCCCTTGTCTATTCTCAGTGGGAAAGGATGTGCCTAGTTGAGCAGAGTCTTGAAGTGCCAGAGTGAGGGATACCTTGTGGGGTCAGAGGAGAAGGGAAAAGAGTATGGGGGAAGGATTGTGGGAGAAGATGACCAGGATGGGGGCAGTGAGCAGGATGTGAATAAGTAAAAATAGAAATTAAATTAGAAAAAAAGGTGAGTGACTGGCATCTGAAGCCATTTTGTATCTGCTACTATAAGAACTAAGGACACTGCTTATTCCACACTGCACTCATTTGATTCTTACAAGTATGAAGATGTAATTCATTTTAACCATGTCTTTGCTTGAGGAGTATGCTTCACTCTTAGAACTACTGCAGCTCATTGGTTTTCCATTCCCTCAGATTCTGCTCTATCTTTGTCCCTGTACATGCTGTAGGCAGAACACATTTGGGGTCAAAGGCTTGGGGGGTGGGGGGAGGCTGTTGCTGTCTTATTCTTTCACTGGGATTCCTGCCTGACTACAAGAAGTGGCCACTTAAGAATCCATGTCCTCCAACGACAGAAGGACCTGAGCCATTACAAGGTCCCCTTCAATTATTGGAGGTCAGGCCTCTATCCCCGCCTTCGCAAGAATAGAATAGCCAAGGTCCTTCTATACTTAGAGAAGGGAGGAGATGTCAGAGCAGCCCTACATATACACTAAAGGCCTAAAATCAGCCATAGGCCTAAAGTCAGCAATAGTCCTGACATACATGCATGCTAACACCGAGTCTTGGGTCTCTATGGAAAAACACTGAAACAGCAGGCTATAAGCTATCGTAAACAGGCAGCTTCTGTGGAAATTTACTAGCCCAAGTAGTCATAGGTCTTATAAATAGGCAGCCTGGTGGACAGTACCAACTTAGAAAGGACAAGTGAATCATAGGCAGAGTCATAGTGACCTGTCCCTGAACCTACACCTAGCTGATACCCTGTTCTGAAAGGTATCTGTACTCCCCCTGAACATCTATGCTCCAGTGCCATTCCCGTCCCCACATCCTGCCTATTTGTGTTTATAACCCCTGTGTAAATAAGTAAATTATGACGTGATTTAAATAAATAAATTAATTAAAAAAAAAAAAAGAATCCATGTCCTCTATGAACATAGTGGAGCATGTGTCCTTGTTATATGTTGGAGGAGAAATCGTGGGTGGCGAGGTGGGAATGGGAGGGTGGGTGGGGGCATATCCTCATAGAAGCAGGAGGAGGGGGAATGGGATAGGAGGTTCCTGGGTGGGGGGGAAAGGGGATTACATCTGAAATGTAAATAAAATATCCAATAAAAAAAAAGAATCCATGTCCCCTAATGCTAGGAGTCTCAGTTAGAGTCGACCCTTAGACCCTTTGGAGCCTCTCCCCATCCCAGGTCTCTGGCATGTTCTGGGCATTGTCCGTCGTCTCCCTCCCCCCCCCGCCCCCAAGCAGATCTTCTTTCTCTCTCCTCTGTTCTCCCTATCTATGATCTCCTATCCCCATCCTGCTTCCTTCTCCTTCCCCTCTTCCACCCAGCTTCCTAATTCCACCTTCAATATATATATGGCACATAACATTTTTTGTATCAGTTGAGAGACATCAGGATTGTTTCTAGTTCTGGCTACACAAATAAAACTGCTAGTACATATTTGAGCAAGTGTACTCGTAGGATGGTGGAGCATCTTTAGGGAATACGCCCAGGAGTGGTATAGCTGGGTCTTGAGTAGAACTATTCCCAATCTTCTGAGAAATCACCAAATTGATTTCCATAGTGGTTATATAAGTTTGCACTCTGACCAGCAGTGGAAGAGTATTCTCCTTGCTCCACAATCTTGCCAACATGTGCTGTCCTTTGAGTTTTAATCTTAGCCATTCTAATGGCTGTAAGGTGGAATCTCAGGGTTGTTTAGATTTGCATTTCCTTGATGACTAAGGATGTTGAGAATTTCTTTAAGTGCTTCTCAGCCATTCGAGATTCCTTTGTTGAGAATTCTCTGTTTAATTCTCTACCACATTTTAAAAAATTGGGTTATTTGGATTGTTGTTGTCTAACTTCTTGAGCTCTTTGTATATTTTGGATATTAGCCCTCTGTTGTATGTAGGGTTAATTGTAGGAGAAGCTAGGGTGGGAGGAGTTAGGAGAGGAAAAGGAAGAGGAGGAGCTAGGGGGGGAAGAGAGAGAGAGAGAGAGAGAGAGAGAGAGAGACAGAGAGAGAGAGAGAAGAGAGAGAGAGAGAGACAGAGAGAGAGAGAGAGAGAGAGAGAGAGAGAGAGTAGATGGAGGTGGATGTTCACATGTCTGTAGCAGTCAAAGGTAGTTAGTATATCTAGGTTGGGTATTGGGTTACACTTCTGATTGTATGGGTATCTTGTTACTGATCATCACCAAATATATAAGCCTTTGATTAATCTTTAAGCATCAGAGTCTCATCTTTCTACTGGGCCCGTGTGGATGGCGGGATGGTCTGGGCAATGCCCAGCCTTGCGGAGACAGCATGGAAGATTGGCAGAGCCATTTCTCACGCTGACATTTCATGAGTGGCAGGGCTGGTGTTTCTTTCTGGTCATTTCTAGTTATGGCATGCTTTGTGGCCTCTGGCCGAGAAACACGGCAGCTGAGCGAGGCAGAGCCACCCCAGCTTAGATAGTCAGCATGACTGGAGGCTGTTTTAAATACTTACTGCAACAGTTAATGAAGATCTTTTCCAAATCTGTAGGCTGTCCTAGTGACAGTGTCCTCTGATTTACAGAAGCTTTTCTGTTTCATGAGGTCCCACTTATTAATTCTTGACCTTAGCACCTGAGCCATTGGTGTTCTGTTCATAAAGTTATCTCCTGTACCAATGAAGTCATGGGTAGTCCCCATTTTCTCTTCTATTAGATTTAGAGTATCTGGTTCTATGTTGAGGTTTTGATCCATTTGGACTTGAGTTTTCTACAGGGTGATAAATATGAAACTATTTGCATCCTTATGCATGCAGACATTCAGTTAGACCAGCACTATTTGTTGAAGACTCTCTGTCTTTTTCATTGTATGGTTTTGGCTTCTTTGTCAAAAATCAAGTGTCCATAGATGTATGAGTTTATTTCTGGGTCTTTGATTTGATTCCATTGATCCACCTGTCTGTTTCTATACCAATACTATGCAGTTTTTATTACTATTGTTCTGTAGTACATCTTGAAGTCAAGAATAATGATACCTCGAGAAGTTCTTTTATTGTTCAGGATCATTTTAGCTATTTTGTGTTTTTACACACAGCTTTTTCCCAGTACTTCCCTGCTTTACATTGTGCAGCATTCTATTGTTTGAATATGTCACAATGCATTAATGTATTCACATGGTTTTGGGAACCTTTTTAAAAAATGTAACTTGGTATTTTAATAATTTTCATGCAGTTTTTAGAAACATATTAATATCTTTGAGTTATCAAATTAGAATTGTAATAGCAATAAATGTGAAATGTTAATTTTTTTCTTTAATTTGAAAAAAATAAAAGAAGCAAACTTACTGAGAAAATTAGTCAAAATAGTCAGAATAAATGTAGAGGAAGACGAACACCATGATTTAATGATAAAATCAGAGCTAATGGATGTATATTAAACATGACAAAGAGAAGAGAAATATAAGGAACAGAATAGCAACTGTATATCATCTGATTTCTCTTAAGAAAAAAATGAATGAATGGGAGTTCTAGTTAGTAGAACTATTGTATTGAAAATACAAAAGTGCTATAAACATTTTCAGATAAAGACATTAGAAAAATTTGTTAGCAGGAGACTTGCATTCAAATACATGTCAAAGCTTGTGTGCTCATTGTATCATCTGCAATAATCCCTTCCTGGTCCACTGCCACCTGCTCAGCCACCAGGCCATAAACTCACTGTAGATTAAGGGGTACATCCTCTTTTACATGTTTAGATCTTGTGGAATCACCTCTGAGGCTACATATCATGTTTTCTCAAAGTTCTCATTTTTGCTTTACTAGTTCTTAATATCCATTTGTTATTCAGTTTTTGAATAAGCACTTTTTATAGTGCTAAATAATATATATGAGGACATTAGTCATCCTAAGAAACCTATTATTTGTTGTTTCTGTTGAATCATGAGGTCCTTTTTTCCCTTCTGTATCTGTTAATATTTTATTGTTTCAATTTAATCCATGTAAAACCTGGGGGCATAAATTGATGATCCTTGCTTTAGAGCGTTTCATCATTTTTTTGTAGGATGCTGATGAGCAATGTTGTTTTAGTATTAATTTAGTCCTCTCTTAAGAGGTGAGCTTAACAGGAAAGAGGTTCTTGAGTTCATCTTTAACTTCCTGCAGGCTCAAGATAGCCTATCACATACCGAAGGCATTAATCTAGGGTAACCTGGCTTCCTTTCTGCTTTCAAATATTGTTATAGTTTTCATTGATATTCCTTTCTGTAGTTTCCACTTTTTTCCTCTTTATCTTACTTTTTAAACATGTAATTCATTTTAAAATTTATTGACAAATATCCAAGAACTAGATATAGCCTCATGAGTTTGTCTTCTATATTGCAATAGCACAGAAAGTGAAAGTCAGGGAAATTGTCACTAGACTACAAGAGCCACTGCACCTCATTTAGTCTCGGTTAGTTTTCCCTGTGTGAAATGGAGACACTAATGAGGCCCCCTCAAGATGAGGTTGAAGATTATTGAGGTAGCCTTGTGAACTCACTTTGCAACCATTGGTTACACAGCAGTTACTATGCGGAAGAAGTTCGATTACTCCTTGTCAAATGAGCTAGCAGATGAACATAAAGCTTTACCTCCCATGGACTCAGAGGAAAAAATTGGAGCATGCTTAGCAGTTATCCTCGCTAATGCTGAAGAAAGTCTTGGCAGTGTTATCTCCCCTCCCTGTGAAGACATGCTGGGAGCAAACTAGATATAAAAGAAAAATGTGACAAGAATGCTGCTTGTATATAAGATTCTACTGGGGATCCTCAGGAAAAGGAGATAGAAGAGGTTGGTAGAAGTGTGTTGACATGATGAAAAGCAAGCAGGCTGGTTATAGAACTTAGCAACAGCTGTGAAAGCAATGGATGTGGATAGAACAATAGCAATCAGAAAATAGCCCAAAGGAGAAAATATTGGTGCAGTTATATGTTGTTTTTCATCCTGAACTCTTGTTGTCTGGGAAGCAGCTGGATGTGGTGCACACACTCTTCTTGCCTTAATTTTTGTTCATTATTAAGTCACCAAACATTGTATTCTTAACTAGTGTTAGTGTAATTTAATTTCATTACCTTATTTTCCCTCTCTCTTAAACTGCTGCACCATTGGGGCCTTTTACACACATTATTTTAATTAGTGCTTTAATCAACACAGTGGAAGGGACATTTAAAAAAACTCCCTTGTCCTGTTAATAAGATTGAAGTGAATTTCTTATAATTCTTTCCCGGATCAGTGAGACAAGGTTCAGCACTTTCACTGTTATTACTCCCTCAGATGGTCTCTCCTTGCTATGCAGCTCTGCTTTCTCAGTAGCTCTCACAGAATAAACAAATTCAGCTTACATATGTCTTGATTCTGTGGTGAACATTTCTATTGTTTAATGTATTTTACATAAACATGCGTACATGTGCATAGCAGTGCATGTGCGTGCACGTGCACTCTCCCCCAATTTTAGTATGTTTCACCCCAAATTCCATTATCTTATTCTATTTTCCCACTAGGATTCTACTCAATTTTTGTATTTTGCATGTATCTAGCAAGATTGGACAGTTTTTAATCATTTGAAGTTTACTTTTTTTTTTTTTTTTCTTTTTTTTTGGTTTTTCAAGACAGGGTTTCTCTGTATAGCCCTGGCTGTCCTGGAACTCACTTGGTAGACCAGGCTGGCCTCGAACTCAGAAATCCGCCTGCCTCTGCCTCCCAAGTGCTGGGATTAAAGGTGTGCGCCACCACCGCCCGGCTGAAGTTTACTTTTAAGCCATGTTGTGTTTATGTTCTTCTATAGTACGATTGATGGATACTAGCAAAACATGGATTTAATTATTTCTCTTTGCATACATAAATCAATCCTAATATTTGAGACTTTAATGTGAATGAGGAAAAATTAGATGTATCTATATACTTCTATATCACATGCCATAAATTTCAAAGTTCTGAATTTTATAGAAATAATCAGCAGAGTGGAAAATGTTCCTTTATATGATTCAATTTCCATAGGGTAAAAACAAACACATTGTTTGCAAGTGTCTCATACATTTCTGAAATTCCTCTTGTTTATCCCCATAGAAAAGATGCTATATAACATGATAGAGAACTCATTCAAAAGCACTCTCTAGAAAATGCTGCTTGAGGAGAGGAGGCTTCTTTTCATCATGCCCTTTGGGGACTTTAGACAAAGCAGAAAGATCAGTAGAGTTCACACAAAGCAGCACAACTCAATAAAATGAGTTTTATAGACACAGTATATAGTTAGGCATTCAGCGCATGCATCAAATTTATAGACACATGTACACACATTTATTTTCTAATATCTGTGTAGGGTTGAATGTATCTATCTATCTATATATTGAAAGCAAACTTCTCAAAATATAATTTACATAAAATTAAAGTAAGTCTTTAAATAATGCATTTGTATGTATGTGCATTTACGTGTGTGTGTGTGTCTGTGTGTTTGTGCTCCAGGATGCATGCATGTGGAGGCCAGAGCTCAATATCTGGTGTTGTCATCAATAGTTCTTGATCCTAACTTTTTTGTGACAAGGTATCTTACTGACCTAGAGATTCTCAAATAGTCAAGGTTTTTTGTTGAGTGAGTCGCAGGCATCTTCTTGTCTGCATCTCTGATGCTAGGACTAAAATGCAAGTGGCTATACTTCGGTTTTGTTTGTTTATTTGTTTGTTTGTTTGTTTTTACTTTGTGCTGAGAATTCAAACTCAGGCCTTCACACTTGCTTGGCAAGCAGTTTACCAATTGAGCCATCTCTATAATCTAAATTATGGGTTTTTCATGAACTTCAAAAACTTTATATATATCCATTGAAAATTTTGAGTAGCTTCACAAATCTTGGGCCTCAGTCTGGTGAGCCTTTCAGATATTCACTAAGACAGCACTGAACTGATTTCTATTACTAAATATTTATGTCATTAGATAAATGATTTTTTTCCTATAGTTTTGTAGAGATGGAATCATGAATATTTACAACTTTGCTTCTTTTAACGTTTTATTTATTCCTTGAACATTTTGCATATGTGTACAATTTATTTCAAGCATATCATAATATTTTATTGAGAATCATCCACATTGTTACATGTATGGCCAGTGTTAAATTATAAGTATTCTGTTGTATGAAATGTCATGTTTTAAAACCTATAGGAGCTTTCTATTTTCTTTTTCCTAGAAAGTTATTGTCCTGGTCAGTTGAAATGTAATAACTTTTCTGGAGTATAAATGCAACAATTCTTCCCATATAGTTTTGAATATATATTATAGTCATATGAAAACAAAATATTAAAATGAGAGCTTTTGTTATTATTTGCTACATATCAGGGAGATAAGCAAACCAGATGATAAACACTCAACACTCCAGTAGGTACAAATTTACTTGAGTTGATTTTGCAAAATACAGTCTTCTAATTCTTCTAAATATATTTTTAATTTTTAATTTTTTGACATTGTAATATAATTACATCACTGTGTATTTATTTATTTGTGACTTATTAACAAGAAGCAGTCATGAAATAAGCCTATAGAATATACCTGCATGAGTAGTGAGCAAGAAAAGAAAATTTTTTTTAGATTATATTAAAGACTAGCTTGTTCAAAATTAACATAATTTGTACATACTTGGAAGATTATATTTTATTTCCTAAAGTGGTGTTACTGGATTTAGGATAGCATGACTCATAAAACCAGTTTGAGTGACCTTAAGTGTGAAACTCTTTAGTGATCTGATATGGAATTCACTAGAAAGCCCATGTAGATTTTGACCTGTCATGCAATTCATATGAAGATATTCAACAGCTTGATGCTTCTAATCATCTTCAGTGATGTCATACACTCTGGCAAATCATGGTTTAATATTAGAATGGTGTAGTTAAAAATTATGTGACTATGATATTATTAAAAAAATTTGTAGTTTGAGTGTTCTCACGTTTGTCTCGTAGCCCTGTCATAAGAAATGCATTAAGAGAGGCAGCTATGTATACTGCCCAATGTGGTGACAGGTAGTTCTTTCTTACTGCTTACAAATCTGTTCAAATGTTGGCTATCAGAGGGGAGTTTCCAGCTATGTAAAATGGAATTCTTATCCTGGCTGCACTTGCATGTGTTGTTGCACTTATAAAAAAACCCCACTCATCAAATTAAATGTGTATTAATTATTGTTAGTCTGCCACACAGAAATATATCCTACAAAATCATAAGATACGGTGATCTTTAAGTTTGTTTTTATTTAATACTTGGACAGGTTTTTGTGTTTTTTATTTTTTTTATTTTTTATTTTTTTTGCCAGCGCCTATCTAATTACCTTAGCAGTCTTAATATGTAAGACATAGCTAGGACAAATGAATAATGTTCACCATCCATCATGTAACTACCACCATGGCTAATATTTACTCAAAAAACAGGGTAGCCTTTTTATTGGTGACATTAGTGCTTTATTTAGAAAAAACTTTTAAGAACCAGGAAATGACATAGAAAGGAAGATTGGCTTTTTGCCTATAAAATTGAACAAAGAGAAAGCAGGATAGTCATAGCCTTTAACCATATTACTGCCCTTCCTCTTGAATCAATCAGAAACCAGCCAATGTAATAACTACAGTTGATAACAATGAACAAAGACAGCTATGACTGTAATGAAAGTTCTACTAAGGTTTATCACTTACCAGCTCATTGTAAGAACAGGATTCTTGAAACCAGACAGAAAATACTCATTTTTCATCATTACCATCACCAACAATATGAGAAATTTCATGTTAATGACTCAGATTCTCTATTTATAAAGGACAGATAACAATAGTCTATCTTCTCACATACTTTGTAAAGTTACACGAAGCATTCTGTGTGGGGAAATGTATGAAGCATTGATCATAGAACCTAATCAAAGCCAGTATTCAATATGGCTTAAATAAACAACACAAATTACAATAAGAGTGGTAGCTAAATAAAATGTAGTAGTAATTATTGTGTGTTTGCCATCATTGTCTTTGCAGAAAGCAGAGATAAAGGGTGAGAGGCTGTTAGTTTATGTTCCAGATGGGCATGCCCACCTGGGCTGTGAGAATGCACCAGCCCCAGCAGGCTCTCTGTCCCTATTTCAGACCCTACTTTCATTTGCCATGCAAATTACAGGCTAGCACAGGGTGGGAACAGTCCTGGTATAATAAACTAGAAGATCTGCACAGCCTGCTGGGGTGGCTTTCTGTCCTCATTATTGGAGAAGAAAATGTATTCAGCACCATCCAGGTTCTTTTGTGCCCACATTTCCATATTGATTAAACATCACCATTCCTGGCTTCTTCAAATTGCTCTCTCATGCCTCATCTCCTTGTTGCCTTGCCATCTGTTTAATGTGTCTCTTGCTGGCCTGATGATCTAGGCTTCATTTTTCTTTGCAGTTTTTGAAATCAATCAAGTAAAAATAAAAATGATAAATGAACCTAGACCGAGTGCCTACTATATCTCTGAACTTTGCATAATGTTATCTAATTCACAACAATTCTATCAAATAGATGCAGTGGCTATTTCTCCTTGACAAGAGAGAAATATTACAATGGCCTTAAAACTATGAAAATGAGGAATTAGAATTTGAACCCTTGTCTGTCTAGTGCTTTTACTCATGGTTGTTTGCTATACTATGTATCAGACCATGAGCAGAAAGTAAATTGGAGTAAAACAAAGCACCACCCACATGATCTTGTACTTTAAGATGAAGATTCAAAAGGACATATAGCAGTGGAACCTAATACATGATAGAAATGGATTCAGTTGTCCATGAAAACACAGTAATAGGCAGTATAAAATAGGACATACTAACTTCTCTCTTTAAAAAGGAGAGTGTATACATACATACATACATACTATTTTATATATATATATATATATATATATATATATATATATATATATATATATATAAATGGAGTACATATATAATGTGGAATATATATTATGGAAATGGGAAAAGGAAATGGGCAGTTTTTTGTCTCAGTTCTTTCTGGTTCTTGAAGAATATGTCTTCACCATTGACCTTTGACTTTGTAAGGGAAGCAGGGAATCTGGACTTTTGTGGGTTATCTTGGTTCTAGATATTGGAAACTAAATCACTATTACCACCATTACAACCAACAACAAACTCATCAAGCAGAAGAATCATCTATTTCTACTTCCAAGTGTATCATGCAGGATGATTTATTTCTTCGTTCTAGATTAGTGAGTTCTGGAATATTCTTAGATCAAGCCAGAGATAGTCTGGTGTGTGTAAAGCTGAAGCATGAGAATGTAAGAGTTAAAGCTGACTTTTTGAATTGTGGATCTTTGAAGTTTATGGGCTTATCAGACCTAGGTGAGATAATCCTTGGCACATAAATATGAGCTAAAGTACACATAGATTATTGTGATGGTCCGATACCTATGATGGAATTCTTGCTCACATGGATGTTGCTGTCTGCTACTGAAATCCTATGCACTAGAAAGTTATATGTATCCCTTAGCCTTGGAGAGCCTGACATCTGTCAACAGATTGGCTGTGTAGAGTTGAAAAAAAGAAATAACCCTAGGCTGGTCTCCCAGCCAACCTGAGACTCCTGAGCAAGGTCCGGAAATAAAATTTGATCTCTAGAACTGGGCTTTTAGTATCCAAGGAAAAGACTACACAGAGAAAGAAAGAAGAAAGGAATGGAGTAATTCTGTAGTAAGATTAATTACTATAATCTAAAAGAAGCAACATGAATCAGAAGAGAGAGCTCAGTGATAAAGACCATTTGATACTCTTGCAGAAGACCCAGGTTTGGTTCCCAGCATCCACATCAAACATCTCATCACTGCTTATAACTCCAATTCCAGAGGATTTAATAGATACCATACTCTGGCGTCTGTGGAAACCAGGCATACATGTGGCAAGTACACATACATGTAATCTCCTATACACATCAATAAAATAAAAATAATCTGTATAATTTTGAAAAAATTTAAAAGGACCAACATGAAGTGTCCATTGAAGAATGTAAGAGTGATAACACATAGAGAGACATTTCAAGTAAGTTGGGAACAGCAGGAAAGAAGGTTTAGAGGCAGATGCTAGTGAACAATGTATACTGAGCTGCATTAAAACAAAAGCAGTCTGATCCTATGGATTTTTCCCATGGGAGATCAATAGGTCTTAGAATGTGGTAGAGCAAGGTTAACATCCTTGACATATGGTCCCAGGGGTGAGAAGGGAAACACTGATGATTTTCCAAGAAACCATTGGTAATACAATTATTCCTGCTTTTTGTGCACTTAGAGTTAAGTTTAAAGTTCCATCACAATGAATTAAGTTATAATAAATTAAAAACTTACTTCATGCCCTTATGTGTTTACAGTGTGGTGGATAAGATAGTCATGGATCAAACATTCAAATGGATACATAAGAGATTTTAATATTGTGAGTTGAGGTAACAAGGGAGGACAACATTTACTATTTGAAAGATTAATAAGCTTATCTGGGAACAGAAAGACATAATACCTAGGAAAAACCTGAAGAGAGTGAAACAAGTTTTCTTTTTTTGTTTTAATGATTGATTTATTTTTTATTGGATATTTATGTATTTACATTTCAAATATTACCCCCTTTCCCAGTTTCCTCTCTGGAAACCCCATATCCCATCACCTCTTTCCTGCTTCTATGAGGGTGTTCCTCCTCCCATCTACCCACTCCCACCTCACTGCCCTGGCAAACCCCTACACTGAGTCATCGAGCCTTCACAAGACCAAGGACTTGTCCTCTTCTTGATGCCCGACAATGCCATCTTCTGCTACATATGCATCTGGAACCATGTTTTGTTTTTTTTTTTTTTTTTATGGGAAGAAAGAAAACCAGTCTGGCAGCATAAAGAAAGACAATATGGGTCAAAGGAAAGCTTGATAACAACAGAAAGTCATCATAGAGTCACATCTTTTTCCCAAAAAATAGAAAACCATTACATGGTTTAAATGGGGAGAGAATTTGCAGAAGGTAACTGTAACCAGAGAACCTGGAAATAGTGCAGTCCTTTGGCTTAACTGGGCATTACTTCAATGGAAAATGCCATGGATATGCAAAATGGCAAAGGAAGGGAACGTGAAATTCAAAGTGAATGTTGTTAGCTTTGGGAGAATTTTGGGTCTTTCTCCACATCCTACCCTACCATGTTTTAGCAGCAGCTGGCATTGACAGGTATTTGAACATACATGTGCAGACGCAAAGAGAGTGTCTTGATCTATGTTTAAAATATGTTCATGTTTTATGTCTTGCTTTGGCATTTCTCTTACATCAGAGGATTCCTTCCACATCAGTCTACATGAAAACAGGAAATGTAGAGTTAATGCCTGAAGCACTATCTTTGACTAGATGGGCACAGGTAATAGTGAGATATTTCTCTGATAGTCTACTGGGGAAGATGAATTTAAAACAAAAATTTAAGAAAGGATTCTGATGATGGTCCATACTAGAGTCTTATAAAAGCTCAGTGGATGGATGATTGGTACACATTTTTGGACTGATTCTCACCCCCACCCCTGCACACTATATTCTTGCTCTTGAGTGACATCAGCCCCCACAAAGAGAAATATAACTAAAAGCATAACTCTAGATAACCCTCATCTTCACCCAACTTCAAATTTATAAGCTCTCTAATCTAGAAAGCAATTTTAAGGACTTCTTTTAAGCTTAACGTCTTCTTTAAGAAAAAGAGAAGGGGTTCAAATTACCAATATAAACACATGAGTGGTAGAAAGTGATCACCAATGGAAATATATGAAGTATTTAAGTATCTTTCTTTTTCACTGAAACTACAGTCTTTGGCCACCATAATATTAGACTTGAAATCATTAACAACTTAGCTAAAATGCATCTATTAAAAATAAGAGGATTAAAAACATATTTCTAAATTGACTTGATGTCAGTGGTGAAATTGTAAAGTAATTAGAAAATACTGACCTTTGGTAGTATTTATTGATCAGGACATGCACCATTCTCAAGAATAGCTGGGTAACACTAGCTTAACTTGATAGGGGAAAATAAGAAGTCATCTCTAAGTTGTGAAAGATGTGGCAGGAATATTGGGAGGAGCTGGGAGGTGAGGGCAGGGTGAATATGTTCAAAACTTTGAAAAAGAAAATTGTTTTAAAAAAATTTACAATACCATTGAAGGAAAAACTAAAGTGTGAATCAAAAATTAATTTGAAATCTGTTGTCTCTACTAACTAATATGGACATCACCTTGAATAACTCAGCTCACTTTCTGAATTTCATTTTTCCTCATTCCAAAACTAACATTCAATCCATTATAGTGACTTCCTTCAAATATTCTCCCAGTTACAAATTTCATGGATTCTAAATGTAAGTTGGTGGTTAGCAGACATACTTTACTGAGTCTCCATGGAGCTTTGGATAAGGCCTGGGTCAAACAAGGAAAAGTAAGTCAGATATCTAATTCGAGGGTAATGATGAAAATATTGGGTTGACTCAATGATTCAATTAAAGGAGGAAAGTATACATTTGGAAATATCTACTTACGGCTTTCTTGTGAAATGCCTTCAACAGAAGCATATGATGTCTATTAGCTCTATCTTTCTATTATGTAAAATGAGAAGAGGAATGTCATCTGGAGACTGGCCATGGCAACTGCTATGGCCATGGTGGACAGAACTGATTCCCATCAGTGGAGGGCTGACCAGAGGGTGGTGCAGGAGGGCAGGAACAGCTCCACATCACTGAGGACCACGCTTTATCTCTGAGTGGTGACACTGAGAAGCAGGCTGTCCATGACCTGGTTGAAAAGAAGAGACCAACCAGGAGAAAAAGACAAGTGAAACCTGACACAGACTAAGGCTTTTGGGATGGCAGCATCTGCACCTTCTGGAACGGTGCAGAAGCCTTAATTGAAGCACTGTCACCAGTATACTTGGTTTCCTTAAGGTAAATTACCTGCTCCCACAGCACCACAACTTAGGTGGGCACAAGATACCAAGAGACTCACCATGGGCACCACTAATACATGCAAGTATGTAGTGGGAGATGAGAGAGAAAGAAAAACTGAACTCTTGAGTACTCTGAAGAAAGGTGGAACTGCAAATGAGAGAATGGTGAGGGACAGGATGATATGAGGAGCATGCGCTGCCACATGAGCTCATGGTAAAGTCCATGTCCATTCTGACAATGAGGGCCATGTCTGGGTATACTGTGGGACACAGTGTGGCATATTGCAGCTTCCATGGCTAGGGTTTTTAAAATTTGTTTTTGTTTGTTTGTTTTCATTTCATTTGTTTTTCTTATGTGAGGGAGGTAGCAAGGGTGGAGTGCAGATACAAAAGGATGGGGAGATTAGTGAGATTGGGTTGTATGATGTGAAGTTCATAAAGAATCAATAAAAAGTTTAAAAAAATATATAACACAAGAATAGGACCTACTCAAGGTGTACCAGAGGATTATAATGAGTGGTTGAGCATTGGTTGAGCTGAGAAAAGACCAAAGTTTGGATTCCAGCACCTAGTAACTATCTGTATCTCCAGCTCCAGCAATCTGATGCTCCTGTCCTCCAAGGAGACTCTCAGTCATGTGTACATACCCTAGTCCCCCTATTCATAATAAAACATAAAAAGTCTTTTCATATAACCATGACCAAAGAAAACAACTCCCTCAACCATCATTTGAAGAAAACAATGATTTTCAAAAGGGGCAATGCTTATAAAATAATTAAAAGCTCCAAATGAAGAAACTTGACTTGAGATATTTTAAGTCAATAAAACATTTAAAAATTAGGGAATTTCATAGTAATAGTGTTCATTCATTGCCTTTATAAAAACTTAAAACACTGTAATAGTATTAGATTGACAGAAAATTGTGATTATCAGAAAGATTTCCAGTCTATTTCAGAACCACTTTCTTCTAACATTGAATTTAGCATAAGAATGGCATGCTTATTATAATCAAGGGACAATTACTACTATATTATTGTTAAGTAAAGTGCTTTATTCTGATTTTGTTATTTTTTTTTCCTAATGTTTCTTTCATGGTCCTAGATCTCATTCAAGAGGCCTCATTACCTTTAGTCATCCTATAGTCTGTAGGCATCTCTTAGTTATAGTAGCCTTTTAAACTCCATTGTTTGTCATGACATTGATAAATTTTCTCATCCATTAAATTTTTTCTGTAGACATTTTCTTTTCTTTTTATTTATTTATTTTTATTGGAAATTTTTTTTGTATCTATCAAAATATTTATTATTTTCATTACATTTATTATTTACTGGATTTTCATGGGAAGCATGCCATAGGCCTTGAATAGTTCAGAAGAAAACTTAAAGAATTTATTTTTTTTACATTTCAGATATTCTCTCCTTACCCCATTTCCTCCCCTCCCTCCCAGGAACTCACTATCCCTTCCCCCATCCTCCTGCCTCCACGTTGCTGTACTGCCACCCGCCCTCCCCCGTACCTCACCTCCCCACCCTCGAATATCCTCCCCCCCCACGATGTCCAGCCTTCATGGGACCAAGGATCTCTTCTCCCACTTATATATAGCTCTCTTGCATATATAGCTGGAGCCATGGGTCCCTCCCTAAGCGCTCCCAGGCTGGTGGTTTAGACCCTGGGGGCTCTGGTTGGTTGGGCTTGTTGCTTTCCTCATGGTGTCTCGAATCCTCTCGACTCCTTCAGCCTTCACTCTATCTTCTCCATTGGGAACCCCATGATCAGTTTAATGGTTAGCTGTGAGCATCTGCCTCTGAGTATGTCAGACTCTTGCAGACCTCTAAGGAGACAGCTATATCAGACTCCTGTCAGCGTGTACATCCTGACATCCACATCAACTCTACTTTGGTGACTGCACATAGGATGGATATCCAGGTGGAATGGTCTGTCTCTCCTTCAGTTTCTGTCCTGCACTGTGTCTCCATATTTGCACCCGACATTTTCATGAGTAGATTTCTATTTTAAATTTTGAGAAGGAACTCTGCACAGGTAAATTCTCATTGTTTTCATGTTATAACATCATATCAGAGTTACATATAGTCAACATAATTTACCGTTTTTATATTACATTTTCAAGCTTATAATTTTATAATTTCTACTTCTTTCTCCCTTCTTCTCTCCATACTTTGTCATGTGTCCTGTATTGCTATCTTTTAAATTCATGCTTTTTCCTTTAATTGTTCACACAACAAACACACAGACACACAGACACAGAACACACAGAAACACACACACACACACACACACACACACACCACACACACACAAAATATTTCCTCTTCTCCATGGAAGAATGTTTCTCTTGCTACTGACATTTTTGGCAACATTAGTTGCACATTGGATGGATCTAAAGGTGTGGCCAGTCTCGGATGGCATTTCCTTCAGTCTCTGCTCCATTTTTTGTCCCTTCATTTCCTTTAGACAAGAACAATTTGAGTTAACTGGGACCATGCCTATCTACTGAAGGTGGTCTCTTCAGGTTCTATCTTCCCACTGTTGGGCATTTCAGCTAAAGTTATCCCCATTGGGGTCTTGGGAGCCTCCCACATCCCAGGTGTTTGGGACTTTCTAGTTGTTTTCTCCATTCCTCAACCCACACTGCTGCATATTTCTATTCATTCTTCTGACCCTCTGGGCTCTCTCTCCTGTCTGTTCCAATACCTGCTCCTGCTCCCATCTTTGCCCCTCCCCTCTCTCACCCAAATTCTTCCCTCTTTCTGACTTCTGTGGTGATTATTTTGTTCCTTCTCTGCCCCTGTCTGCCCAATACCTGCACCTACCTCCATGGAGCCCAGAGGATATGGGACCTATCCACCCTGAAGGGGACACTTTTTCCTTCCAGTTTGCAACTCTGCCTGGGGCAAATCATGTGCTCCTGCCCCACCTCACCTCACAGATTCCAAAGAGAGCCTGTCTCCCAGGAAGACTACTCTTCATGTTGCTGAAAGGCACAAAAGAAGCTTACAATAAAGGAAATCAACCAACAATCCTACCTAGTTATAACACAGCAAGGACAAGCATGTCATGATACAGAAAGTGTGAAATAGTGGCATACATTCCTTTGCAGTAACCAACACCTCTGTAATTGGACTTATAAGTCACTGGGGAATTGTACCTAATCTGGAAACCTAGCCAACTACCAGGGATAAGGAAGTCATGGCTTTTGGAGGAGAACCTACAACCATCATGTTACTAAACCAGTATCTACATTTAGAAGTACATTATAAATATTTGTTCCTTGTATCCACAGATAAGTGTAGTTCTCAGGCCAACTTCTCTCTGCAATAGAGGCCATTACAGAATATCACAACCAATCAAACTACAAAGGTGTGAAGCCCAATTCCACATGATAAATCTACAGGACAACTTCTGCACAATTTACCATTTTAATATTAATATTTGCTTACATGACCAGAATGAGTGGTGCTGTGTTCCTTACCAGTTTTCTTCACATATTCCCTACTTTTGTCCTTCCTGTGATGAATTGCCAAGAAGAAAGCACATTCACCATTGCACACATAAGACGTCTGGAGTTATGTGCACAGTTACTTGGAATTTGACTGTATAATAAGGTTATCTCCCCATTTCAAAGTTGTTTAATTACTTATGGTTTATAGCCTCTGGATACAAAATGCTACTTGACCTAGAATGAGATTATGCTTTTACTCCTAAACCAAATGTACATTGAAAAATAGTGGTTGAAATGTTTTTAATATACTTAAGCTGAGAAATATCACAGTTTAGCAACACAGAACATTGTAGTTTGGGTTTATTTTGAAGATAACCTTTCTAATTGGTGACCAATGGCTTTTCTTGCTTATCATGACAAGAAATGCCATGACACAGATCACTGGTCCAGGGAAAAATTAAGCTTCAAACTATGAAGATTTCACTGAACACATGAGTTGTAGTAAAATCCCTACACTATGTTGAATTTTTTTAAACTCCAGGGATTGTCAAATTGCTTGTTTTTGTCAAGTTATTGATAAATATCAGTTGTTTGTTGTGTTCTCTATCACTTTGAAATACCACACACACACACACACACACACACACACACACACAAACACACACAATTTTTTAACTTTCTCCTTAAGTCATGGAGTCAACCATTTCACCATGGATCATGGTATCTTGCCATCTTGCGGGGAGCCTCAGTTCTGCACAGGGTAGTGGCTGACAGGGGGTGGGGGCACAGAGTAGGACTCTGGTGATGGCTTTAAAGTCTGAGAGTCTCAGGGCTTTCTAGCTCTCTAATTGTATTGGAATGCTGATGATAACTTCTAAAAAATCCTAAAAACGTCTTGCTCTTTCTGAGGATAAAAGACTGCTGGCTTAGGTTATTAACACCTGTAGCCTAACAGCAGAGGATTAGGCAATGTGGCCTTTGTTCTATCTCAGCAGGAACTGCTGGGCTCTAACTTTCAGCCTGCTAGTCGGAAGTCACAGGAAGAAAAGACACTTAGAGAAGTGATTATAGAGTTTATTACTAAGTGTAAAAAGTTTCCTATGAAAGCTATCTAAGGGGAAAAGTGGAAAGATCCTAAGTGGGGAAAAGGAAAAATTCTATTCTATCTGGGGAAAGGGAAAAAATTCTATTCTATATATATACTACTCTAAGTGGGGAAAGGCAAAAAGTTCTATCCTATCTCCTCATCTTTTGCTCTCAGTACTTACACATCTTTCAGAATACATGATCACATTACAAAGTTCATTACAAGTTCACACAAAAAATCAAATCATAAATTGAAATAGAAGTTTACAACAGAGAGTGTTTACATGCATATCCATTAGGAGCAATTATCTGGCTAAGCATTCATCATTTATCTAGCTCTACAGGTTCACTGAAGGTTTGAAATTATAACTAAATTTTTAGTGAAGTTTCGTATAGATAAACCCAGGTAATGTTTTATGTTCTGTCCTAGCACCTATAATAAATCATTAGTTCCCTTTTTATGACTTGGTTAATTGTTTTACAACCTCTTGGAGTGTGCTCTGAGTAGCAGAAAGTCTGGTTACTATCTAAGAGCAATTAAATGGTGACACTTGGGAGACTGGCAGAATTCTCATTGCAGTTTTTACTATCAGAAAGGGACCTAATAGCAGTCCCATTATAAAAAAGCTTAATAATCACTGATATAATTTTAGGAATTGTTATAGGGTTATCATTAAGACTTAAGAAATCATCTATTTGTCTATATAGCATCACTACAAGGCAGTACATCTTCGTGGATCTGCAGAGATCTGTTCCTAAAATGAGTGCCTTACAGCCTTGCTGAATAAGGATGCTCTTGTCCCTGATTATATAATAATCCAAGGCAGGCCATTTCAGGATGATCGCCTACTAGTTATTAGCTTGTCCCATTATAGCTCCTGACAGTATCTTTTGCCAGTCAAGGGAGAGGAGCTTGTGGTGCTTCTGCTTGTGTGTGTGTGTGTGTGTGTGTGTGTGTGTGTGTGTGTGTGGTGTTACTTTCTTTAGTTCTTTCAACTTACCTAACAAATAAGTATGTGCAGTTTGTTTTAACTTACACAGTAATATACATGAGCTTATAAATATTTACATACAGAAACACATATGATAAACATGAGCTCACAGTATGCATTCAATTTTATCACAAGTCCTTCCTGCTCCTTCCCTTACTTATGTGCAAAGCCTCTCTCTTCTAAGAAGCATCACTCATGCCACCTGCCACCCATTTATCTAACTGTTTAACTCGGTATCTACATGTAGTGGTAACAAAATTGTCTGTTTATTATTTTTTATGAAAAATCCATCAAATAGTGTATAGTGCTTGTGTGCTACTGTTTATTTTTCTGAGTTCTTACATATTTTATTAATTAAAAGTTTTATGTTGTTTTAATACAATGATGTCTTTTCCTTATCATGTGCTTTGAAATTTATCCTCTATTTTTAACACAGCTTAGTAGTCTATTTGTTTTTACTACAGACTAATATACAAATGCATGAATGTACCACAACTTGTTTTCCACTCAATTGTTGAAAGACACTTTGATTGCTTCCGGGGTTATTATTAATATTATAACACGATAAATAAGCAAATTCTGGGCAGGATTTTGTGTACTTATAATTTTCAAATCAGTCAGGAGTATAGTTGATTAATTTTGTACTTATATGTTCTAAGTGCCTACATTATATTTTTATTCTCACTAATGCTGTACGAAATCCTGGCTTCCGACTATGATCTGCAGTTGTTCAGTTGGTGACTTGAATTTAAGCCTTTCTCATAGGTAGGTAGTGGTTTGCAATTGTTTCTGTTAATGGTACTTAGTAGGGATAAATAAAATGAGTATCCTTTCACATCTTTAGTTTCCCTCTGTGTATCCCTCTGTTGAAGTGCTCAGGTTATTTCCTAATTTTAAAGTTGGGTTGTTCACTCATTACTGAAATTTAAAGGTTTTTTTTTTTGTGTGTGTATTTTGGATAGTAGTAATTTATAACCATATGGCATTTGGCATTTACCTACTTGTGACATTAATTAATTTTATTGGTTATATTTGGCAGAGGTTATAATTTTAATGAAGCACAGCTTATTATTTTTCAAAGACTGCATTTGCTATTATATCTAAAGCTTTGCTTCAGAATTCAAAGAAACTTTGATTTTTTTTCTTTGCTTTCATCTAGAAATTTTATAGTTTTGGGTTTTACATTTAGGTGCAGAGCTATTTAAATTATCTTTGTGAAAGCTGTAAAGTTTCAGTGTACATGTATATGTGTTTGTTCTTGCAACTTTTTGCTTGCATAAAGATGCTCAATTATTTCAGAACAGTTTATTGAAATGAATACCTACATTGAATTGCTTTGTTCTTTTGTCAAAGACTTCTTGATTACATTTCTTGGTGTGTCTGTTTAGGCTTTCTATTCTAGTTATTTGTTCTCTGTTTATTCTTTCCTTAATATCATAATGTTATTCTATCTTGATTGCTGTAGAGCCATAGTAAGTCTTGGAATTTTGTAGTATTAGTCCTCTGAATTTGTTCTTTAGTATATTTAGGACTGTTATATTCCTAAAAAGCATTATAAATAATTTAAAGTTATCAACACAATATTTATCTAGTATTTGAGTGGTATTACAATATTTAAACAGATCATTCTAAGCAAAATTAATAACTTAATCATATTAAGGGTACATAAATGAACATGGAGCATTTTTATTTTAATACTTTGAGTTTTTTCATAACATTTTGTGTGTGTGTGTGTTTACAAAAGCAAAATTTAGATTCTTACATGCACTGCTTTATCACAATGAACTTCATTTTTTTTTTTTTTTTTTTTTGGTGATATTGTAAATGGTATCACTTTCTTAGTTTCAAACTCTGAATTTTTACTGCTGATATACAAAAATACAACTCACACTTGCATGTTATGTTTCATTATGCAAACGTTCTAGAAACTCTCTTCTTAGTTTAAGACATTTGAAAAAATGACTTTGTGCTTAGGTGATCATCTCTTCTGTGGATCAAAGTACTTTCCTTTTTTTCCTTACTAGCTTGGATTCATCCTTTGATTTTGTCATCTTGTTTCATTGTATTAGTTAGAATTATCCAGTGCAGTACTGAACACAAGTGGTGAGTAAGCACAGCCATGTCTTGTTTTTAGTCTTGGTGGGAAACTATTTCACTTACCACTTGCAAGGATTAATGTTATTTGTAGGATGGTTTTTCCCAAATAAATCCTCTTGATCAAATGACAAAATTCATTTCTTTCCCAATTGAAGAGATTTGTCAGCAATACGTTCTGCTTTTTTAACATGAGTTTTTTTTTTTTTAATTGATTGGTGTGACCATAGGATTTCTTTAGTCTGTTGATAGAGTTGATTAAGGTGTTCATGTTTAACGTCAAATTAACCTTGCGTGCTGTGGTAAATCATACTCGTTCACAGTGTTTAATCATTTTCATATACACATTTTATAATTCATTAGCTAAAATTAAGTGTCATTTTAGCATCTGTGTTCATGATAGGTATCAGTTTGTAGTTTTCTGATAGATATCAGTTGGCATTTTGGTTTTCCTGAATATCTTTTTGTTTGGAGCATTAGGCAATGATCATCTCAAAAAGAGTTAGCATCTATTACCACTGCTTTCATTTTTTGGGAAAAATGAGGAAATTTAGAATCATTTCTTCTTTGAATTCTTGGTAGACCTCCCCAGTGAAACCATCAGAGACAAATGTTTTCTACTTCAGAGCAGAATTAAGAATTTATTTCATCTTTAGATGCATGTTCCCAAAATGAGAACAATTGATGACTTGAGATAAGTGATGGTTGATTGACAAAAGATGACAGGTTAGTTTTACTTACTTATGTGATCCTTATGTGGTTGTGTGTGGTTATGTGCATGCAAGTATAGACGCCCTCAAAGCCACAAGAGGGATTGGATTTTTTGGAGCTGAAAATGGAGATGATTGTGAACCACTTGACATGGGTGATAGGTACTGAAAATCTGCATCTGCAAATACATTATGCATTCTTTCCTATTGAGCTATCTCTTCAGCTCAAAATGACACTTACTATAAAGTATTGCAGAAGTAGTGAGATGAATATAAGAAGTGGAAAATAGATACCAAAATAGATTGCAATCATGAACTTACAGCATTGGTGGGCACATGCACTAGACCTACATAAGTTTGGTTCTGTCAACAATCCATCATGGATAGCATAAGGGATCATGGATCTCTTCTCTTTATTGCTACATCATTAGTTATGGATGTATTTAATGAGAGCTGGAGTCATTGCCTTTAGGCTCTAGACTCATAATCACCTAGATTACTCTGGGTAAGCTCAGTGAGTCACGAAACAAATGGGAATGTGAAACAGAGATTTGTAGGGAAGAGTGGGGATTGATCAGATTAAGAGGGAGATAAGAGAGTTATGGAAGGAGGGTGATAAGCATGCATTATATATGTGTATGTATTTGTAAAAGAAAATAAGTTAATATAAGAATTTATTCAATGTATATCATAGAGGTAAATGAGATTATTGCTTTGTGTGACTTCTTATTAAACTTTCATACTATTTCTATAAAATCATTTTATCTCCCCAGAAAGAAGAGTAATAATCTTTTTATTTCCATATTGAAATTTTATAGTGTACATCTTCACTATCCACACATTCTCTTCACTGGTCTGACTTGTGAATTTTACTTCTCTCACAAAAACTTTGCCTTTGGTTTTGTTAATTTTTTTCTTTTTGTTCCTTTTTTAAAAATAAATATTATGGATAAAGAAAAGTAGGCAGTGCATAAGGATTATCAATCCTGAAAGCAAATCTATCAAATTACAGTCCCTGTGTGTTACAGAACAGTGTCTAAATATATAAATTTAATGGTACATTTGAGTGGCAGGAAGGGAGTGGATCTATATGGGAAAGGAAGTAGGGAGAACTTAGAGGAGTAAAGGAAGGAGAAACTATAATCAGGATATATTATATGGGAAAAGAACCTATTTTCAATAAAAGCAGAAAAAGGGAGCAAGAGGAACACATTCTTTTTGGAAACTTCAGCATGGTGTGTTGGAAATAGACTTTATCAGAAAAAAGATTCAGTTGACCTGGAGAGCACCGTCACTCAGCTGTATACAATGCTGACTCCCTCCAAGAGTAGACACTGAAAATAGATAACACTGTGAAAAGTTTTCTGGATAAAAGTTTGATGACTTATATAAAATGGGCCCATTCCTTAAAAAACATTTTTTTCTAAGCTCACACAGTAATACTGATGAAGAAAGGTGATGATGATGATAATAGGTGGATATTTGTTATATCAATTAGATCATGGGTAAACAACTTTCCAATACAGGAAATACTATATGCAAATGGATTCCTTGGTACATGATAACAAACACTAAAGGAGGAATTAAACCATCTCTGTAAGTCTTTTCCAGAAGACATAAGCAGAAGAAACAGTTTCTTCGTAGTCAGCCGCATTCTAATACCAAAGCTCAATAAAGTTGCTACAAGAAGGAATAACTACAGATAGATACCTCTAATAAATATGGTTTCATAAATCTGTAAGTGTATATTTTTTCACTTGATGTTATTTTTATTTTGGAGACTTACTGTTAAATAGATTCACCCTTTCTAATTCTTTCTGAATTCTGGCTGGTTGGTTCAATTCAACTGTTCTGGCTAAAACTCATCTCCAAGCTGACTGATTCCATCTGGCTTCTTTCAGTTTCTGATTGAATTGCTTCACCTGAAACGAACTCTAGCAATCTATTCTAATCTTCTGGTTCCTCAGTCTCTGGTTCATTCTGCCTTCACTTTTGCCTAGCTTGTTCTCTCTGCAACCTTGTCTCAGTAAAAACTTTCTCCTCCCCCTCCCCTCCCCTCTCCCATTCTCCCTTCCCCTCCCTCTCCCCTCTGCATTGTTGTCTTTTCTGTGTTCTCATGAGAGTTAGATATATCTTATCTCTGACTAATTATGTCAAATCTTTCTCTGATTTCTCACTTTGACCCTCAATTAGAAGTCTCTTTCAAACATAGCTGATTCTTTCTACAAACTAGCTTTACCTACACTATTTGGGATTAAAGATGTATACTGAGGGCATTCCTTATTCTGTATTCCAGCCAGAGAAGCCATGTTGCTGGATTAAAATTTCTCTATACAAATCCTCAACAAAATCTTAACCCATCAAATCCAAAAATATATGAAAATAATTTAATAAAATGTTCAAGTCATATTCCTGGTAAGCATGCAAGGCTGGTTCAAAATTTGAAAATCAGTCCATATAATCCACCATACTCATATTCTATGAAGGAGAAAAAATTATGTGTAATAGAAGAAAAAGCACTTTAGAAAGTTTAACTTTCTTGATAAAATTATTAGCAATTAAGAAATGGGGTGGGGGGCTGATCTTCACCTGGAAAATGAGTATGTATAAATAGCCCATGCTGTCCTCAAATGATGAGGCCCTTAGAATTTTTCCTGTAAAATCATAATGGTGCCTTGTCTCATGTCTGCTTTTGAACAGTGTGCTAGAAGGATATTCATATAGACACATTGAAAACACAAAATACAAATA
Source organism: Mastomys natalensis (assembly GCA_021653895.1). NCBI lineage: Eukaryota > Metazoa > Chordata > Mammalia > Rodentia > Muridae > Mastomys > Mastomys natalensis. The sequence continues at coordinate 225,702 of JAJTUV010000689.1, forward strand.
GTTTTGCAGATAATGTAGTTGTATTTGTATATTACATAAAACAATGTCCTGAAATTCCTAAAATAAGTCATTTTTACCACGTTTGCACAATATGAGATTTACATTTAAAAGTCACATTTTTTTCTTATATATCAGAAATTAACTAATAGAAATTTATGGTTTTTGAAAGCATCAGGTCTTTTTATTTAAGCTTTTAATATGAACATCATTTAAAACTCCATGTGTCTAATTTACAATTAATTTCAGTCACTCTCCCTCTGCCTCTTTTTCTCTCTCTACTACTTCTGTTTTTTTCACATGCCAGACATGTTGAGGGTCTCTTGAAAAATAATTGGCAGACATACATATGGAATTTTCCCCAAGCCTAGGACTTTTTGCAGGACTATAGCCAACATACTGAATCATATGTTAATGTTACATTACTTTACTGCTTTTCTCACACCAACAATATTCCGTATATGTGATGCAGTTACTGTTTTCTCTTCAAATTTGTCTTTATAGAAAAAGCAGCTTTTTTGGAATTTTTGTTCGTTTATTCATTTTCACATCATAGACACCATAAGAAGCTTAAAAAATAACCCCACCTTTCTTGCCTTGCTCAGGTTTTACTCATTATTTTGATAAGCGGAAGATATCTTGCAAGCTTCGATATCCTAACCAAAAATGAAAATATTGTTCCATCTTTTTATTTTCTCCTCATTTAATTGTAGACTTGAAAATCATCACAGACAAGTATTTGTCTTTTTGCCTGGTGATTAGAAATGACTGTTCTAAAGCATTAAAGAAATTTATGGTACTATAATTTTTGTTTATTTTTATATAATTTAAAATTATGAGATCATAATTTACCCATTACTTTGAAAATGTAAGCAAAAAGACTGAATAAAAACATCAGCCACTCTGCTACAGTGTTGAATAACTTACCCAGAAATACCTTTAACTATAAATAATTTAAATGAATTTTATAGAGGATTGGGCACATTCCAAGAAAAAAAATAGATTGTACTTAATCATAATCAATTCAGTTCCAGCTACCAGAATCCAGATCAGGGGAACATTGCCACCCAGAAACAATTCATGTAGTTGCTTTTGTAAGAATTTATTATACAGGACTTTAAAAGGAGGCGTAAGAGGATCATATAATAACATCATGGGCATTTGACAAAAGAATAATTTAATTTAGAGAAGTGGATAGAGATTGATGCTTGAATGATATGCTTTCAATTTCTTCCAACTTTTGGTTTCCTAACAAAGTAGCATATGTCGAAAAGTAACAGCCAAATAGAGTTTCACTTCAATAATGGTTTGGCAAACATAACGAAATACAGGATGAGCCCATAGCTGGGAGCACAAGTGAGGCCTCTCCCTCTTGTTTCTCATGACCATAATAATGAGGCTGTATAGAAAGACATATCTTTAAAAAAAGGTAAGAAAGGAGTATCTTTACTTAGTGTACGGACTGGAATTTGGAACAGAGACAACATTCAAGGTTGTAGGCTCTGACTGCTCAGATATGCTTGCATTTGTCAGAGATTGGAGGAAGTAATCTACCGTTCCCAGTAACAAGGCAATAGTCCAGTGATATGATCACATTCTCTTGGGTAGCATTCATTACTATGGTCACCTAGATTCCATTTTTTAAAATGTTGCTTGGTGTATGTCAGAATTTTGAAAACAGTATCATGTTCTACATGATACAAATAGACAATACTCATTGGAGGATAGCATTTGGGGACAATACCTAAAGAGGTCAAAATAACGTCAATGTTTGAGAAATTTTTGTTTTAAGCTGCTTGGACTTTTGGCTAATAATAAAACTGAAAAGATTGTGGGGTGTGGTTAAAATTCTAATAGTGACTTTATATGTGTGCTGTGTATAAATCTGTGTTACACAGATATGTGTTACACAGTCATTTATGCATGCATGCAGGGTATGAATATGCCTCAGTACGCTGATGTAGTGGAAGAATACTTCTAATGCTAGTCTATACCTTTTCCTGTGTTTGAGATGATATCCTTTTGCAGTTTGCTTCTCCCTATTCCAGTCTAACTGGTCCATGTTTTCTGGGGATTATCCTATCTCTACTTCCTATCTAGAACTAAAATACTGAGGTTATAGATGAATGATATTACACTTAGCTTTATGTGCATTGCAAGGATTTGAACTCAAGTCTTCAGGCTTGTATGGAGTTTGCTTTACCATTGTGCTTTCTCCCAGACTCAATTTGTAAAACAAAACAAAATAAACATTTTTATCATTTTAAAAACTAGAGCTATTAGAAATGGAATACTTAGCACATTTTTGCAGAATAATGCCTTGCTGCCATCCTCACAGCTCTGACCTCATGTTATTTGTCATGAACTCTGATTCTATGGACTGTGGTTCTGCTTAAGATCACACTTAGGGGTCACACATTTCTGAGCATAACTGCAGCAGCTACATTGTATGTGAGGTATACACACTCCTTGACAGCTGATGGAAAGGAGTGTTAAAGGTGAGCAGTTTACCATTTAATCCCAGTTCTTGAGTGTGCAACTGAGTAAACCCGCTTGCATTCAGGTAATTGTCTCAGATCTGAACATATCCCTGCCTGAAGAGAGACAGGATAAGAAAAGAGGCAGGGTTATTGAACTGACTTTATATTTGAAATGTAACCAGTTAATTGGGATACTTGATAAATACTTTTGGGAAACTATACACTTTATTTTCAAATTATATTACTGAACAGGTAGTTTGTCCCTGGCCTTTTCCTTATTCCTCCTTTATTTTTCAATAGCCATTGTTTTCATTTCCTTGGAATTTTTCTATAGAGCTATCTTTATAATTTAAATATATTGTCTTTTATTATTCTACATTTAGACATTAATGACAAACATAAATTAACATAAGAGCAAGCGGGTAGTGGTGGCGCACTCCTTTAATCCCAGCACTTGGGAGGCAGAGGCAGGTGGATTTCTGAGTTGGAGGCCAGTTGGTCTACAGAGTGAGTTCCAGGTACAAGCCGAGCTACACAGAGAAACCCTGTCTCAAAAAACAAAACAAAACAAATTAACATAAGAGCTAATATAAGTTTACTTGGAAATTATTATGATCTGTATTTTACAAAATACAGGATTTAAATTGAATTAAAATGTTTTAATTTTTTATTTTATGTGTTTGAGTGCAGCTTGCATGTACATCTGTGCATTTTCTGTGCGTAGTGTCCACAGAGACCTGAAGAGGGCAGTAACTTCTGGAAATGGAGTTACAGAGCATTGTGAACCATCATTCTGACAAGATCTTCTATAATAGCAGTCAGTGCTTTCAACTTCTGAGCCAACTCTCCAGCCCCAGAACTTTGTTTTTAGTTATTGTTTGTTTCATAGAAGTATTTTATTTTACTTGACTCATCTGAAAAAATGTTAAGACTCAAGACACGTTAAATGACTGTTTCAAGATCACATGGTGACAAGCAAGAAACTGTAACAATCATAGCTCAAACATCAGTACTGGTATTTACACCTCTACATTGGTCTTTCACATTGTATCCTGTCAGGAATGCTAAGACATATGTTTTACAAATTATGTATATATACACAACAGAGTTTCTAGCATAGGATCTTAAATGTTTTCCCCAGGTAGGATGTTCATCTTTACCAAGCAGACAAAGCATAAGTATTTCACAGTATCTCACCTACTTTCCTATCCTCCTTCTTGCTCTTATCACATCATACCATGATTTACAAGCTAATGCTGGCATTCCCTATCTAAGCTGAGGAGAAGTGAACAAATGCTTTGTTAAACGAAACTGATGCATAACTTGCTAAAATGCCCCTAAAGAAATATTGTCAATATTTACATATAAAAATCTTAAGCTAACACACACTCTGGACTGAAATGTGTCTAAAGCTACTAAGCTAATTTGAAAAGCCTTGCCAGAATAATTAACACAGTTAACAGACGTGAGAGCGCATTGATTTAAAGGAAAATGATCAAATTGGCTGTTTTAAACTGTAATTTATTCTTTCTACCTCAAAGTGCCCTATTTGCTGTTAACTTTTGTATTTTTGGTTTGTAGAAAACATGTTATAAATAGCAAACACAGAGCTAGCATTATCTTCTTTTGCCCACATAGTGTCTGTCTAATTGGAAATGAAAACCTATGATAATAGCAATGATACTGGTATTTACAACCATAATTATACTATCAATTTTGGGAACAAAATACTTACTTATATTTAAATTTTTGTTAGTTCTTTGGCAATTTTGTTCATCAAATTTTATTATACTTGTCCCATCCTCTAACTCCTCTCAGATCAATCCCATTCTTAGGTCCCAACTTTGTGTTCTCTTTTATTTTAAACCCTTCAAGTCCAGTTTGCACTGTCATAATCTCTTGGATGTGTGGACCTTCCACTGGAACATAGTAAATTTACCACGGACTAACACTCTTAAAGAAAACTGACTCTCCCCTTCCCAGGAGCTATCAGTTGACAATAGCTACTTGGCTAGAGCTAATCAAATATTTATAACTCTGATCAAGTGCCTGCCATTATCTTCTTTTATATTTTTCTAAAAAGTTCAGGAAAGTTAGGTGCCTAGCTCAGTTAGAAAACCCATATTAGCACAAAAGGGACACTGCTAAGTTCTAGATGCAGGTCTTTGATTTCCCACTTCACCTTTGAATATATTCTCAGTTCTTCAATCATTTTGAGTGATTGGATGAGGGATTATTATCATCATACTAGTTATTAGTTAGGTCTCCTTGTCTCTCATCTGTCTGTCTTTATATCTACTTATGGTGGAGGAAGAGGTAGAGAGGGAAGGAACAAGGGAGGGCATGAGGGAGAAAGGGAGGGCAATGATTTTATGGAAATATTAATTATAGTATCTGGCAAGACAAGAATTTATAAGGTAAGCATGGCTGCTAGAGACATAGGTAAGAGCAGACACTAAAGTATAGAGTGTGAGATGAAGCCTGGAAACTGGAAGATTTTTTTGTGCTGCAGGAATAGAGCAGAATTCTTTCCTTGGGTTAATTCGGTCTTTGCCCTTAAGGTCTTTCTAAATGATGACATTTATCACATTATAAAGATTATTGGTTTACTTAAAGTAATTGATAACAAATGTTAATTTTATCAAAAACAACTTAAAATAACATTTAGACTAATGTATGATTAAAAAGCACTTGGTCACTGTAATCTAGTGATGTTTATGTCAGTATTAGTCATTATCCAGCACTGCAAACTTGAGTAATAAGTTATTGTGTGTTGCCTTTAAGATAGATTTCCCAATAATTGTGTGTAGGTTTGTGCCTTATGTGTGTATTTGTATATGTGTGAGTGTGCATGAATGAATATATGTGTTATATGAATGTGTATGCATGCGCTTATGGGGTTATGCTTGCATTTTTGCCAGAAATTGACACTGGATGTCTTCTTAAATTTTTCTTCACTTTAATATTTCAAATAGAATCTCTCACTGAACCTTGAGTTCACAAGACAGCCCCCAGGGATTTACCTAACTCTGACCTGACAATGGCATTATAGACTTGTGCTACCTTCCTCAGCTTTTATGTGGGTGGAAGCTGAACTTCGGTTCTCATGTTTGTGCAGGATGTACTTTACCCACCAAACCATCATCTGAAATACTTATTAATTGTTCTGTCCTTTGAGTCATGTTCTTATTTAATCCCCTCCCCCTGAGTGCTCCTGGGCCTATGGAACTATCTCTAGCCAATAAATTATTATGAAAGTTATATAATCCTACTTCAGATACTTGATACGAAAAGATTGTGCCTCTAACTTCTGTAAATTACCTACTTTGTGTGTTTGAGGAAAACCAATTACCCTTTTGTGGAAAGGTTACTGTGACAAGGAGTGTCATCTTCAGACAATAGCATTGCAGACTTGGAGACTGGCAACTGCCAGTGAATGACCTTGGGTGCAGGGACTAGTATTTGTGAGCAATACTCTAAGTCAGGCATTCATCTGTACATCTAGACTCCCAATCATATAATTAATGGTTATATTTCCATGAAGTACCAGGAGTTGGAACCTATAGTTAGCCAAGTATGTTACCACTGAAGTACATTTTCAGGACTCTGATGTGTTAAGATGCTAAACTTGTTATTGGAGAGATTACTCATTAGTTAAGAGTATTTGCTTCTCTTGCACAGGACCCATGGTCAATCTGAGCACCCACATGACAGTTCACAAACAACTGTAGCTATAACTCTAGTTCCAGGAGATCCAACTGCTCTTCTAAACTCCATGGACACCAAATATTTATGTGGTACACATAAATAAATGCAGGAATAACACTCATATACATGAAATACAAATAGATTAATATTAGGAAGATGTTGAATAGAGTTTAGTGTATCTTGGTGATAGGTAATTACTAGAATCATAATCGTCTTCCTTCTAAGGTTGATACAACTGAGATGAAGTCCCTTTTCTTCACTAAATTTTTAATGAGGATATACAGATGTTACGGGGGACACAAAATAAGGATCATCTACCAACTCCATGTTCTACTATCTTCATCTATCTACATATATGTAATACATACTTATACATACATATATGTATATGTACATATATGGGTATCTTTATATAACATGTATACATATATATACACACATGCATGAATATATATAATATATTTTTATATATGCATATATATGTATATAGAGAGAAAGAGATAGAAAAGTTTTTGCAAAAAAAAAAAAAAAAAAGAAGCAAAACACAAACAGAACCAGAAACTATTTTCTTATCCAATACAAAAAGGTCAGCTCTACAAATATATATACAAGTAACATTATGCAGACTGGGCAGGTTTTACAGGTTATATTTAGGAATACATATGTATACATTCTCTCTCTCTCTCTCTTTCATGACACATACAAACACACACACAACACACACACACACACACACACACACACACACACACACACATATGGATGAAACAATGTCAATGAAAAAAGAGGCCATGAATCTGGCAGAAAGCAAGGAGGATATATGAGAGGGTTTGGAGGGAGGAAATAGAAGTGAGAAATTATGTAATTTATTATCTCAATGATAAAACAAATAATCTAATGAGAAAATATATAAACCTAGTGAACACAACTTTTCTAAATAGCCTTTTGCAGTTTTTAGTTATATATTTATGTTTTCCAGCTCTTGCACATATATATTGTTTGTGGAGCATATTCTTTCTCATGCCTTCTGTTTTTCTTCCTCCCCTCCACTCTCCTATTGGTTCCCTTTGTCTTCTAACAGCATTTTTATGTTCATAATTTTATATTATCTATACAAATTTCAAGAACTGCAAGTGATAGAAAATGTGACTCCTGTCTTTCTGCAATCAACTTAAGTCCCTTAACATGGTGATCTCCAGTTGCACCTATTTTCTTAAACCTCCAAAACAATTCTTGTATGCATCTATTGTTCTTATCTATTTATCTATCATTGGACTCCTAGTGTGGTTTCTTCTGTTCTTATTTTTAAAACATAAATAAGAAATCAAAACAATTCTTTATTAAAAAACAGTTTTCCATAAACTTAGAAAAAATTTCCCATGTATGTCATAAATTAGTTGAACATTCCAGCAAATCACTTTTCACTACTAAATGATTTTCTAAGTGGGGGAGCACGCCAGATCTATCTATCTGTTATCTATTTCTATCTATCTATCTATCTATCTATCTATCTATCTATCTATCTATTATATCTATCTACCTCATGTTAGGCCTAATCTTTGGAATAACTAGGTATAATTTGTATGTATAAACTGCAGTAGCATTTCCAAACAGTGACCCACAGATGGAGCTAGTAGATTTGGAAAATCAAGTGGGACTCACCAGATCTAGTTAAGCATATTTTGGGGGAAGAATGAAAATGTTTAAAATCATGTAAGTTTCAGGTTATTTCTGGTTACCCCACAACAGAAAATTAGGTTCTAAAACTCTCCTATTATAAAAATTTGTTATATCAGCAATGAATGATACAAGGATTTTTGATAATTAATATCAACTAAGCTCATCATTTTTTATGACATCCAAAATATGGATCAGTGTTCTAATATAGTGCTGTATCCGTCATTTGTCTCTACATCTTGGCCAAATTTGAGGTATTGCAGGATTAAATACTAATGTTACCTGTAATTACTTGTTTAAAAATATATTATTTAGCATAATACAATTTTGTAGATAGTTCTGTAATGGTAAGATGTTTCTCTATACCATTAAGAGATTTACAGGAATGCTTAGAATTAAACTGTTTGTAAGTCTTAGGCTGTTACATATTCCCATAGTTGTACATGTGAATGTATCATTCTCATTAGCATAGTAAGCACGTAGGTGCTTACTTGATTAAGTCAAGTAAGATCTTCAACAGAGATCACTGTCTGTGACGTATTAGGTTCCATTGCCATTGTAAGAGGTTGTCACAAATTCTAGGCTCAGTACTTATTCCATGTCTTATTTACTCTTGGACATGGTGACTATGCTTCCTCAGTGATTCATCCTTCATCATGAATGATAAAAAGGAAGTACAACTGAGAAATTTTATGAATGGTTTCATAAGTGTAGAATTTTGTGAGCTTCGCACTCTTTCCATTTTATCCTTTCATTATCATTTACATTCTAAAATGGCAGTTTTTCTGCTGATGCAACATTCTCAAGAACTTCTGGGCATTTCATGGCATCTCATAGTTTCCACTAGACAGGGAGCTTCTTTATGACTCTGCTTTGGATGATCTCATATATGTTTCTAGGTTATCTTTAAAGGTCTGAGATAACCCCTGAGCTGCATGGCTCATCTCTGCTGTGTTATTGATTGCTTCTGGGCCTTGATTCTTCCAAGGCACTAGCTAGCAAAGGTCATCCAACCTTATCTTTGCTTTTCTCCCAGGGAAAGAATCTCTGTCATTCAATCTTTTAAGTTTAGCTTATTTTTCAATCTGGATAAGCTGAGAACTTCCCATTTCATCATTTAATATTTTTTGCTCAATATTTTCTTGAGTTTATAACATTCTAGTCACATATTGTTAAATCAATGATCCAGAACTTATCAGGCTAGAGTTCTTGGATTTATCATTAATGACCCCTGAAATCCCTTACATCCATCACTCATTGCTCAATTCTAAAGCCACTTATAATTGTTTGTTTTCTGTTACAGCAGCAGCCTTTTTCCAGTTGTGAAAACTTGTATAGATTCATTATGCTTCTATTACCTAAAGTTAGTACTGTAAGGTCACAAAACTATTGTTTCTGGTGGTCAGAAGTCCTAAGTAATGCAACAGTACATGTGCAGTCTTCAGGGAACCTAGTAGAAAATTTTCTTTCCCACACTTTTCCACTCCAGAGATTACTTGCAATCATTGGTTCATGAACCCTTACTCCATCTTCAAAACCAACAGCATAGGATCTTACAAACTTCCCTTTGACTCTTGCTTCTCTGCCTCTGCCTTATAGTGAAGATGCCCATTAAATTCAGAACATATTCCTACCTCCAAACTTTTAATTTAATCATATCTTCAAAGAATTATTAACATAAGATGATATATTCATGGGCTTTGAAGATGAATATGTGAGGATTTATGGTATTATTATTGAACCTATTGCAAGTATATTAAAAAGTCCACAAATGTCTGTGTGGTAACAAACAGTAGTTGTGAATTTAGTGGTCAGAAAAAAAAAAAACCTTCTCTGAGAATATATGGATGCTAAATGTCATCCATGGCAAAAGGAATATGAATGTTCTAGCAAGCAGAATGACCAACCACAATGCTATAATTATGATTATGAAGTTTGTCTTATCCGAAGATTTGGCAAGAATACCAATGAGGAACATGCAGAGAAGGAAGAGTTGTTTGAGATTAGGTTGCACAGAATTTGATTTATCAAGAAAATTATTTTAAGATTTGGTCTAGTTCAACCTGAGAATTCTCATAAGAGGATATATGAATTCATATGAGTATGAGTATGGAGGCTCTTCTGTTTGGCTTGTCGTTGGTGTCATTCATTCTTGTTCAGCTGAGCTTTTGATATGAAATGAGGATTCCTGCTTTAACTTGGCCTATCTGTGGGTCTTCGTTGTTGCTCTTTCAATTCTCTAAGTTGACAATTTTTTAGAGTTCTGTCATGTTTGACAAGTGACTGAGGACTTTCTTAGTGTGGTTAGACAATGCAGTCAAATGGAAGTGGATATGAACAAGAACACGTTCTTATCCTCAGTAGCTCATAGTCTAATGGAAGAGGTGAAATTATTATTATGCTAATCATATAAAAGTATGACAATAAGATGTTGCATCTTAGGAACAGAGAATGAATGTTAATGAAATGCAAAGTTAAAAACCAACACACTTTTTAAAAAAGTTTGGAAAGATAGCCTATATGTTATATTTTATGAGAAATTAATTATTTTAACTTTTTGATTGTTTGACAGAGCCCAGGATTTTCCACAACTTCCTATGAAGTCCAGGCTGGTCTCCAGGCCATGCTGACCTTCCTCAGTCTCTTCAGTCCTAAGGTTCTGGGTTTGAGCTATCATGCACAGATACCCAAATCTTTCAAAAATATAAATAGTATTTTTTGTGCAGTATAGAAGGAGAGGGTTGTTCTTAATCTAGCAGCTAGCAGCGCAGCAGCAGCAGCAGCACAGAGCAGCAGCAAGAGCAGCAGCACAGTATAGACATCAGTTAGTGTATGTCTAATGATCTCTAGCTCATCTGTTCTTGTTTTTTCTTCATTCAGCTTTTTTTTTTTTTTTTTTTTGCCACAAAGCTGGATTATTCTGGGGAGGGCTCTAATAGTAGATGGTTCAAGGTATCATCCAAGATGAATGTGAATTGTGGGTAGGTAGCCCGAGAGGCAGTGTCACATACAGCACAAATTAAACAAAAAGATTGAAAATCTGGAAAAGGAGAACAGGATGGAAGGGCTAGTACAACAGCCAATGCTAGAATGGGCTCTGATGTGCTGTGTGTCCTGAGAGCCTTCCTTTGGATGATGTAGGGACAAAGGGAGACTGTTCAACTTACCCTACCTGAAAAGTCATATCTTCACATAATCTTTGTTTTACAGTAAGTAAAACCAGGTAGAAGGAAATGCACTTTATTTCTGCCCTTGAATTCTCACATAATATAGATGACATTATTTAGAATCAGCACTGGCACGACAGGGCTGACATCAATTAATATATCATGTATTAAGGAATTCTCCTGGTACTTAAGCACCAAGATGCTTCAAAGAATGATCTTGGATAATAAGATACAGGTAATGACAGGAACATACGCCTCGCAGATGCAAAAGATATTAAGCAGGGATCAGGAGAAACTAAGTAGCATGCCTAGGGTCTCTATGTTTCTTTCTTAGGAACTATCTGGAGGGTAGACTGCTAAATCTCATATAGTTGAACAGCTTGAGATCTGAAGGGAAAATAAAGAATAAATTCAGTGCCAACTCAATGCTGAGCATATAGTATTTGCATGCCTTGGATAACTTGCATGGTCATCTCATGGCTTCAACTTGTGCAAATGGTTATACAGAAAGGCTGAGCATTTGGTAGAAGATTCACAGTCAGCATATGGATGAGTATGTTTATTATAAATACTGTTTTTTCTCAACATTCTGCACTGTTCATTAGGATTATAGATATTGATTCTTTAGAAAAGGAGAGGATGACAAGAAAAGTGTACTGAGTTAAGATGAGGGCATAAGAATATAGAAGCGATTTGTTCTGGTTCTGTCATGGACACAGCTATAAGTGACAGATTGTTCTTTACTCTCAGGGACTTCATTTTAAATGAGGGTTTTGAATAAGAGAACCTGATAAAGCTTCTTTTAAAAAGTAAAAGCCTAGGCAAAATGGCATTTTATTAGGTTTGCAAAAGCAGAACTTTTCTTGAAGATGTATTATCTCTCTCATTATCAGACCATGGTAGACCATTCTTCTACCATGATGGAAGCCTGCGGCCCCTCATTGCCCACACTGCTTAGCCCTGTCACTTCTTTTCTATAGGATATTGTTTTGTTCATTGTTTAGTTATAAATTCTAATTAACATTTTACCTCACAGAGTTTTTGAGATTAAATACATTGACGCATGTAAAGCACATATGTCAAAATCTGCTATATACAGATTATTAATTAAATGTTACATTATGGGTTATATTATTATTACTATTATTATTATCATTATTTTTTTTAACATATTCCAATGAATTTTTTTGCTCTTAGGTCAAAACTTTCCAATAATATAAACAACAGACAGCTGTGTGCTGCTGTTTACTAGTTCAGTGATGCAAGATTTTAGTCCATTCTTGATGAAAGATTGCCATTTTTCCCTCATGGTGCTCACATTTTGATTTTCTTTTGCAGTGTTTGGACCAGTGGAAAGGGTCCCTGTTTTATCAAAAGCAATGGGAGGTTTGTTTGTGAATTACAGAATTAACAACACAGTGAGAATCATTTGATTTTTTTTTTTATCTTGAAGCACAAGAATAGCTTTTGAATTGATGGATGAGTGAATCTGGGTTTTCACTTAGAAGTAATAAAGATCTTAGCAGGCAATTTTAGTTGGTTTCTATCTACACTCGGACTAATTTGATCTGGTAAATTGGTGCTTTTTTATTCATTTCTTATTGTTTATTCAGAGTATAAAGTGATAGGTCAATTCCTTGTTGATTTTCTCAGATCTTTTTAGCTGTTCATGTATGGAGGTAAAGCTATGAAGAGGCCTGGGTCTGGGGGAAGCAGTCTGATGAGGAGAGCTCAGAGGTGTTAGTCTCTGTAACCCAGTGAGAGATGATTCTGAGCTTCTCTTGGACATTCTTGTGGTCCTGGTTCTGTTTCTTCCCTTGGAGTATTCAGGCACCATTGTGAGCCTCTGGAATAAAAGGAATGAAGCTCGTCCCATGGGTGAGCAGGGTCTCTGTCCAGCTGAGTGAGTGCTGGAGAGAAGGCCTTCTCTGAGAAGATTTTTCAGTGTACAGCTCTTCTTTATTGTGGAAAGTAAACCAGCTCTTCCAGACACTATTCAGTGAAACAGCTCTATTAGACTACATTCCATGAAATAGCAGCTCTTTTTATTTGAGGGCCAACAAGAGTTATATAAACCTTATGGAGTGGGTAAAGGTTTTCAAGGAGAGTGTACTTTATTGGCTGGGACTCAGGTGCTGGGGATGCTTTATATGCATGAAGAGAGATTCCAGGTGCTTAGAGCTGATATTTGGCCAATAGGCTATGAGACTTCCTCAAGAAGGATGGAGAGGGGGTCCAGGGGTTCTGTGTCCCAGGGCATTCAGGCCAAAGATAAGTAGGGAGCAATTCTTACTCTTGCTAGTCTCAAGATTGACAGCTCGGTGCTGCCTGGTACCGAGCTCAGGGTAGGTCTGAGGAATTAAAGAAATACTCAGACTCAGGTCATCCGTTGTGAGAGAATGCCAAAACGTTTACTGAGCAGGTTCCATATATATACACCAAGGCAGAAAAGGAAAAATACAAACTCAAGAAAAAACAGGAACTCAATGGGGGGCAATAGGATGTCAAGTATAAATTCCCTTCCTGGGGCACCAGCCTTAGTCAGGATGTTTTGATCCTAGAGGAACCGAAGAATGTTACTTAGTAGACAGAAGCATAAGGAAAGGCTCAGCCAGGGCATAGCAGCCCTTTGGGGTCCTACAAAGATGAGATTTTTGTCTCAAGAGATTTTCGGGATTTGAAAACTTTTTGACATCACTCTTGTTCCAGGGTTTTCTCCCCATTGCACTTGCCCCACAATTCTAAAACAAGTCTTATTCTTGGAGGCCCACTAAAATGGCCAATGGACCAGGTAGGTAAATATGAGCAGGGATCAGGACTTGTCCATTTAGTTCTGTAGGCAAGTGTTATAAATTGGCAGGAGTAGATTTGTGCTTGAGATTATAGTGAAACAGTTGATACTTGTTTGATATAAACAATGAACTTTTCAGTTTAGTGGTGTTTCTCTTACCACATAAGGTTGCTACCAGCCTTCTTAGGAAAATAAGAAGAAAATGTCATTGGAAATTTGCATAACTGTGTTCTAAGGACTGCCTAAGAGCACCTACGCTCTTGAAGAAGACCCTGTTATGCTTGCTTCCAGTACCCATATGTGGCTCACTACCACCTGTGACTACAATTCCAGGGTATCCAACATCTCCTTTTGCCTCTGTGGGTATCAAGCACTATATGGTACATACATACATACATGTAGACATGAGTATACATATAAAATTTAAAAATATTTTACAAAGAATTGTGTATTAAAGGGTTTTAAAGTGCTTATACTGTTTTGGGGTCAAAATATAGTATTAATTACTTTTCTAGTGGAAGGATTTTATCTTCAAAATAGAAACACCTTATTGTAAGCTTTAAAAAGGAGAAAATGATGATAGTATGGGCATAGGAGCCATGTAAAAATTTAGTATAATTAAAACCAATTTAAATGAGAAGACATTTAAAAACTATCTTCAAAGCTGAAGAATAAAATCTATCTATCCCTCTGTTTGTCTACAAAAACATCTATTTAGTGGCATGAGCTCATAAGAAATTGTTTTTAAAATGTTGCTGCGTATACTTTGACATATACTAGGTATGAAAACTATTAGTAAAAATTTTCTATTTTTTTCACTGTTATTAAGAGCAAAATAAGTTATATGTGATTTTATTGGCATATTAGTAACAAAAACTGTCAACAAAACATAAAAACACAAGTGTAATATAGTGGTTCTATAAACTTCTATTTGTGACAAAAGTATAAACAATGTTTTTTTTTTAAATGTTTATTTCCTTACTTTGTTTTGTAACTCTGTGATTTATAAACAGTATTTTAGATGCAAGGAAAGTAGAAGCAAAGCTTTGTCTGGGGCAGGAAATGACTGCAAGGATCCTAAAATATCTTGTAAGATGCTCTCAGCAAATCCTGGGGGAGGTTTGTAAACCATCTAGGGTTTCTTTAAATGGGCTCATAAGAACTAAAGAAAAACCATCGGAACATGCAAAACAACTACCACAAGGAATTGAAGCTCATCAAACACACAAGGGTTCCTGCATCCAAACAGAACTTGGAAAGCAACAGTAAAATAGTTTGCTGTATTTCTAGGTTATTTTGATAATAACTACTCATTTCATCGCTACTCATTTCCTCCTATTGGATTGCCTTGTCTAGACCCAACATGAGGGTTTTTGCCTTGTCTTATTGTATCTTGTTTTGTTGTGTTTGATTGCTGTCTCTTGAAGGGATCTGAGGGAGAGTGGAGGTGGGGGAAGCAACAGAGATTGGAGGGAGGAGAACTGTGGTCAGTATATATTGTAGGACAGCAGGATATATTTTCAATCAAAAAACAAACAAACAAAACAACAAAAACAAAACAAACAAAGCAAAACAAATGGCAAACAAGTTCTCTCAGCTGGTAAGACATCTCCCCCATACCATTTTTATAGTGCAAAAAGAAGTGACAAAATTTACTTAATAAATATAAAGAGTTCTATAAGTTTACATCTGAGATACTCTATCAATCATGTAAAACCTTTTCTTTTTAATATGGTTTACCTCATAGGGGAGACAAAGATAATTTGAGAAAAAGGATGAGTGTGATTCAAACGCTTGACCTGCTAAAATTATTACTACGGTCCTATCATAGTTGTTCAGGATACATCTCAACAATTGTATAGTTTAAGTTAGTAAAGTACTTATTTTACAATTTAAAACACTGAAATTCAACCCTAAGCATCAACATAGCATAATCTAGGCACGGTGGGTTGGTGAGCAATTTTTTATCTCAGCCTTTCAGAGGAAAAGTCAGGATATTCGCTGCAACAATCTGGATACCTCTGAGCCTGTCCTACTTGGTGAGTTCCATGCCATTGAAAGACTCTGACTTAATATAAAGTTCATGGTGCTTGAGGAATGATATCTAAGTTTATTCTCTGGCCTCTGCAGGTACTCACAATGTAAGTATAGAAACATACATAGTGAACATGTACACACACATACATATACATATCAAATATGTAATTCAATGATATCTTGACCTCTAGAAATCCTGTCTCTATGAAAATAATTTATTTTACATATATTGGAAGCTCAGAACATCTCATTGAAAAGGTAGCATAATAATTAGTTTTACAATTGGAGAAACAGTGGCCAGATCAGGCCTCATTCAAAATAATTAATCCTTCTGTGACACATTTTCTTTACTAAAGGAACTTAGTAATTGAAAAGGAAATATTTTCTTGAGAAACATGTAGGATAGAAAATGAGGTTAAATGGCTAGAAACCTGTAGAGCAATTTGAATCCAGCAATATGGCTGCTCTGGGAAGAGATCACATCCAAAGACCATCTAGGTCTATATGATCCAGCCAGAATGTAGACACAACCTTAATTACAGTATGATCTGGCTGTAATACAGGACCTTAGCACACACATTTAATCCCTAAAAATGAAGGTGCAGTTAGTTTGTAGAGGAAGCAGCCATGTTTGAAAATGAAGTCTAATTAAGAAGCAGATAAAGTGACAAATTAAAGAAAGATTTGACAGAATGAATCTGAGATAGGGTATACTCAACTCTTAAGAGAACAGCACAGTAAAGAGAAGCCATTTAAGAGCAGCTCAGGGAGAGAGAGTAGGGGAGACACAAGTGACATGTGATGGTGTGTATATCTGGCAGTTTTACTGGGGGAAGTTTTAGAGAGAACAAATTAGACATAGGTGAAAACAGAACAAACCAGAGAATGAGAAGGATCCAGAAGACTAGAACCTACTGCCAAGTTTAGTTGAAGGCCATGCAGAGCAATTCAGTCAGAAGATGAGTGAAAACAAGTTGAATCAGTCAGCTTGGAAGATTAGATTGTACACAGGAGGCTAGAAGCCTCCAGACAGGGCTAGGGGTAGTTAGAAGAGGAAGGAAAGACTCAACTCAAGGCTTGTAGGTGCACAGCTCAGGCACAGATTTCATCTCTTCCTATCATCTGAGGAAATTAAAGCAACATTTATAGGAAGCTGTCATTGTATTATATAAGAATTGGGTGACAGTGTGTGGTATATAGACAAGCATCAAGAGATTTAGATCTAGGTCCAGGACATTCTGATCCTAGATATTTTCCATGCTGAATGGCAATAATAACAACAACTGTAAGAAACTGTTTTCAAAATAGCTTTGCAAGAAAGTGTTATCAAATAATTTCTGTATGTGAAAGTTACTTGGAATGAAAGCAAATGACCAGGATAGTTGATGATGCTATTATGTCCCCTGTAGCTATATCTCAGTTTCCAAATAGTGATCCTTTCAATACTGAAGTGCCATTTCCTGTATAATTGAGGGACTGTAAGACACACAGTTTAACTTTGGAAGAGAGTGTCTGGAAGGAATACAAAATGAGTTCCAGAAAGCCAGTTGGAATTTAATAATGCATGAAAAATACACCAAGGGGAGGAAAGAACCAATTAGGAAGCAATTAAGGAGATTGCAATTACAATGCATCTTAATAAAGTACAGAAAATATTAGCCTATGGATAGAAGAGTACTTACCTGTGGACTAGAAGGAAAAGGGAAAATGTTTTCAAGGCAGGCACTGTGAAAGCAAAGAGCAAGAGACAAAACAAAATTATACTATCTCTTTTTTGGCACTTCAGACAAATCTCAAGCATTTAAAATATATTTCTATGACATTTCTATTACTTTGTTCTTTTCTTTCTCATTTTTATTTTAAGTACATTAATAGAAAATTTATTCAACATAGAAAACTGTGGAAAGGAAAATAACAATCAATTATTACGCTAACACAAATACTTACAAGCTATATCTGCTTATTTCTTCCTTTGCTCCAGTTCTGTCTTCACATGCATAATTCCTGTCAACCATAATTGTCATTTGTTGTTGAGAATCAAAAATGTTTAAAAGACTTTTGTCTGAATAGTGTTTTGTTTAACAAAATAAAATATAGTAAGATAAAACAAAAACATTACATTAAAGTTGGAGAAGACAAACCAACAGAAGGAAGTGGGCCCCAAGAGAAGGCACAAGAACCACAGACCCCTCATTCACACATTCAAGAGTCCCATAAAACTACTAAACTGAAACACACACACACACACACACACACACACACACACACACACACACACACACAACAGAGAGAGAGAGAGAGAGAGAGAGAGAGAGAGAGAGAGAGAGAGAGAGAGAGAAACTTGATATAGACCCATGTAAGCCCTGTGCTTGCTGCTTCAGATTCCATGAGTTCATTAAGCAATGCTTTTGTACATTGATTTTACATTCTAGGGCTTTATGATATTTGAAGTCTTAGCCCCAGTAATATGCCAAATAGGAATTCCAAGTAGGAAATGAATAGAAGCAGAGTAATGAAATACTTTGAAAGTTAACCAGAACTTTTAAATGAGTTTTCCCTGCTTGCTTTCCGCAACACCTGCATGTAGAGATCTTGACTATTATTGAGCAGCACTTTGCCTTTCAGCCTTTCTTGGGTCTTTTAACTGTCTAGCAGGTGTGATACAGAGAGAAGACCTTTGGAAATACAAGACTGCACTGGTCAACTACTGAACTCTAACAATGGAGTGAAGATCAAGGTTAGAGCCAGCTACCACAGTATGAGAGGTGAGGAATTTAGTCAATCCCACAGAGTTTAGCTTTAATGCAACTGTTCTTTTTTATTGTACCCCTGCTTGCATGGTATAGGGAAATCAGGCAAAAAAAAAAAAAAATCAGGCATGTTTCCCAACTTAAAGGTTTTCAAGAAAGTCGTATAAATTAATATGTGGGAAAGAACTCTTTTATTATAGCTGTTGTTATCTTTGGAAGATGAAGCAATCCATCTAAGCAACATTTCAAGATTGCAAAATCAGCAAATGTTATACAGATATCTGTAGGAAAGGTGCTAATTAAAGTCGAAGTCTACTATTGACCAGATAACCTTCTGGGGCTTGGAGCATAGTGGAGGAATTCCTTCACAGAGTTTCTCCTCTGACCTTGTCCTGGGAATTATAAGGCCCCACAATGGCCTCTACCCGAGGAATATCACATAGCCTCAATTAGGTTATAGGATCAATTTCCTTTCTTCTGACAAAACTTGATCAGTCAGCCCCTGAGATTCCTGAAATACTTCCCCATGCTAATGAGGCATTCCAAGAAGCCTAAGCCCTCAGCCAATAACTTCTGCCCGTCCTGGATATACTTGCCCTCAGTATCCAAAATTTTATAAGCCTTCAGTTACCTTAAGCAAAGTTGATCTGCCTACTGACTGCCAGTCCTGGTGTGGATTATTCATTGAACATACTCACAGGGCTTCAGAACACCCTGTTCATTGTCTCTGCTCTCGCTGCCCTCATGGACAAAATCAGCTGACCATCCAGAAGAATAGAGAGACCCAAAGAGATCAAATTCATCTATAGTGAAAAATAATGAGAAAAATCTGAATATTATTTTAAAGTAAAAAAATATAACATTTGAAGTTGTGTTCAAATAAGCAACATTTTTTTTTTTTTTAAATTAGATTTGGTTTTCTTTATTTGGAATACTAGTGGTTTTCTTTCAAGCAATCATTTAAAATTTCTAGATGTTTCCAGAGGCAGGCCTATCTGGTTTGTTGTTGATTTTGATATGCAAAAAATTCAAAATCTTCTCAATGTCATCTGTTATAGTAACTCATTATGTCTAATACACACACACATACACACACATGCACATGCAATATTTACTTGTTTAAAATTTTGCTTATTGTGTAGATGATTGTGACATATATATATATATATATAATATATGATATGTTTTTTAAAAAAACATATTAAAGCTAACATTTCCATGTTCTCCCAATATCTCTCAGACCCCTCTACCCTAATCTTATCCTGCCCAGGGACTAGGACGGGCTACCCTTCCCCCCATTTGTTCTTCCCTATATAATCTAGCCATTTTGACACTTTTATATCTCTTGACCCAGGCCACTACTCTTTGTTGACAGCTCTTCTCTTGCTCTCTCTCCCCATCTTTCCTCATATATCCCAGTTTAGTCTGTCCATGTTCACTCTGGACTCTTCCAGATATCTCTGCCTTTGGCTATGGTCTCTTTCATATCTAAAATAAACCTTCTCCTCCACCATACCTTGGGAGAGTTATGTTCTCCTTTTGATTTCTTTTATTCATTCAGTAATATGAATAGAATCTTCAAAGAATTGAAGAAGTAGAGGCCCACCTGAACATTTCTCATCAAAATGATGTTTCCAGTTTCAGGAATGGTTTATAGCTAATCAAGTTATTTGTAAAGAGACCCCATTATAACCCTTAATTATCCAGCGTATTACCAAGACTGATGGTTGCTGTCCTCAAACTGATGGTAAGTCCCAAATGCTGATAACTCATAAACAACTCATTGAATATGGAGAAGTCCATTTGGTGCATGCCTAGAGCTTTCACCTTTACTACTAGTGTTCATGGTACTAAAAGGTACTCTGCATTCTACTGAAAGAGAAACATAAACAGCAACTCCACTCGATACAATGGCGACCACTTAGAAGATAATATAGTAATTAGTAATATAGTGACACAAAGCTTGTTAGAGTAACCAACCACTCTCTGATTTGGTTCTTAAGGTTCACAAAACAATATGAAAACCATCCCTGACACTACTTTGGTGTCCAAGAACCCAAAACCAGATAGTCCAGGGGCGTAGTCAAATACCAAGTCCTACTGTTTTGCTGAAGGATGATAACATGATAACCATATTGCAATATACTCACAGATCAATGTCTTGCTTAGCCATTGGCAGAGATGATTTCTGCTGTATTATATGAGAAAAATATAAGACCCACAGCTGGACAATGTCTAGAGAGTATAACTTTGGAACAATTATTCCTAAATAGAATGTCTCCATCAAATCTCTTTCTAAGCACTCCTCCAGAAGAGGAGGCTAAAAAATTAGTAAGAACCAGAGGAAATAACAAACCCAAGGGAATAGGGCTTTCCAAACAGAGCAGGACCAATGCACATATGGACTCAGAGAATATGCTAGTCTGAACAAGGCCTGCACCAGTCTAGACCAGATAGGGTCCTAGCACTCAGAGGGAAAATGAACACAAGCCCCCATCTCTAATCCAGAAGCCATCTTCAGTCGATAACCACTTGCAAATGGAAAATTCTTTTATCTAATGGAGTCTCATTAGGCATACAGATCTCTCTGAAGGCCAGGCTGATGCCCAGAAATAGATGGCAAACACAAAATAAATAGCCTTTATTTTGGGGGGGGGGGTTGTCTCATAATGCTTTGTTGGGTCTTTATCCTTCATAAATATATTATAGTTTTCTGAGATCTCTCTCTCTCTCTCTCTCTCTCTCTCTTTTATTATATATATATATATACATATATAGTATAGGGTCCAGTGCTAGGACCCTATCTGGTCTAGACTAGTGCAGGCCTTGTTCAGACTAGCACAGTCTCTGAGTTTATATGTGCATTGGTCCTGCTCTGTTTGGAAATCTCTAAGCTCTATTTCCTTGGTGTTTGTTATTTCCTCTGGTTCTTACTAATTTTTAACCTCCTCTTCTGGAGGGTTCTCTGTATATATGAGAGAGAAAAAGACAGGGAGGAGAGAGAGAGAGAGAGAGAGAGAGAGAGAGAGAGAGAGAGAGAGAGAATATGTGTCTGTGGGTGAGGGAAAATCCCTAACCTAAATATATTGCATGAAAAAAGTCCATTTTCAATTAGAAAATAAACTCGTTTTCTTTGAGAAGATAAAAATGACATTTTGGATATAAAATTCGAGAATTATTTTATAGTTCCTGCAATCAAATTGAAATTTTAAGTAGTTAGCAGTTTATGGAGGAAATGTCTTTCCTTTTTCTTCTGAGTTTAATGTTCTTGTAACTCAGAGACTTTGCTCATAGGAAGTGAACACACAGATAATGGACTATGAGTGGTTAAGAGAGCCTTTGTCTTCTAAAGTACTGAATTTTTTAAAACAAAATATAACCCAGAAAACATTCTCTAGGGAAGACCAAAACCAAAACTGAAACTTGTTGGACATACCATGAGAGTCGATAAAACGAGCCTGGTAAAATTCTTTCTAAGAATAAGATTTGGAAACGAAGGGAATTGTCCTAAATTACTTGTTAATGGCTCACTAATGAGGAATATTTACTTGAATGCTTACACCAGTCAAAGAGGAAGGCCTCTTGTAGTGGCATTTTTGTCCATCCTATTTTTTTTCTGAATACATTTTAAAAACAGTGTTCATTCTCAGAGCCTATGTAGTATTTGCTTCATTTTAATTAGATTAATAATACCATCTTACAAATTATAATGCAGCTGGAGAGAAAGCTCAGAAATTAAGAATACTGCCTGCTCTTCTATTGAACCTAGGTTTGATTCCTAGTCACAATTAACAGCTCACAATAATCTGTAACTTCAGTCCCAGGGCATCCAGTACCTTCTTTTGGCCTCTACGAACACTTAACAAATGTGGCACACAGACATTCAGGCAAAACACCTATATGCACAATAAATAGACAGACAAGCAGACAGACAAACAAACAAAACATTTTTAAAAAGAGGCCAGCACAGTGGTTCACACCTTTAATCTCAGAACTTGGAAGTACAGAAGCAATGTATCTCTGTGAGTTTGAGGCCATCTACACAGTGAATTACAGGACAGAAATACTTTGTCACAAAAACAAACAACAAACAAACAAAAATACACCACCATCCAAAAAAGAAATTATAATGAGATAACATCTGTACCATAGTTTCAGTGATTGAATCAACATACAAAACATTATTACACAATAATTATCATTCTTTTTATTCATTTTCTCTTTCCTATCACCTTCAAACCCTTTCATACTCCAAGAGTTTCTTATCTGGTATACATTTTCATAATTTTATTTCAAGATTATGTGAATAAAACATGTATCATGTGAAATTTGGGGATTGGCTTTTTTATTTAGTATAAATATCTAGTGAGTCATGAAAGTGCTTGTGTATATCCATACGTTGTTACTTTTGATGGTTGAGTAGTATTTGTAGTATAGTTATGGCATAGTCCTTCTTATGATGATAAAATCTGGGTAGTGTCTAGTTCTTCAATCTTACAAATATAAAAGTACTATTAATATTTAGGGATACAAGTTTGCTGTGTGTGAATATGTCTTCAGTTATTTGGAATAAAGGCCTAAGAGTAGTAGTCACATGTCTAGTCTTAACATTAATAGCCTCATTTAGTTTTAGGGCAGTTATACAACCTCCATCAGGAATGATCTGGTTTCCTTACACTCTTGAGTTTTCTAGTTTAGAACATGCTTCTTGGGATGTAACTCCAGACAGTTCAGGTTTCAAAGCCTTTGTAGAGTGTTGCCTATCTGTTTCCAAAGCACTCTAGCGACAGGTTTTTGATCTAAGCAATGATCCCTTTTTCAGTTAGGCGTGTATTTTCTTATTAATCAGATTTGTACCTTTGCTACATAGAGTGAGCCTAGAGTCTACATAATAACTTTATTGAGTGATTGTCTTATTTCTTCTCTCAGTGATCTTTTTTGTAGCTTTCCATTCTCCAGACTGTCCTCTATAAGTTCTCCCTTCCTATTGGAACTGCCTATAACCTAAGGGGAAGGGAAAGTTACGTTCCTTCATTTTGGCTGCTTTGAGCATCATGATATCCTGTCCTCTGTGCAAAAAACACCTTGATAGGATTTCTTGGGTATTAGGATGCAAGAAAGTCAAAAGGGAAAAAGTAGTTAAAACCTTCACTTTCTCTACATTTAGCATTTCTCTTTCTAATTCTGGTTCTCTTGGAGCTCCCTCTATAATGCAACAATGAATTTTGAAGCTTGAGGTCATGTTGAATGTAGAAAAGCCAGGGAGTTCATGCAGAGTGTGTTAGTGGAACTATGGTTGTTGTGACAAATATTTGGTAGAGGTTAATTTAGTAGAAAGAAGATTTATTTTGGTTCAGTTTCTCAGTTTTGGTTCATGGTCGCAGCCTCTAGAATTGAACTGAGGTAGGAATATCATGATGCTGACAGTGTGTGGGGAGGAGCTCTCCTCACAGAATCCAGCAAAGAAACAGTGAAGAAGGGAATAGAAATCGGGTAGAACCAGAGTACACCTACAGTAATGTCCTTACTCTAGCTACATTTCTCTTGCTAATGTTAACACTATCTCCCACAAATACCTCCACTGGTTGGAGAATGGGTTAAACATGTGAGCCTGTGGGAAGCATTTCATATTTAAGCTACAGAGGAACAAGTCATAAATATATATACCACACCTGACACGCTTCTTGAAGCCGTATTCTATGTTATTTGCTATTTGAAGGAGTTTAAGATGGCTGAGTTTACTGTAGAAGTAGGGCTAGTGTAGTGCTTAAAGGTAAAGCTAAGCAGTCAGCTTATCCCACAAGCCACAGGGAGTACACAGCACCGTTTGGATGTAGCTTTTACTTTAGGGATGCCCAGAATATTTTAAAAATAAAACAAAAGTTTGCAAAAGTGATATTCGACTTGAGAGCTTCATTCTGCCAAATAATGACCTTATAACAAAATAAAAGCAGAAATGATCTCATTTGGTCATTTAAAATAAATTTGAGCATTTGAATGAATGTGCAGTATTGCCAAATCACTCTACTGGGTGCTTTCCTTCTGAGCTCGGTGCAGCCAATATACTTGGCACTGTATCTTATGTTAGTCAGAAGTTACTGAGGCTACTGAGAGACTTTAGGCAAGTTATTTTCGACTGGCAAGAGGATTTTTCATGGCAGGTGCATACATTGGCAAGAGGGGGCATCAATTAGGAGACTGTTGACTAATCTATACACAGTGTCTAGATTAATGACCCCTCCATATCTAAGACACATTCCATGAATCTATTGCAATTGCACAAAGGATGCAGAGGAAAGTAAGTAAAAGGACCTTGGAGTGTGCAATTGGCTCAGACAGTTGCACTGGGCTTTTTAATCAGTCAGATACTTTAAAGTAGAGAAATTTTCTTGGCTGTAGTGAGAAAAAGTACACCAGGAACAAAACAAGATGCCTCACCTGTGACTTTGAAGACTGAAAAAGAAACCTCAATCGATAAATACCAATAGTCTCAAGAAGGTGGAAAAGATATGAAATGTAATCTATATGAAGGAACATAGCCCTGTTGATTCCTTGATTTAGACTAAGGGAGACTCCTGAGAGACTTTTTATCTAATTGTATTTAAGGCCCACTCAATAGAAGAAACTTTGTGCTTTATTAATGTAAATCTAACTAATTATCTGTGGCTGGTGAAGTTATGGACCATATGGGATAACCTAGTACTGCACACTTTCCCTAAACCAAGTTACTCATAAAATCATATAAAAATCTGTGTTTTTTCCGCTGCTAAATTTGTGGCAATTGTTATGACAGTAATAAGAATTATACACAACACACCACACACACACAACACACCACACAAGGCACACACATTCATACTCTATGGATGGTAAAAAAAGGTTATTTTGTAGTAGAATTAGAAAAGGGGACATATTTGAAATATATTTATGGAGCATAATTACTATGACGAAGTGACATATGGGACTGCTGTAAGATAGGAACATACACAAGGAATAGGAGATTTCTGATATCATCATATTACAGCGTTAAGTAACTTTTAGTACTAGGCATGTGGACTCTGCCATTATAAGCATCTAGGAAATGGGCATGGCTTTGGAACTAAGTAATGGACATGATCTTGAAAAGTTTTGATATGTTAAGTTGGAATTGTTTATGAGTTCAAGTGATTGGTAGGCTTCAGCAACAGTGAATTGGTCGGGTACAA
Organism: Mastomys natalensis; assembly: GCA_021653895.1. Classification (NCBI taxonomy): domain Eukaryota; kingdom Metazoa; phylum Chordata; class Mammalia; order Rodentia; family Muridae; genus Mastomys; species Mastomys natalensis. The sequence continues at coordinate 251,514 of JAJTUV010000689.1, forward strand.
GGAGAAAATTAAGTTTATACATGAACTGGAGGCAGTTGAACTTACTAGACATACAGACAAATCAACCCTGAAGAGTTGAAGCTATAACTAAATACCAGGGATTAATATTAGTCTAGGGAAAGATCATATGTTAAGTGGATCTAGAGGATTCCTTGGCTATTAGCAACTCTGTTAAATGATAAAGAGGACATAGTCTCTATTACCAACAATTAGCAGAAACTAAGCAAGATACGTAGCTGTTTTTCAGAATAGATTTAGATTAAGAATATGGAAATAATTTATTTGCCTAGAAGATTGACTTAAAATATTAAAAGAATGAGAATAAATTGTTGAAAAGGTGATTTTTGGAATTAGACCTTTTCAATGGTAGCATGCTAGATCTCAAGTCTTTAATATACACAGGTGCACATCTTTAGATTTCAAGTAAAATGAATAATGAAACAAATAATACTAAACATAACAGATTCATTATAAATACAGCTCCTGAAAGATACCTGGTTTCAGCTATTTAGTAAATAGACATGATGCTTTGGTAGCCACTTGCAGCTATTTACTATAAAATAGTGGCATTGCCTTTAGGTGTAATTAGTTTCTTTTTCTGTGATAATACTAACATGAAACTAACTTATGTCACTAAGTTAAGGTGCTAAATATAGATATATCTATAAAATCCTTGAATTCATATATTTTGAATTATAGTATCAGTAATTTTGCTATTTTGTGAGTACTATATTTAAGTTCTTTCTTGTTTGAATTTAGGTGAATTTTCAAACCCGTATTTTGAGGTACGGAGGGTGGTGGGGTACACTAACGTGAGCAGAGATGGGAAGAGGGTAATGAGTTCCTGAGGGAAGGGGAAATGGGGTAAGGAAGAAATCTGAAATAAAAAAATTTCCAATAAAAAAAAAACAACAACCAATCTAAAAAAAAAATAATTTGCAAGTCACTGCAGAAGACCATTAAAGTTCAAAAAATTTAAAAACCCACATGCCAGATCTCATAACAAAATCACAAAAAAATTATGAAGAGATGAACTCCTATTTACTATCCAAAACCTACTAGTCCTATTGAAATGTTTCTTAATGAGAGTTACATAGAGAAAAACCATGTCACAGAATGATTAAAACTCTCATAATGACAACTAAAGACTTCAAGGAATTGAAAACAAATACAAAGAAGCAGCTCAGTGGACTGAAGGGGTATAAACACTTGAACAATGCCCCAGGAAGTAGAAACACGAAACTGATGGGAAGGATGAAGACAACCCAGGTCTTGACAGTGAATTCAATAGAATCCTAGAAACACTGAGGAGGACTCAAGCTTGAATGAAAACAGAATTAAAAATCTCAGGAGCTAAACTGGAAAACCAAAAGGAAAGCCTTTCAAATAAAATGAATCAAGCGGAGGTCAGAGGATAAGGATTGAATATAAGGTAGATTTAGACCAAATAAGAAAGGAATATGAAAGACTATAAAATGCCCACAAACACAGGAAGGGAATATACAGAAAATGTAGGATACCATGTAAAGCCCAAACCTTTGGAGTATAGGCATAGATAAGGGAGAAGAGTCTGAAACAAATCCATAGGCTAGATCACCAACAAGATATTAGAAGACTCCCCAAGGTAAGGAAAGACACACCTATACATACTCAAGAAACTTACAGAATACCAAATATACCAGACTAGAAAAAAAAATCCCGTTGGAATATTGTAGTTAAAATGCTTATGTAAAGAACAAAGTAAAAATGTAAAGCTCTAAAATTGAGAAATTATAAATGTCATAGTCTGATAGAATGCTTAAGCCATGAGTTTAGAACTGGTCTGATTTGTGTTCACTCTTGTATAACTGTTTTGTTATTTATTTGACTATAGACTAATATTGGACATCTTTATAACTTATCTTTTTTTTTTTTTTCAGTTTTTTCAAACAGGGTTTCTCTGTGTAGCCCAGGCTGTCCTGGAACTCACTCTGTAGACCAGGCTGGCCTCGAACTCAGAAATCCGCCTGCCTTGCCTCCCAAGTGCTGGGATTAAAGGCGTGCTCCACCACTGCCCGACCATAACTTATCTTCTTAACTAGTAAACTTGTTTAATGTTATTTCCACCTTGTATTTAAAGTTAGTATGTTATGATTTTCTTCCATGTATAAATCTGTTGGATTTAAGAGGCAAAAATATATATAATTGATAAAACAGAACAGAACATATTAGTATAATTCTGCTTTTTACCAACACAACTATCTTATATTTTCAACTTTGATTAATAGGATTATGCAAAATTCTGGATAGCCCTTTATTAGGCTTTGATCTTTTGATACTTTGATATGATTAGGCCATTCTATATTATTTGTGATGCTTTAGTATGATGCTGAGTGAAAGCTGAGGTGAGTAAAATGCCTGCTCAGTAATCCTGAAACGCAAAGGCAGCCAAAGCAACAAGGTAGTCATTGCCAGCTCCCCAAATTGACAAACTTTTGTATTTTCTTTCATTAGTCTATTAATTCAGTAACACTCTTAGCAAACTTTGTGCTATCTCACCTTGGCAGACATGAATGAATCTAAGAAGTAAAACATTAGTTGTTACAGTAGTACTTAGGAGTATTACCTGCTGAACAAATTATGCTATGATTCATATATACTACTGAAAGTAATAGCTACATAGTATAGCCATGTAGTGGATGGTAGCCTTAGGAGAGAAAACTGAACAACATTTGAGACTTTTATTTTTTGCCCTTTAAGACCTGGGAATGGGAGATATAATGATTTTAGTCTCCGGAGTGTTATTAAGTATGTGTCACTGACACTGAATAACTTTAAAGTCTTTAATTAATTAATTAATTAATTAATTATTTTGGCTCAGATCACTTTTTTTCAGATTAGGGTAGTGAACATAATGTTTTCTCTAGCATTCATGACATTTTGCAGAGTGTGTTAATTACCCTTTTTCAGTTTTGCATTAATTGAAAAATTTTGGTTACCTTGAATTTGTTTATAGGTTGGTAATATTACATTAATATCCTCTAATATTTAAACATTCGTAGTATGTTACACAGTCGGAGTGTAATGAAAGACACATGCGTTGATGACTGAGATAGAACTAGTGTTTTCTGAGAGAGCTGTTGTTAGTACAAATGAGAAAACAAATGAGTGGATAGATATACCACCATAGCACTTAGCTCTTAGAGGCAAGGAATGCTGGTGGTGTCTAGATGACACATTGACTTTAAATCTCTAAGAAACTGTCAGACACTGAATGATTTTACCCTTCTTTCTCTTCTCCATCACTCTCCTTCTCCCTTTCCTTTCTCTCTCATTTGTGTTGAATGGTGGTCACAGAAAGGCTTTTAGATTTTAAAGACTATAGCTGTGATCTTTGTGTGCCTAGGAGTCAGGTAAAGAGACTCAGACACTAGTAGACTGGATGCTATCTGCTTTGTGCTCTGGATGCAATAGATTCTCTGAACTTCAAAACAGTCAGGAGTTTGATCAATTTATAAGTTTCTTTCAACTTATTCTTAAATAGGATGTTCTTTCATGTCAGCATATAGCTATGAACAATTCTCTTAAGTGATTTTTTTGTATTGTTGAAAATGTCTTTCTGTGTCCTACCAAGTTAAGAATCTTAATTATAACAGTAGAATATCTTTCTATTTGTTTCTTCTTCATGTTACCTTCTTCATGGTGTGATCAGAGTCACTTGTGTATACAAAAGAGAAAAAATGGAACCTAATCAGGAATCAGAGATATTTTTTCACTGAAAGATGTATTTATTACACTTTATGGATGGGAAAGTGGAGGCTCACAGCCTGATAGGACAATGAGGACTATAGAGACTCTGAGTAAACCAAGAGAAACATTTTCCTCACAAACACTTGAAACAGACCAATAGATGGTTGAATTTAATCATCAGTTTTCAAGTATTTAAAGGGGAGAAACCAACCAGTAATGGCTGAAGCAGTAAAATATTATCAGACTTAAGATGATAAGAAAACAAATGAGAAGCAGAACCTAAGGGAGGGTGGAGCTGGTTGGAAATCAGTTGAGGTGAGAACTTACAGCATGGCTTTGGCAGACACAGCAGACACAACATGCACCAAAGTCAAGGATAGGGTGTAGAAGGCAGGAGCTTAGTGATATTGCTATATAAACCTTCTTATGACTGTGGACAATGAGATCAAGACATGTGTTTTACTGATAAGCAGGACCAAATCACAGGTCAGAACTTTGATCATGAGCAATTTTAATTACTCAGATATTCATCAGAATACCTAAGAACCTACAGAATGCAGGCCATGAGAACAAGGCTGGCATTTTAGATTCACACTGCAGTACATGACTATTCTTGGATTGCAGTCAGTTCTTGTTCTGAGCACATACTTGGAAATAAATGCTATGTGTGATAATAGGTTAGCCTTTGGGGATTGTCAGTGGCTATAATGTTTTAGACTTTAAATGCTATGCAGCAGGGGAAAAAAAAACCAAAAGGAAGTTTATTTTGAACAATATGATTGAAAGGCCTAAAGACCTTTAGAATTTTGTAACGTAAGGGGAGAAGAATATTTAAAGCTGAATTTAAGTGCTTCTTCAAAATCAATAAAGAATATTAAACATCCTGAATAATATCAGGCCAGTATACATTATGACTAAGGTCAGATACATTATTCCATGGGACTCTCTGGCCTTGGAAAATTTTACTTTACTTAAATTTGTATGGTGGGTAAAAAGACATTTATTTAGGTCTTGACGTTGTAAACACAGACAAGGTCTTTCTAAATTAAATCCATGATATCTTTCTTCTGGACCTTGTAATGTCTGAGCTACTGTGCTCTCCAAGGCTTGCCTCTTTTATTAGCATATAGAGGCTGTTATGCTGATTCGAAAGACATTTTGATGTAGATGGGGGATTCCCATAGGATTCCACCTGTAGATGAAGAAGCTACAGGCAATTAACAACTGCTGAGTGATGGAGATATAGTCTTCTCCAGGGATAATTACCTGGGTTTGTTGTCCAGTATGGAATGGTCCTCCCTAGAAATCTTTACAAGCAGGAAACACTGAATAGACTCAGCATGTTGCATTTATATGTGGATTGTCTATATGCACACTTAGCAATAACTGTTAGAAAAGAGACTACACATTTTTTTGGGGGGGTGGTGAACATGAGGAGTGTAGAAGAGGAGATTTAGAGAAAAATTATGGAATATTTTAATTAAATATTAAAAATTAGGATTAAAGTTTTACTGCTGTAATTACCTTTCTTTTCCATGACCAAACTATTTTCTAAGATTTGATATTCACTTATTTTCCTTTGGTTGTGCATTGTGATTATATGAATCTTGTACTTTAGTCAAAATCAAAAGATTTTGCTTTGGAATAATGTTATATATAAAGAAAAATTGGACATACAAAATAGAGTTCTATTCATATGTCCTTACATTTGATACCTTACATGATCATGGGATATCTTTAGTAGTGTTGGTTATTACATTGCTTTGTTAACATTGATATGTTAATTGTAATTAAAGTATGGCTCACATATACTTTATCAATTTTTCATGAATTTCCTCTTTTTGTTCCTTGAGCCTGTAATGTATACAGTATGACACTTAGCCATTATAAATGTGTATTATTTATTGCTTATTCATGATGTCATATACCTGACAAGAAGAAACTTAAGGAGGAAGGGTTTATTTGGCTTAAAATTGGAGGGACATGGTTCATTCCGTCAAGGTGAGTATGGAGGCAGTAATACTGGGAGGCACCTGATCACATAGCATCTAAAAGTTGGGTAGCAGAGGGAAATGAATACCACTGCTCAAGGAGCTTTCCCATTTGTATGCAATCTAGGACCCCATCCATTGGCATAATGTCACCCACATTTAGACTATGTCTTACCACATCTAAACTAACACTAACTAGAAAAATACATATGCCTAATATGCTTAATAGACATAGCCAGATATGTGATTCTATATTCAGTCAAGTTGACAATGAACATGAAATATCAGGTCATATGGTGGGACACACTAATGTCTTAGAACTCTCAAATTCATAGCCATTTAAAAAGAGTGATTTGACCCTTTCAACACCTTTCCAGGATTTTGTGGAAAATAAGTTGTATTTGCCTAATTTACTTTTAATATCCACTTTGCCTATGATACTATCTAAGAATTTGTTCTGAGCAATGAAATGCACACATGACTCTATAGGCCACATTTTTGCCAAAATCCTGAATTAGGAAGACATATCTTTTAACAAGGCAGAATGTTGGAGCTTAACATTTACCTTTGAAGAGTTCAATATAAGTATCTGTGGCTGAAAAATATTACATTCATCTACCATAAATGGGCTTTAACATTGGTTTGTACAAGAAACCTATTCAAGGACCACTTCTAGAATGTAATATCACATTACCTCTTCTACAGTTATATGCTCATCTGATTTACCACATAGTTTCTATGGAAAATATACTCTATTACTTGCATTTTTTTTACCTGTAAGGTCAACAATCTTTTTATGTTGCTTTCATATTAGTTTATTGTTACATTTCTAATATCACATATAGCTTCTAATCTATTATTAATTCGTTAAATGGAGTTCTATAAATAAACAAGTTAAATAAGATATTAATTATAGTAAGATAAAAAGTATTGTCATTAAAGTATAAAATCAATGAATTTTAGTTAAGTAAATTAAAACATGTTGGTAAATAAGGAAATAAAATTTCTCCTGCCAGTATTTTCAAAGAACTCTTAGAAAATAGGATTCCTTAAGTGATAACTGAAGCTCTTTAGTTATGAAAAGAATTGGGAAGATTCAGAAGTACATAATCTGAATGAATTACACACAGGTAAGTGAAAGGGAAAGGAAAAAGATCCCTGGAGTATTAAATTGGGGAACATAATCCACCAGTAAGAAAACATTTCTCAAGTGCATCTGTTGGAGATAAACAACCAAGCATTTACAGGCAAGCTGAGTTCTCTCCATGGAGTCTATATGGTGGAGAGATAGAACTGACTTCTCATAGATACTTCTCTGACCTCTGGATCCATGCCATGGTAGTCATACACTAAAACCATTTTTTAATGGTTTGACAAAAATAAGTAATATACGGTGAGACAGCAAAACATATATCAGAGGGAGTGTTTGAGATACAAACACAGTCAACATAAAATGACGTAGGGCACAGTAGACCAATGATGAAGACACTAGGAAGCCTGAGACTTGGCCCTGTAATTGTTGGATCTGGTTGTAGGATATTATTTTGAGTTATTTTGTCAATTATTTTTGGGTTATTTTAATCGATAAATTTCTTTTCACTTTTATTGAATATATATTGCCTTTAAAAATACAATAACACAGTATTCTTGGCATGCTTCTACTGTGATAGCACTGTTGTCTTATATTTTTATTTTTAGCATAATTCTGCTACATTAATTTTTTAGCATAACTAGAAACTACTTTTTTCGGTGATGATAGTGACATTTTGTGTTAATATTTATTTCTCCCATTCTCTCCAAAAGGCATTATTGGTCATAATTTGGACTTTTGTGTTTGACTTTTAAACTATAGAGGCAAGATGGGTTTTGGACACAGAAATAAGTCTCAATTGAAATGTCAGTGCTGTTGTTTTATATCTGTGTGATCACTGAAAATATCTTCCTTTGGATTTTGTATCAATGTCAATCACTTACATAAACACTGCAAATAAAAAACTAAAACTCAGTCTGTAGCTTCAAAATATAAATTAGAATTTGTACATTAAACCAATAATTTCAAAACAATTCAAGCATAGAGGTGTAGAAATGTGATTTGAGAAAAAATAGTTCAATGCATCTATGGAAAACAGGGCTAGCTGTCATTTCTTTATTCTAAAACCAAATCACTAGAAGCTGCCTGTGAGAAATCTGGGAGAAAGAAAAACCACAAGTAACAAGCAGACTGTATCTGAAAAAGAGAAAAGAGGAACCACTTTGGAAATCACTAAGATACTAACTGGTTTCTGAAACTGCAGAGAAAATGGCAGGTGTCACAGTAAAATTAAGGAAGCCAAGTCAAAGGTCAGTTCAACTGTATGGTTCCCTGATGGGAGAATAAGTAGGAGAAATTACTTCCAAAAGCAAATTTCCTTTATTCTCTGAAAAGTACTAGAGTTTGAAATCTCAAGGGAAGAATTCTTAATCAGAATGGCCTCAATTAAACCAAGAAATTATATACAAAGCGATAGATGGGTAACTTATGACAGAAAAAGAAGACTGTGAAGGATTGAAAGCATAACAACCTGACCCCTCAAAAGACCATAAGTCTTAAGTCCTGATTCCAACTCTTCTGAAATAGGTAGACTGGTGCATGGAGATTTCAAGTTTACTATTTTATCTCAAAGAAGACAGAAATAAGAGAATGAGTTCCCTAAAATATGTGAAGAAGATCAGCAACATGAGGGAAAAGCCAGTAAAATAGCTGAGACAATCAGCAATATGAATGGAAAGGTAGGCAATGCAGAAGGAAAAAATTGTCAAAGACATTGAGAAGAAAAGAAGAAAAAAAAAAGAAAACTAATGAATTAAATGAGAAGCACAAGGGAAAACATCACCAATATATTTGACCAAATAGAAGAAAGAGGGTCAGGGGTTGAACACAAGGTTGGGAAAATACATTCACACCACAATAAAGAAAAACAAATATAACATGACTACAGTATCCACAAACTCTGGGATATAACAACAACAACAACAAAAAACCCCAAAAGTTAAGAATCTATATGGTTGAAGAAGAGGGCAAGCCAAAGCCACAATCTCAGTACAACAAAATTTATAGGAAGAAAATGTTTTCAACTGCATAGAACTCCAAACACGCATGACTAGAAACGAATCTGTAATATATCATGTGCATAGTATCAAACACACAATAGAAAGAAATGATATTAAAAGTCATAACTAGGAAGCACCTGCAAAGGCAAGTACAATAGGAGGCCATTATATCACCAACCCCCCAACACACACAAAAGGAAAAATCTTATCAATACATTTCAAGCACTTAAGGTAACTATCAAGCAAGATTATATATCCTGCAAAGCTAGTTTTATGAAGAAATAAAGACATGACAAAGCAAACATAAAGTAAGTCAGATGCTCACATTAAGAAGGACTACAGGAAATAGATGATTACCTCAGTTTTGAGGAAATTAATCAACCAGAAAAAAAATTAATGAAAATTATAGGAATCATAAGCTTAAATGACACAGATTTTTTTTATTGAACTAAAATAAACTAGATAAAACTAGATGCCCAAGAAACACATTCCATTGGTAATGACAGTTCAAAAAAAAGGATGAAAATCAATTTATAGAGCCAATGAATTTACATAATGGAGTACTATGCAGCGATGAAAAACAATGATTTCATGAAATCACAGGCAAATGGATGAAACTAGAAATATAATCCTGTGGCAGAAATTTCCCTGCCCAATCTATTTGCAGACGGAGGCCTATGATTGGATAGGGAAAACTGAGGCGGAGCTAAGGGAGGCAGAGAGAGGAAGGCAGAGAGAAAGGAGGAGGGAGAGAGAAATGTTGTGGAGATGGAAACTGATGTTAATGAGCATGGCTTTAACCAGCCTTTGGCAGAGATGATATGAAAAGGTTAGGATAGATGGGACAACTTGTCTAATCTGTGTGGGCATCTTCTGATTTTAGTATTTGCTGACATATAAATCCATTTTTAAGCATTGAGAGTCTTATTTCTACTGGGCACTGGATATTGTGATATCTACCACGAGGATGGTTTTATTGTCCGGGGTTAATCTGAGCGCATGTGGGGATGGCAGAGTTGGCCCAGGGGCCATGCCTAGAGCTCTGGAGGCTACAGAGCTGACCAGAAGAAGCAGCAGCCATGCCAATGTCTTTTGGGCCCCAGGCTGGTGCCAGACTCTAGTGCAGGAAAATGGCAGTAGAGCTGGGAGCCAGTGGACATCCCTTTTAAATATTAACCACTACATCATCCTGAGTAAGGTAACCCGGACACAAAAGAACACGCATGGTATACACTTACTGATATACTCACTGATAAGTGAATATTAGCCCCAAGACTCTGAATATCCATGATATAATCCACAGACAATATGGAGCTTAAGAAGGAAGACCAAAGTGGGGATGTTTCAATCCTACCTGGAAGGGGGAACAAAATAATAACAGGAGGTAGAGGGAGGGAAGCACTTGGGAAGGAGAGAGAAGGGGGAGGGAAAATGGGGGGGGTGCGGATCAGGTATTGGAAGGAACAGGAGAGAAGTACAGAGGGTCACAAAACCAAATAGAAATTTGTAGCAATGAGGGATGGGGAACTGAATGAGGGATAGCCACTAGAAAGTCCCAGACACCAGGGAAGTGAGAGGCTACCAGGACTCAACAGGGATATCCTTGGCTGAAATATACAATAAAGAGGAGATAGAACCTGTAGAGACCACCTCCAGTAGATAATCATGGCCCTCAGTTGAGGGATGGAGCCACCCACCCATCTCAAAATTGTTAACCCAGAAATGTTCCTTTCCAAAGGAAAGACAGGGACAAAAAATGGAATAGAGATTGAAGGAAAGGCTGTCCAGAGACAGCTCCACCTAGGGATCCATCCCATCTGCATATACCAAACCCAGACCCTACTGTGATGCCAAGAAGTGCTTGCTGACAAAGCCTGGTATGACTGGTTTCTGAGAAGTTCTACCAGCATCTGACCAAGACAGATGCAGTCACTCACAGCCAACCATTGGACTGAGTCCGGGGACCCCAATGGAAGAGCTAAGGGAAGGACTGAAGGAGCTGAAGGGAATTACAGTAATCAACTGCAACCAAAGAAGAACAATACCAACTACCTGGAACACCTGGAGCTCCCAGGGACTAAACCACCAACCAGGGAGTATACATGGAGGGATCCATGGCTCCAGATACATATGTAGCAGAGTATGGCCTTATCTGACATCAATAGGAGGGGAGGCCCTTGGTCCTGTGGAAGTGTGATGCCCCAGTTTAGGGGGATGCTAGAGCAGCGAGGCAGGAGTGGGGGGTTGGAGGAGCACCCTCATAGAGGCAAAGGGATGGGGGAGATAGGATGAGGAGTTTATGCTAGGAAGGGAGATATCATTTGAAATATAAATGAATAAAATGATTAGTTAAAAAATGCCAATGAAAATAAATGCCAATGAATACCCCAACAAAGTGTCTTATCTACTGTGACATTTGCTTAAGTAGACTTCAACCTGGAATCACTAATAAGAGATAGTGCAGATGAGTATGGGGTTTTAAGGAGACAGAATCTTCTGGCCATGACATGACTATTGCAACCATGAACACAGCAGGCTGTGGTTATATGCAAAAGTTCTACAAAAAAGATATTAATGTGGAAGATGGGGCTAATTTATAGTAAGAAGTGTGTCAGTGGGAGTTAGAGGGGCACAGAAGTGTGTAATGAGGATAAATATAATGCATTGTATACATATATGAAATTGTCAAAAATAAAGCAGGGGCAAAGTGAATTTGTCTTTGAGGAAAGGTAATTCTGTTGTGTATTAAATGGGAGCATAGCCTTTAGTCAATTTTGAAGTCTTCACAACTTCTCACTTCAGACCTTGGAATCTTACAGTTTATAGAATGCTCTGAAAAAAATCTTTGTATATATTATTTGAAAAGAATAGCTGGAAAGAAAAATTTGATGTAAATATTACAGATTATCAGAACAGCAAAGGGCTTTAAGGCATGTTTATATCATACTTCATAAAATACACTTACTCAAAAATTTGTAGCTGATAAAAATACTCACATATATGTACATATTTATAAAAATGCCATGGCATAATATAAAATATTGATATCATAAATTACAATTTTTATTTTGCTATATTAATTTAGCCAACAATGTGATTTTAATTTTTCATGAAGCAGTTCCACAAATATTATTGTAAGCTAACTGTGCCAGGCAATATAGGTGCAGTGATTTAGTAGCAGATAATTCAGGAAAAAGCTATACAGCTACAATACTTGGTAAGTGCTATTTTGACAATCTAGTCCCTGGCTGAAGGATAAACATGAAAACCTAGCTGTGAATTACAGAGATAGTGAGTGATGTTCGTCTATCATATCTCATTGCAGTGGGGTTGTTCTCTCCTTTTCTTGTATACTTATAAATTCATCCAAGGCTATAAAAATGTTTTATTTATGAAATATTTCTGACAAGGGAGAATAAAACTTTAGCAAATGTTGAAAACTGTGATTAAATTTTGAAGCTGTGCCAGGAAACTCATTACTTCAGACATGAATATGATTTTAGGTAGAGAAAAGGGCCTGGGAAATTATCTATTTATGAAGGTAGGAATTCAAATGGTTTCTGAGTAAATGTATATATGAACCTTAGTGTCAAGAGTATGCTGTAAGAAAGGCAAATATACCTAAACATTACTTTTCCCACATTTAAAAATAAAGCACACAGGAAAATGTAGTAAAAATATTATAATAAGAAAGGGCGGATTTTAGTTTTGAATTCTGTGCAAGCAACTATCAGCATCACTGTGCACACTATCACAGCACGATCACTTCTGCTTAGTATCTTGCTGGTGTTTGGGATTTATCCCCAGAAGTAGATACAGATAATTTCTGTTTTTTAAGTCATCAACTTTTAGTAATTTCTTTTTGCAATGGAAGAGTAGTTGAAATATAACTTTTAGTAAAAACCAAACAAATAAACAAACAACAAACAAACAAAACAGTCTTTGTTCCTAGTTCCTAGTTAAAGTGCTTCCAAATTATGGATACAGCCAAGACAATGCTCCTGAGATGATAGCTAGATCTGGAAAATATTTTTTAACACCTAGTTTTAAGAAATTGGAGAGCAAATTGACGCAGAGATGCAGAGAGTAGTGTCTATACTTGGAGGGAGGAACAGCCATTCGGAAGACTTATATTTTTATGTCTTTTACCATGAGAGCACATGTTCTCTGGTATATGTGACATATAATGCAGATGGTTTTACTAGCTTGAAGACCTAGAGGGCTTCTCATTACTGCTGGGTAAGGATGGAGTTTACCCTGCAAATGAATGAATGAGGAAGGTCAAATAGGTGCCTAGAACAAATGAAACAGGTTGTGATTTCTGCCATTCAAATTTCTTTTTCTTCTCAGATAATGTAACATATCTAAAAAATGTCTACAACCTGTTTATTATTGAAGAAAAATTTGAAATCAAATGACACATTAAAGAAGCAGTGATATGACATATTTCAAAGAAGAAAACAACAAAGCCACCAAGCAACCAAACAACTACAGAAAGGAAAGATACATATCCTGAGATGACCAAAACACTGTCCTGAGACAATGGTTTTAAATAAGTCATTTTGAATTGAACTGTACTCTCCCATGAGAGACATGCTGAAATCTTGAGTCCTAGAACTCAAAATACAAACCATATGTTACATATTTTAATTGAGGTTATCTTATATAGGTAATCAGTTACATTATTAGTGTACACATTAAGACAATATGGCATCCCTACAATGACACACTTCCTCCAACAAGGCCACACCTCCTAATAGTGCCATTCCCTGGACCAAGCATATTTAAACCACCACTAAGCATGCTACCAATTAATTTTTATTTGTTTCTTTGTCCCATTTTTTCTTGTATATTAGACTCCAAACTTGGTTTCTCCTCCCTCATTTCCTCCCAGTCCTTCCTCTTCAAGTTCGTCTCCCCCAGATCAACTCCTCCTTTATTTCCCTTCAGAAAAGAACAGGGCTCCCAGGGATATTAACCAAACATGACATAACAAGTTACAGTAAGACTAGGTACAAGCCTTCATATCAAGGCTGGACAGGCGATGCAGCAGGAGGAAAAGGGTCGCAACAGCAGGCAAAAGAGTCAAAGACACTCCCTGTTCCCACTCTTAGGAGTCCCAAAAGACACCAAGCTACACAGCCACAACATATATGCAGAGTCTTAGGTTAGACCCATCCAGGCTCTGAGATTGTAGCTTCAGACTCTGTGATCCTCTGAGAGAAAATTTAAAAATGTAAATGCTTATAATAAAATCTAGAGGTACCTATAGTTTTAAATAGTTATAGGAGAATAAGGTAATCTATAGTAAGTGTCCTAAAGTTTCACCTTGAGAAATGTAAAAGTAAACAAATGAACAATCAGCTCTTCAAAGTGTATTAAGATAGAAAGGCGTAATAATGTAGGAACTTATTGAAAATATAAAACAATAGAATTAAAAACTATATACAATAAATAAAGTTGAGGCTTCTGGCTTATAAATTTATCTGCCACAAGTAGATTCTAACTGAGTAGTCAGACTGGCATTAAAATCTGGAGCTATCTTTCTGATGTCCCAGAGTCTATAAGGAAGGGAGGCCTTAGTGTGACAGTGACAGTGTTCAGTGTGAGCAGAAGCACACACCATGAGAGCAGCTGTCTTCATTATAAGTTGCAGAAACTGTAAGAATGTGTTTGGAAATTTATAAGTTCTTCTATCACACTGTTAGGTGAATAGAAATATTCTTTAGCATCTGAATGATTAGTGGATTAAAATAAATATGCCTAGTGTTCCAAATTCTGTTTGATGTGACATCCTATGACAAATAGCAGGCAAAAGTTCCAGAGCTGCAAAAAAGTCATATATATATATATGATGAATGTATATGCATGTGTGGGGGTTGTGCATGTGTATGACAGCTTATGTAATCATGGGTTTGAATTTGACCTTCAGTTCTTTCCTAGTGTAACACTCAACTGTGCTTGTTATAATTGGACAGATCTGACATTTCTACTATTACCAAGAATCACTAAGTGGGAAGATATTCTGGGAAATGGCTCTCCATAGGTAATCAAAATTGCATGAGGTACAAGATGTCCAAGTCACTAATTATAAAAATTGAAATGATTTGATCCAAATTTATTTCTCTATAACTGAAAAGTGCAGATTGTAATAAGATTCAGACAGTAATAACTTCCAATTTTGTTAAAGATGATGTATCCAGGAGGAGGATTTGTATACTTTTTATTATCACTTTCAATTTTCTAAAAAGTTATTCACCACAGAATACTGTTTTCACATTTTTAAATTAAAAGTCCATTGTAACATGCATATGCTATATCATACAGCTTGAAGACCGAGAAAACATAGAATGACACATGCTCATAGGCTTTAAAATGCTTGGTTTTATGTGCTAATGATAGTTATGTGAGATCCACCTTTTTATCTCCCTTGTGTATACTTTTATATTGTCAGTTATAGGGACTGTTGCTCAGAAGATGTCTAAACCATGCTGGTATTATGTGATTGAGATATTATGTACACTGGTAGGTTTTGCCTTCTTGCAACATTCATCCTAGCAATGATACAAAAAATATAACACCAAAGCACTGGTAAACAAAAACAAGTAGATAAAATCAGAATCTATCAAACTTCAAAGCAGGCATTTAACAGAATGAAGAAGCAGCCCATAGAATGGGAGAAAGAATTTGGAACTTATACCTCTATGACAATCATTTACTGAAACCAAGGGAGAAACACAACTTGAGTATATCTTCCTTCTTTGTCTTATTGTTTCATTTTGCAAGATAAGATTTCTTAGTGCAACCACGTGAAACTCAAGAAGAAGAAGAAAGACCAAAGTGTGGTTGCTTTGGTCCTTCTTAGAAGGAGTATCAAAATACACAAACAGAGCTCCCAGGGTCTAAAACTCCAGCCTGAGAACACAAAGGGAGGGACTCATGGCTCCACCTGTATAGGTAGTTGAGAGTGGCCTTGTCAGCATTAGTGGAAGTGGAGGGCCTTGGTCCCTGAAAGTTTGGATTCCCTAGTAATGGGGAATTTGAGAGCAGGGAAGTGGGAATGGGAGGATGGTGAGAACACACTGTTGTAGAAGTAGGAGGAAGGGGGATGGGATAAGGAGTTTTGTGGAGGAATGGGAGAGGAGATAACATTGAAAGATAAATAAATAAAATATTCAATTAAAAGAAACAGATAATGGGTCTGTCAATTGTAGTTGAGCAGTGGAGACTGTTTGTCAACAGTTTATTACAGGGATTTTGTATAATTCTCAAGGACAAGGTATTGTGGAAGAAGACCATGAAACTTTAAAAATATTGGTGAGACATACTGATGCTGAGACAAAGAATGATGTCGACCTGTGAGCTTGCTGAGTGCCCTGATAAGGGTGACTGGGGAGCTGTATTGGACGTATGTTCCTGACCCACCTTTGCTTGACTATATCTTAGATGGGACACGCTGCCTTGCCTCAAGTTTTTAGACCTTGTGGCACAGAGAATCAAAAAGAGAAATTATAATGTCTCTTGTATTTTTCTTAAAGGTGACCAGCTGTTAGAACTCAGTCATGTACTAGTCTAGAACTCAATCCAATATGGAAAATAACAGTCTACTTTTGGAAGACTGGATCTGGACTTTGTCAGGGACATATTTGGAAGTTAGCTGTAGCTCACTATGATGTTACGATAGCAAGAGACAAAGTTTGGCAGGATCTGGAATTCAAACAGGGGTTAGTGCATGTTTTAAGGCTCTTTTAATTGTCAAGATAAAATTGGTTTTGTCTCTTTTATAGTATTTATTGTAAGTTGCATTAACTATAATTTCCAATTGTGTTAGTGCATTGAAACCTGGCATGTCTGTTATGGGGGTCTATCAACCAGCTTTTGTTTCACTGTCCTGAGTACTAGAAAACCTTGAATCTCTGAGAAAAGCTTGGAAGTGCTGGAAGAAGTGAGTTAGGCTTTAAGCAGAAACAAGAGGGTAGCAGGCTTGATTATTGTTGGTATAACAGCTTTAATTCCATTAATTGCTAGCACCACTGCTTCTGCAATAGCGTTGACACAAGGAGTTAAGACAACTATTTTTGTTAACCATCTAGCAAAAAAAAAAAAAAAATGTTCCTAGTGTATTGAGTATACAAAAGGATTTATATAGGTATCTGAAACAAGGAACAATGCTCTATAACCCATTCAAATTATCCAAAGGAGGTTCAGGGTTCAAGAGTTAGGAGCCATCCCCAAAGTGTCATGACAAATATCATTGGAGTAGTGTTACTTTTGAAATTCACAATGATTGTCATTATAATTAGAAACAAGTTTAAAAACACCTGTAAGATATTTGGCAGAATTCTAACACCTCTCTGGGTGCGTTAATTTTGCATATGGATTATAAATTTAAAGAATGCTGCTCTGTTGAGCTTTGATGCTGCAGATAAGGCTGATAAAATGATCCATGGTCTGAGGTCAGTATTTCCATTTTGGTCAAACCTTAGGAATGACATATATAGCTTGATCAGGCTAGACCCTCTCATCCTGGAAATACTTTTATTCCTGTCCAGCATGTTAAAACTTATCTCTAACAACATCAACATGTTGGCAGCCAAAGTACATGGCTTGAACCTGAAAATGGACCCCCCAGACAGAGTTATTAAATTAATAGACTGGCAAGCCAAGGACGGGTAAGATTCTGCACAGAGCCTTACCAACCTAAGATATAAGTGCATTGCTTTTGATAATGCATATTCCATGACAGGTAAGGAAGGCATTCTTGTCAGAATGACCTAAGTGAGGGTCAGTCTTGTTAATGAAATAAAAAAGGGGAGAGGTGGAGAGCCTTTAGGGCTGCCTGGCAAGAAGCTGACATGGGCCAAGGACAAGAAAATGGGCTGCTTGATAGGAATATGACATTGGCCAAGGACAAGGAAGTAGGCTTCAAACAGGAATCCCACATTAGACTAGAACAAAGAAGAAACTTCAGGTAGGAATCTAAATCTTAGGCTACAACAAAGAAGTAATATCAGGCAAGAATCTAAATATTAGGCTAGAACAAAGAAGTAATTTCAGACACGAATCTCAATTTTAGGCTAGAACAAGGAAGTAGGGTTCAGACATGTAAATGACCTTGGGCTAGGATAGGGAAGTAGGCTCAGATACTTTGGTCATCCTGATAAGCTTTTAGAAATAGTGATCACGGGAGTGTTCATGTAATTGGGTTTAATGCCTTGCTTTTTCTTTGACTATTTGTGTTTATTGTATTGCTTGTTCCTTGACTATTTGCATCTATTGTATTGCTAGACCCTCAACCTAGAATTGATGTTAATACATGCATGTAATCAAAATGGTATAAAAGCATAAAGAGGTGGTATAGGATAGGGGGTTCTAGGGAGGGGAAATGGGGAAAGGAGATGACAGATGTATTCTAAATAAATAAAATATTCAATAAAAAAGAAAATATCCAATAAAAAAGAAAGAAAATTCATAAATTTTGAACAAAAATTACTTTTATTTATTAAGTTATTTTTCTTAGGTACTTTGTTACCATCATGGAAAGCTGGGTAACAAGGTTACTGGTGTCAGTTCCATTCTTTCATATTGTCATTAATTCTGTTTCAGTTCTCATGACCTCTTGACAATGTATATAAAAAATCTTCATTTTCAATAAAAAGTTACCATTAAAAAAAGAGGTTGCTTATTGCAGCCTTGGATGACCTGAATCTTGCTTTGTAAACCAGGCTGGCCTTGAACTCACAGAGTTATGCCTGCCCTTGAACCATAGTGCTGGGATTAAAGGTAGGTATAATAATTCTTAAAGTGCAAACACGTCTAACAAATATATAAAATGTTCAATTCATAGATCACAAAAAACACCTCTGAAAATCACAGTGTCACTATAAGAGTGGGTATTATAACAACTACCACAACAATTAAACTTGTTTTGCCAAAAGTGTGGAGAAATTGTAACCTTTGTAGAACAGTTGGTGGAAAATGCATGTTGTAGTTACTATGGAAATATGCAGATAGATCACCATGGAAACAAGCAGCTAGTTCCCATGTGCTCTTTAACTAGTTTTTTTCCAGTGGAAAGTGACATTTGCAACTAAACTACACTACAATAGTTACATTGTTAGCATGGATCTAATCCAGAAAAATAGCACTTTCTTCATGGCATGGTTGTTAGCATTTTTTTTTTAAATATCATATTCACTGCTTCCTACCAAAACTTGTATTTGAGATTTATTCATATTCTCTTTTAGGTCACTGAACATATTTATGGTAGCTGTTTTAAAGTTCTTGCTTAGTGTGTCAACTATATTGTGTGTTTTAGAGCCTACTATAGTAGGATCTGGTGGAGGCATATTATCTTGACTGCTATTGTGTTTACATTTTGGTGTCTAGTCATCTAGGGCTGGGATGACCATGATTCTAGGTGTTAATATGTGGTTTTGTCTTTTTTGGGCATGTTCTATTCCTTTGTTTCTGTTGGTCTTTCTGGATCTTAGGAGTATATGAAAGATGTGGGTTGCTTTGTAGGGAGTGTGTATACAGGTCATCGGATGTCAGAGAGGAATAGAGGGAATAGAAATGGCTTGGAGGGGTTTTAGGAAAGAGTTAAGGGATCTACAGGAAATTGGAGCTCTGGTGGGAAGAGGGTATCCTGCAAGTCTGTTGTAAGAATAAAAGAATTATCTGGAGAGAGATGAAAGGTCTAAGGGGCCCTTGGGGCTCTACCAAGAGTTAGAGTTTTCAGTGAATGAAATTGAAGTAAGGTGAGTGACACCTGTAATTAGGTTGTACTGGACTAAGGGTAAGAATTGAGAGAATGTAACATTGACCAGGAAGGACAGTTTGATTCACCCACTTAAGTCTCTGCCATGCTTGGCCTCAGGAGTTAAGTAGGAAGACATGCTTCTGCAAGCAGTCTGCTACAGGGCTGGAGAAGAGACCAGAGAAGGTGTATTTGAGGACAAGAAGGAGAGTAAAGATCACTTAACTGGGTGTGGTCACTGGGTTCCTAGGTAGAGAGTGCTTCTAGGTATCAGCGGTTGACATTAATGAATAGGAATGGACTGGAAAGGAAACTGAGAGGGTACCCTGAATGGAGGAAAGCTTGGTACACCACAAAATTTATGTATCTGAAAACAAGTTAAAACAAACTTTTAAAAGAATGTTGTTCTATACATTGATCTGTTAATTTACTAGACAAACTACTTTCTTTGTAGCATCATGATGAGTTGGACCAGTTGCTAAATGTTTGCTTATATGTCTCAGGGCTTGGAAAGAAGAGAGGAAGTATTATTTCTAATACTGGAGCAGTTATTCAGTAAAAGGATATCATATTATCATTTTGCCTTTCAATTTTATGTTTTTAATGCTAGAAATAACTTTTGTAGTAGTTATATTCCTTTCATTATATAAATGTGCTCTCATTTATTTAACTATTTCCATTTTCTGTTATTGTGATTCTGTTATATTGTTGGTTATCAAACATTGTGCAATCAACTACATTACATTCAATTGTAGTCTATGAGACAGATCTCCTTTATAAATTTTAAGATTCATAAGAGATGTTTATTACTTAAATATGCAAGAGAAAATAGAAGCCTAGAGTTTAGTATGAGCTGGTTCCTTGACACTCTTATGTATAAGTACATGTATCACGTTTGCACAGCATCTGCAGAAACTCAGAGATCATTCTCTCCAAGCTTTACTCCCCAGGCCAACATGATACATGTGATTAATGTTTCAGGACAAGTTACATTGAGGGTATATTGAAACAGAATATATGATGGTCTGGCCAATTCCCAAATATTATTGACTCTTTTATGTAGACAGTGGCTTATACATATAACAAACATCATTTTATGAAAGTTCCAAAAGGATAAAATGTAAATATTTTCTATATTGCTTTAAAAATTGTAGATATGAATAAGGACAAAAATAAGTTTTTAGGATAAATTTGGCTGAAAAAAAAAAGATCAAAATCATCAGATGGCAGTACAAGTAAGGTTGCTTGCTAAGTCATGAGAGGTGTATACAGAATAAAGACTATTTCTCAGTGATGAGCACAGAGCATTAGTCTGATAAGAAGACATCACAATCTGTTTAGTTTTTATTACTAGATTAAGGTACTGACCTTATAGCAAAGCTTCAAGACAGATAAATGGAGAGATTAAAACATCCTAACAGAATTTAACTAAAGCTATAATGAACACCACTTTTATATTATCTGGATGAATTTCCAGTTCCTTTCCATCTGTGTAGAATTGGAAAATTTCACTATAGTGGGATTCTTACATTTTTTTTTGTGAGTTATGTCAGTGATTTACTCAAGGAACAAATGAATCATTTTTCTCCTTTCGAATCAGAGTCCCTCATCCCTGCAAGGAGACCATTGCTATGGTCACCATTGATAGAATTATAAAGAATAAAAAGCACAAGATAGCCATATTTTAAATGTAGTAAAATTTATCTGGCATATAACAGTCACTAATTTAGCCACCCCTTAGTAATCCTGTAAAATAGGCAAATTATGTTAATTTTACAAATGGACAGTAACCATCCAGCTACTAAAGTTAATTTTACAAATTATGTTAATTTAGCCACCCCTTAGTAATCCCGTGAAGTAGGCAAATTATGTTAATTTTACAAATGGACAGTAACCATCCAGATGCTAAAGTTTACCTGCCCAGCCAGTGGAAGAGCTGAGATTTGAGTGTCTTGATTCTTTGATATTCTCTATGTGTGACAGGTGTCATTTAGCTCTCCTTCCTGGGCAGCATAGAAGATGGCAGGTTGCTGAATGAGGATTCAGAAGTCTAGAATTCCAATGTTGCTTACTCATTAATTGTATAACTTTTGGAAAATTATCAATATTTCTCAAATATTAATTTTCTTATATGACAAGTATAAAAAAATAAAATCAACCTGTGTGCAGGGCTTTAAAAGTAATACACAAAATAAAATAAGTGAGACCAGTATGGAATAGTATGCACTTGTCTGTTTTATAAGTAGTCAGTCTGGAGAAGAAGCCATTGCTTTATTATCAAATGGGAGACATAGAAAGTACAGAAAGTAGAAATTATACAAATTATACCATTTGATTATATGGATAGACTGCAAAGCTCTTTGTTTCTCCTTCCTTTAGAAGGCCATCTTTCCTATATTCTGGAATGATGGGTAAGGAATCATATTTTGGAACCAAACAAACAAGAAAATGGATGTCAGTCCAGTTTATGTCTTTATTCATAGCAGTATTATAAATGTCAGTTCAACTCTGTAAACTTTACATCTTTTTTTAAAACAGTTTTGAGATTATTATATAATTCTAGCATTTTCCCTTTCCTTTCCTCTCTTCAAATCCTCTTGTATAATCCTTCTCTTTTGAATTTGTGGGCTCTTTTGTTAAACTAGTTGTTTTTACATGCATATATCTGTATTATATAAATATATTCCAAAATATCACACCTATTACATTAGTTTTATAACTGTGAAAATTAAATATTAAATGGTTATGAAAATATTTTTCAACTCCAACTGACTTCTTTTGATAAAGAAAGATACTGTTACAAAGTAAGACAAGCTTTTTTGTTTCGATCTTTGTCCACGAGACAGGCAGTAGGTGGTTACTTATGTCTTATGATTTATATAAAAGATTTATAGGTTCCCAGAAAGCTGTTCTTTGTTGATTTTCATCACTGAAACCTTGTAGGCAACTTTTAAAGTCCTATTTGTTATGAATTTAATCACTTAGGATTTGGAGTGCTTGTGAATTGTTTTCTTTTTGATTAAATGCAAACCAGGCTTCCTTGAAGATTTGATCTCATTTTGTGATATTGTGGATACTGAATTAGAGGTCAATCTGCCCCAGAAGTAATCTTAAGTATTGAAGCAGAAGTTTTGCATTTCTGCAGACATTGTCTACATAGTGGTTGTTAAAATAAATTCAAATGAATAAATGCTATTTGGTTATCCTTTTCTCATTGTATTTTAAAAGACCAAGAACATTTTTTATGGTAATAATTTCTTCATTTAGGTAAAATCATAGAGAGTGAAGTTACAGGTTGACAAAATTGTCCCATAAAAGCAGGTTGGAACACTGTAAGCCCCTTCATATTTTGCTCTTAACATTATGGGACATTTAAGTAATAATGGTATTTACTTGGTTGCATAAGCCTATAAAGGTCAAACATGGCTCAAATGCACATTATTTCCGTTATCAGGGATATGCAGCTGTAGAGGCAAGATAAGGTATCTCAATAGAATTAACTGTATCCAAACTCTAATAGAAGTCATTACAGATTTATATTTCTCTTGAAAAAATTTTAGAGGTAATAATATTGTTTTGCCACCAAATATATTCATACATAAACACATACATACTTACATATAAACATACATATACACATACATATATATATACCTTCTTATACACACAAACATATATATATGTTGAGAGAGAGAGAGAGAGACAGACCGACAGACATATAAATGACTGATGATTCACTGAATCTTTATTCATTTATCATAAAATCTTTATTAGAAACATGTTGATGCAGTAGATCTTAGAGATAAAATAGAGTTTTATATATGTTCTATATGTTGAATTGAATTTATCTTGAATTTCTTAGAATTAGATTAACTTCTCATAAACAATTAAAATATCGCAAAATCTTGTTATAGGAAACTTCTATATAAAAGAGATTAGTATCAAAATATATAATACTATTAATATAAGAGATACATGCATATAATAGTGGTGCTATTTACTGTATCAGGCAAAAAGCAAAACTGAGACATGATTATGCTTAATATTTTAAGTAGAGATTCCATAGAGAAGTAAAACAGTTGAACTGTGGTTTTTATAAACAAAAACAAACAATCAAAGACAATGAGACTGAGGAGAGTAAGAACATGATAGGAAACTAGGCATTAAGGTGAATCAGAGAATCACAGACTATGTCTAAAGTACCACATCTGCCACTTGTGATGCTACTGAAATTTGGAGATGAAGGAGAGTACTGGTGAAAAAAAAGATTCACAATATGAATTTTCAAAATGTGGAAAAGCAATAGGGAGGATATTAGCAGATTGCACATCCAAAGACCTAGGTCTGTGAGATAACTCTGGAATGACACACTTTAATCCCCCGGCTGGAATACAGACATGCCTTTGCACACACCTTTAATCCTAAACATTGAAGATAAAGTTGTTTGTAGAGGAAGGAACAGTTTGAAAGTGGTCTCTAATTGGGGGGAGACAAAGTGAAGAATCAGAGAAAGATTTGTCAGAATGAATCAGATATTTGTATGCCTAACTCAAGAGAAGAGACAAGAAAGAGAAGCCACTTAAGAACATACATAGTTGTGTCAATATTTTCTATGGTATTTCTGCACTTGGATTCTCTCTTCTCTCTGCTTGTATTCTGTTGGTGATGCTTGGTCTGTGACTCCTGATTTCTTTTTTAGGTTTTCTATCTCCAGAGTATCTCCCTTTGTGATTTCCTTTATTGTTTCTAATTCCATTTTTAGATCCTGGATGGTTCAAATCCTTCAACCTGTTTGGTTGTGTTCTCTTGTGATTCTTTAAGGGCTTCTACCTGTTTACCTGTGTTCTCCTTGAATTCTTTGAGAGTGTTATTCATGTCCTTCTTAAAATCCTCCATCATCATCGCCAGAAGTGATTTCAGATCTGACTCCTGCTCTCCTGGTGATATGGGGAGTTCAGGACTTGATGTGGGAGAACTAGTTCTGATATGTCATGTGCTCTGGGTTGTGGCCTTTGTATTCCTGCACTTGCCTTTTGCCATCTGGTTCTCCTCGGTGCTATCTGCGCTGTCTCTGACTGGAGCCTGTCTTTCCTATTCTCTTGGTTGTGTCAAAACTGTTTAGGTTGGGTGTTGCTGCTGGGTTTAGAACTAGGTCCCAGGATCTGCTCAGTGCTTGCGTCTAGACCAGAAGGAATCAGAGCTCCAGTCCAGGGATGAGTACCTGGGTCCCAGTGGATCCCGGTTACTCCTTGCTTAAGAAACTCCTCGAGTTAGACCCCCTGGGAGCCCTGCTTCCTCTGGGTTCTGTGAGATTGGGTGATAGAGCTGCCACCGGGATCTGCTGCCTCCCTCAACAACCAATCAACAAAAGAGGAGCAATTTTACAAAAAGTAGAAGAAGCTATTATTAATTGATATATTATAAAGACTGAATTTGTTGTTGGTTGTTCTGTAACAGTCCTTTGATAAAAGATTATTATTAATGTAGATTTATATTTCTTTAAATATTGTCTTTATGACTCTCTGAGTGTGGAAGAAGCGCCTGCTGGTGCTTCTGCCCAGATATTACAAGAACTCTTTTTATTTTTAAAATAAAGAGGGGGAACTGTTTCCCCCCAGAAGGAGTCTCCTGAAACACTCTCCATCATGCCTTGTTTACTTTGAACTCTCTAAAACTGAAAGTCATGGCAAATCTGCTGCTGACTGCCTCTGGCATCGCTGAGGACCACTAAAGACTATGCCATAGCTATGTGGAAAGATCCCCCCCCCCTTTAAAAATGGAATGGCCCGGAGCCCCAGTTTTTCTGGGGGGCCCCGTGAGGACTGATATTGTTTGATCCCAAACAAAAAGGCACAGCTAAAGGGGCTCCCAAAATTTTAAAATGAAATAAATAAAACCCCCCAAAAGGCCAGGCCCAATTTTAAATAAATAATAAAAATTGACCCCCGGGGGAAGAGAAATCCCCCTGGGGAATTTTCCCTTCTTTTTCTTTCCAGGTAAAAAGGGGAAAACACCCATAAATTCTCCCGGGTAGAAGCTGTAATCCAAAAATCCTGGCCCATGGGCCTTTAAAATATAAACCCTTTGATGGGCCCTTGACAAGGGGAACCAAAAAAGCTAGAGATTGACTTCACTAATCTAAAAATTAAAATCCTCGGTTTCGAATGGCTAAAATTGATCCCCAAAAAAGGGAAAAGGGAACTTTAACCCCAATTTGATTTACTCTTTTTACAATAGAAAAAGACTTTTGTACAGCCCTTGCCCCCGTTTTTAAAACCCTTTTTAAAAGAAAAAATTGTTCCCTTCCCATAAACAAGCGGGAGGGTTAAAAGGAAAATAAAAAAAGGAAAAAAGGGCCCCAGAGAAAAGACAAAGAGAAAAGAGAAAAGAGAAAAGAGAAAGATAGAGCGGGTAAAAGGGATGTTTTTAAACCTACCCATGGTTTCAACCCCACTTCCTCCCATTTTGGGGCCTTTAATTTGGGGTTATTTTTGCTGATTCTTTTTTGGCCCCCCGGGGCCCTTTAAAATTTAGGCCGACTAATTTTGGGTGATGCAACAGATAGATAATTTGGTAGAAAAACCCTATTCAGATACATTATCAAAGTTAGCTAAAGGGGGGGAAAAAAAAAATTTTTTTTTATTTCCCCCCTCCAAAAAAACCCAAAAAAAAGGGTTTGGGGGAAAAAAAACCCCCCCAAACCCCCCCCCCTTTTTGGGGGTTTTGGGGGAAAAAAAATTTTTTTTTTAAAAAAAAAAAAAAAAAAAAAGGGGGGGGGGGGAAAGGGGTTTTTTAAAAATTTTTAAAAAAAAAGGGTTTTTGGAAAAAAAAAGGGGGGGAAAAGGGGGGCCCCGGCCCCCAAAGGGGTTAAATCCCCCTTTGGGGAAAACCCAACCCCCCCCAAAAAAAGGGGGGGGGGGGCCCCAAACCCCCAAAAAAAAAACCCCGGAAAAAAAAAAAATAAAACAAATAAAGGGGTTTTAAAAAAAAAAAAGGGGGTTTTTAAAAAAGGAAACCGGGTTTTTCCCTTTTTTCCCGGGGAAAAAAAAAACCCCCCTTTTTTTTCCCCCCCTTTTTTTAAAAAAAAAAAAAAAAAAAAAAGGGGGGGGCCCCCTTTTAAAACCCCCCCCTTTAAAACCCCCCCCTTTTAAATTTTTGTTTCCCCCCCAAATTTTTTTTCCCCCCCCCCCCTTTTTTTTAAAAAACCCTTTTTTTTAAACCCCTTTTTTTAAAAAAAAATTTTTTTTTAAAAAAAACCCCCTTTAAAAAAAGGGGGTTTGGGGGTTTTAAATTTTGGGTTTTTTATTTTTTTTTTCCCTTAATTTTTCCCCAAAAAAAAAAAAAAAAAAAAGGGGGGGGGAAAAAAAAAACCCCCCAAATTTTAAAAAAAAGGGTAAAAAAAAAAAATTAAAATTTTTTTTTGGGGGGGGTTTTCCCCAAAAAAAAGAAAAAAGGGAAAACCGGGGGAAAAAAAAAAAAATTTTTTTTTTTAAAAAATTTTCAACCCCAAAACCCCAAAAATTTTTTTTCCCCCAAAAAAAATTTTTTGGGGGAAAAAAAATTTTTTTTGGGGAAAAAAAAAATTTTTTTAAAAAAAGTTTAAAAATTTAATTTTTAAAAAAAAAAGGGGGGGGAAAAAAAAAAAATTTTTTTTTAAAAGGGGGAAAAAAGGGGAAAAAATTCCCGGGGGGGAAAAATGAAACCCCCCCCAAAAAAAAGGTTTTTTTTTAAAAATTTCCCTCAAAAAATTTTTAAATTTTGGGGGGAAAAAAAAACCCAAAAATTTTAAAAACCAATTTTTTAAAAAAAAGAAAAAAAAAATTTTTTTGGAAAATTTTGGGGAAAAAAAATTTTTTTGGGGGGAAGGGGGGGGGAAAAAAAATTTTTTTTTTTTGGGGGGGCCCCCCCCCCCAAAAAAAAAAAAAACCCCTTTTTTTTTCTTCCCAAATTTTTTTTTTTAAAAAAATTTTTTTAAATTTAACCCCTTTTTTTTTTTTTTTTTGGGGTTTTTTTTTTGGGGGTTTTTTTTAAAAAAACCCCCCCAATTCCCCCCAATTTTTGGGGGCAAACCCGGAGGGGTTTTAACAAATTTAAAAAAAAAAAAAAAAAAGAAAAAAAAACAAAAAGGAAAGGGGGGTTTTTTTTTTTTAATGGTTAAAACCCCCAAAAAATTTTTAAAGGGTTTTTTTTTGGTTTTTTGGGCCCCCTTTTTTAGGAAAAAACCCCTTTTTGGGTTTTTGGGGGGGGGGGTTTTTTGGGGGGGTTTTTTTAAAAAAAAAAAATAAATTTTAAAAAAAAAAAATTTTTAAAAAATTTTTTAAAAAATTTTTTGGGGGTTTTTTTTTAATTTTTAAAAAAAATTTTCCCCTTTTTTTTTTTAAAAAACCCAAAAAAAAAAATTTTTTAAAAAAAAAAAGAAAATTTTCCCAAAAATTTAAATTTTTTTTTTGGGGGGGTTTTTTTTTTGGGTTTTTTTTAAAAATTTTTTTTTTAAAAATTTTTTTTTTTTGAAATTTTTTTATATAAAATTTTTTAAAAACCTTTTTTTTAAAAAAAAAAATTTTCCTTAATTTTTTAAATAAAAATAATTTTTAAAAAAAAAATTTTTTTAAAAAATTAAAAAAAATTTTTTTTAAAAAAAAATTTTGTTTTTGGGGGGGGGGAAAAAATTTTTTTTTCCCTTTTTTAAAAATTTTTTTTTAAACCTTCCCCCCAAAAATTTTTTAAAATTTTTTTTTATAAACCCCAAAAAAAATTTTAATTTTTTTTTTTATATTTGGTATTTTTAAAAACCCAAAAAATTTTTTTTTTTTTACCCCTTTTTTTTTTTTTTGGGGTGGAAAATTTTTTTTTTTGGGGGGAAAAATTTTCCCCAATTTTTCCCCCCCCAAAAAATTCCTTTTCCAATTTTTCCCGGGTTTTTTTATCCCCCATAATTTTTTTTTGGGAAAGGGGGTTTTTTTTTTTTTTAAAAGGGGGGCTTGGGGTCCCTTTTTTAAACCCCCAAAAAATTTTAAAAACCCGCCTTTCCTTTTTTTTTTTAAAAATTTTTTGGTTCCAAAAATTTTTTCCCCTTTTTGGGGGGCCCCCCAAAAATTTTTTTTTTTTTCCCCCCAACATATAATAAATATTTAATATAATACACATATATAACATACACATATATATATATATTACTATATATATATATATATATATACACACACACATACATTTATACACACACAATGTATATGAATTTTTAAGGGTTAAGGATGAGAAAGCACTTTTATTTTCCAGAGTGATGACAAATTGTTCACACCTTACCTATCCCCAACCCTGTGCCAAGCACCATCTCTTTTCATAGTGCCACTCAGGAGATCTCTTGACTTTCCTGTATCTGCATATTTGTAGTTATGGGAACCAGAGTTGAGCTTTTACAGCTGACTGGGCCTAGCTGCTAGGATCATCTCAGACTTTCCACCATCTGTTTGAAGCATGCCATTTGCCTTTGCATTTTTAGTGCTATTATTTCCTTGTCGTATTTGGGATGATGACTCAATTTCAGTCACTTTTAGAGATGATGGTTTCTCTTGACTCACATTGCGATTATGTGCATTACCACAGCTGACATCTCCTGCCAGGTGTCCTAAGCCTTATCTCATGCTTCAGAAGAAGGAGGAGTGGCCTGGTAGTCTCTCTCTCCATCAAATGCAGTCTAGGATGCCTGCATTCCCCAGGGATTTCTTTTATAGGAAATTTATCATTCCTTCAATACCTTCCCACCAGACCTTTTTGTAGATATTTAACTGTCCAGAAAAAGGCAACAGTTTCCTATTTGCTTTTATCATGACTCTTGACTTCTTTCTGTAATCTTATAGAAGTATGGAAAATGAGTCAATATTGAGAGTCAGCAGTACTTGGTTTATACCCTAAAATACTAAAAATTCCTTGTCATGATCATCTTTCTCATTTGTTAAGTTGGGGGAAAGAATATTTCCTTTTATTTTCAGAATGATTTATTTATTTTTCACTTTATATGGATGGTTGTTTTGCCTGAGTGTATATATACACAACATGTACATTCCTGATGTCCAGAGAGGCCTGAGCCTTCCATCCCTGGACACTGAGAAACAGATGGTTGTGAATCTTCATGTAGTTACTGGAAACTGTATTTGAGTTCTATGCAAGAGGGGCAAATACTCTTAACTGATGACCCATCTCTTCAGGTTCAAAAACAGTATTTTAGGCTAGGTTACCATGAATACTCTTCCTGAATCACTATGCTCTTTGAGGACTAATATTACTAAGGTTTAAGTGTTTTGGTATCTAATATGGGCAGTTTTGTTTAAAATTGTTTTTTGTATCTCTATTTTAAACTGTAGTTACTTCATCCTAGAATCTCAAAATTGGAATGACAATTAAAAATCATAGAGATCCAATGCAAACTCAGTGTATGAACCACATCTAACACATCTGGCAATGTATTTCAGGATATTTGATCACACTGTGAGCCCTGAGATTGTGTCATTTACTGAAAAAAGCCTGCTTCTAGTTGTATGGATCAGCCCTTGCACACACCTTTAATCCAAGAGCTTTTTGTTTATTGTAAAGAGAATTAAGTTAAGTCAACCATAGGTCAAGAGGCTGAGGAGGTTAACCAGTGGGTAAGGAGTGAACACCGGAAAAAGACATAGAGAATAAGAAGGAGTCAGGAGGAAGAATAGAGAGATGCACAGGAGGTAGAAGGGAGGGACTTTGAGTTTAAAAGGTTTTTGAGAACATTTTTTCCTTTGGGAGGTCAGTTGAAGAGGAATGCCAGCTGAGTGCTTTCCATGCTTCTAGCAGGCTTTCACCCCAGCACCTGTCTCCTAAGTCTTTATATGTAAAATAGAATGTTTGACATGTTATAAACAGCAACAACAACCAACAACAACAACAACAACAACAAAACGAAACAACAAAACAAGCAAGTGTCTATCAGCCACATTTAAAAACTCCTGTTAATAAACATATTATTTTAGGTTAATCTTTTCCATTATTTAGAAAATTTGAAACTTTGTAAAGGTTTTCAAACAAAATCAAACTGCATTTTTTATTTTTAATTTATGATGCATTAATTTATTTCTCATTATTTTCTTTCCTATATGTGCACCATGTAAGCCTTGATCACAAATGGGATTCATTGCAGCAATCACACATGATTGTTTGTTAAATCTTCCAGTTTCATTGTTACAAGGGGAGTATGAACATTAACAGTCCTACCATCTTCCAATTGAATAAATGACCTGTAGAAAAAGTTTGAATAGAACATTTTCATTATGAAATGAGCACTTTTCTTACAACAGTGACCTCTGTTCTTATGTCCATATATATATATATATATATTTGTTGTTGTTGTTGGGTTTTTTTTGTTTTTTTTTTTTTCTCCTCATATGACATGAGCTCTAAACCACCCTTTTTATTCTTCTCTGTCCATAATATAGTTTTTCTCCCCTTTACACCTTTACGGTACTCCAGGCATGCAGTTGTACTAGTCAGGAAATCAAAGCTTCTGGGTCCAGGCTGGACAGAAGAAGTTTCTATAAGTGCATAAGTGTAGGGTCTAAAAGAAACAACAGAATAGAGCCTGGGGAAATGGTTCATTCAGTAATGTGCTTATTTTGTAAGTGTGAGTACCTGAGTTCAATCCCCCAAACTCTGTAAAATAAATAGACAAAGCTAGACATGGTGGTGAAACTTGAAAAGCCTGGAGAAAGTAGAGGGAGGCAGATCCCTAGTGCTCTCTAGATAATCTGTCTAGCCAGTTTGGTAAGTCCCAGGCCAAGGAGAGAGCTCCACAGGCACACAAAATAGAAGTATAATAAGCAATATGTGTAAGGGTAATGACGGAAACCTTTGCCAGTGGTAGTGAGGAAGGAGCTAATTTTCTAAATATCTTTAATTTCTCTTACCTTGGTAGCATTTTTTTAAAAAAGCTCCCTCCCTCTTTTAAGGTGGAGGGAGAATCAAAGCTGAAGGATCATAATTAATCTTAAAAAAAACCTTGGTCATTATAAATAATGTTTTTGATGTGGAACAAAGCATGAAAGAACAAAAGAGTTCTTTCATCTTTAAATATTAGTTTCTGATATTTTTTGCTTCTTTTCTCTCAACCTGAAGTTCCATGGGGCCCATTTCTTTTCATAAATAGTCATCTCTCTAGAGTTGGAAATGTTACTACTGGTAATAAACTACTCCAAGTAGACAGGGTACCAAGTGGTTTCCAAAGAGAGCTAGAGGCTTCAGTGTAAAGGATGAAAGGAAATATTTGCAGGAGAAAAGGTTGGTCCAGTAAATAAACATGACTGGCATTAAGTATTTAATATGGCGCTTGCCTCTGCGGAACCAGTACATCAAATGTACAGTGGTATGACACCCATTTGGGGTTTACTGAAAAGCTGACAAGCCCCAACCAGGCTGTGTGAAATTAAATTTTAAGTGACAAGTTCTGATAGGCTGATCAGCCTGAAAAAGTTTTCTTTAAAGGAAGCAGAAAATGCTTCAGCTTCTGTTATTAATAAGGCAGCACTCAGAGAGAAGAGGAAAGAGCCTGTTATATAGGCAGAGGTTCTCAAACCTGCAAGACCTGAACATGAATTGCTGACTTTCATAGTAACTGCTGTGTAATCTTTGAAAAAAAATTACTCCATTTTTCTGAACCTGTTTATTGATGAGGAGAATGGCAGTAAGCCATAAATGAGAGTTGTTGAAGATAATGTAATGAGGAAATAATTTCTGGGTGTTTAAGGTTGTTTTCTAAGGTTATTTAGGTTACTATTCTCAAGTTCAGCAACTGCATGAGATTTCAGGGCTAGTACTAATCCAAGAGAGAATGTAGATAGTCCCAGATTCTTGTTTTAAGCATTCACCTTGATGGCCATTTCATTTTCAGAACTCAATGTTTTGATTCAGCTGAAAAGAAAAGCTAGCCAATGGCTTAGTCTTGGTTTCTAGGAATTAGAAAGTATGATAAAACTTGAGTCATGGATCTGTTGGAGGATATTATACCACAATGGTTTACCATCAATGAAGGACTAAGGGAAGTAGAATTTTGGAGAATAAAGGTAGATTTCAATGCATTGTGATACAGGGCTTAGAGGCCCCCGTAAGGAGTAATGAACCATAAACGACGCTTCCAAGTATCTCTCAGGGAAACAAGGGGGCTGAGTTTCTGCCATCTACATCAGCCACATGATGGCTGCCTCTGTGGATGGAATTTTAGGCAAGACAACTCCTTCAGATCATGCTCTGACAACTGTATGATAAGTGAATGAAGAACTTTGAGGCAACTATGAAGCCTCTCCCTCAGTTGAGTACTACATAGTGTATAGTAGGAATAGGCTAAAGAGAACAATCACAATGTTTGTCATACTACGTACGAATTTCAGACAGACTTTCGACTTTCGATTGCACAGCCATGTCTCATAACTACTTTGTGAAATGAAAATTATCTTTAATTTAACTTGAGTGCATAACCTTGAGACTTTACTACAGCTTCAAATTTTTGTTATTTAAATTCCATTAAATCAAGATTAAAAAATTGTACCCCTCATCTCTCCATTTTCCCAGATTTTCTTTCCTATAGATGCTATTTACAAATTGTGATGTGTCTTTTCATTATTGGAAAATATGATACTCTTATGCACATTCAGCACTTAGCTAGCATATTTGCAAATCGGTCTAATCTCATACGTTTCTTGAGTGGGCATGAATCACAAGATACAAATATATAGTCACATTTTTCTTAATTACTCTGCTGTGATTGGAGCATGTGTTTTTTACATTGGCAAATTGAGGCCTTTTTCTTTCTCCCTATTTGCTTTGTTTCAGTCTGGCTTTCTTTGTTCACTGAACAAAAAATTTCTTTTTCTTTCTGTTTTTTATTTTGAGTGCAACCATAGAGTAGACATTGTTGGAAACACTGGGGTTCTAGGATCTGAGTGATGAGGACACCAAGTCTTTATTTATTACAGACAGCTAGCACTCTACTGAGGGAAGACAGAGGTAAGCACATAAATTAATAGGACTTTGGCTTATTTTGAAAACTGTAAATACATACTTAGTGAAAGGATAGGAGAGGGAAAAAGCTGTTCCTTAATGAATATTTTCTGAATCAACAACTAATGTAATATGGTTTAGTTTAATAAGAAGTGAGATTACCAGTTATGACTTAAAATAGATTTCTAGACTTCACTTCAGACTTGCTAAACTTCAACAGTGAGAATATGTGTTTTATGTAGCTTAAATGCAAGTGGCAAGCTTAATATGCATTATATTTCCTTAGTGCAGAAGCATAAAGGGAAAACAGAACTGGATACCCTCATTGAGATTGCTCTAATGGGGTAAGATGCGGGTAGGGAGGTGGCTATCTCATTGTAACAATAGAACTTAATTGAAAACAAGATATTAAATTAAGCAAAATAAGTTCTGTGTTCTTATGATAATAGTTACTCATACAGAGAAAACAAATGCTAGAAAACAAAGAAGTTATATAATGTGGAGAAAAGTAGCATGTGTGAAACCTAGTGATAAAAACGTAATAATATAAACAGGTGAGGTAATGTAGCAAGGGGAAACATATAGAAAAAATTCCCTGCCTGAGTGAGTAGTTGGGAAAATACTTTGGTAAGAGAAGGCAAATATTGCTATAATTATTGTTAACTAAAATTTATTCAACCTGATGCCATATTGATTTAATCAGTCACATTAAGCTGATGATTTCTTTATTAAGTTTTATTTTATTTTTAATGTATTGATTTACTTTTTATTTTAAAATTATTTTTATTCTTAGATATTATAACATAATTACATAATTTACCTATTCCTTTCTTTCCTTCCAATATATCCTATTAGGCCATTTTTTGCTGTCTTTTAAATCCATCACCTCTTTTTGTACTAATTGTTGTTACAAAAATATATGCTTTTGTATATAGAATATATTCCTAAATACATAAATATGCCCCAATCAGCCTGTGTAATGTTACTTTGTTGCTATATATTTTCAGGGTTGCTGTGCTCTTCCCGAGGGAAGACCACTTATTGTACTCCTAGCACTGTTTACTTCACATAGAGTAGAAATCTCTTAGACTTTCCCTAGTCCACTTTAGCATGTCTAAGAGGATTGAGTTAGCCAGAGCCAAACTGACTCCATGACAGGCTGAAAACCAGCAGTTTGGCAGACTAGGCCTAGGTTTCTGTTTTCTAGGAATGAAAACATAGACCCAGGAATCTGTGGTAAGCCAACCACAGCTGTGGGCAGCCAATCTGAGGATACCTGGTCATCTGTCCTGAAGCAAGAATAGGTGACTAGAACAAGTAAGCAATCACCCTGTAAAGTTTCCTGAGCCATAATCAATTATAAGAATCAGTTAGACTTCTAGAGATCTAGAGCTAGCCAATCAAGATAAAAAGGCCATACTCCTCCCTGGAATTCCCCTAACCGATAATAAAAACTGGGTTTAGGAGTCCACAGGGGTCTCCATTACCAAATGAGGAATGAGTGCAGGAAATTCTGCTGAATAAATGCTCTTTGGTTTTGTGTACTATTTGATTGTGGAGTATCATTCTTTGACAATTCTTGGACCTTAACTTGTTGCTCCTGTCCCTCATGTTTGTGAGATTTTATGCATGTAGCTTGTGACATTCCTAAAAGATGAAATATCACAGGAAACCCTCTGATCCTCTGGCTCTTACAATCTTTCTGCTCTATCTTCTTAGGTGTTCCAGGAACCTTAGCTGTGGAAGTTGTTTAGGAGATATATCTATTAAGAATTGGTTACATGGGGCTGGAGAGATGCCTCAGAGGTTAAGAGTCCTGACTGCTCTTGTAGAGGTCTTGAGTTCAATTTCCAGCAACCACATGTTAGATCACAACCATCTATAATGGGATCTGATGCCCTTTTCTGGTGTCTGAAGACAGCTACAGTGTACTAATATACATAAAATAAATAAATCTTAAAAAATGAATGAGTTTTACACCTCTGTATTGTTTTGGTTATGGTTTTGTTGTTGTTGCTGTTGTTTTAATTGTGATGTTTTCCTTTTGTTGCAAAGAGAAGTTTCTTTGATGAAGGGTGGGAACTACACTTACCTTTGGTTATAAGAACAAATATTGAAAATATAGTTAGGGATTTTTGCTGGTAAGTAGGATATATAAATAATATTTCTTGACATAGATGCATTGTCAGAGGTCCAAAAATGACTAAAATTATTCTTTACTTATTTAACCTGTCTTTGTACTGATAATACTAAAACCCTATTAGTTTAGCAATTTTGAAATAGTATTACTAACTCTAACTAAAATATAGAATCAAGAATCATTATGATTCACTGTAGCTAAAGTACAGATCTGATCTAAGTTTCTGCCAATAGTAGTGAATTGAAATTTTTGCATGCTTACTTACTATTTTCAAGACTTTAACCATTTACTTATAAAAGACAATGGGAAGACAAGACAGGGAAACATGAGAGATGGAGAAATGCTTACCACCCTTCCTGTTTCACCAGCTTTTAAAAAAGTGAAATAAAATATACAGGATATTTCCAAGATTCTCATGCCTCTACATAGAGAAATCTCTCTTCATGTGTGTAGTTAGAACCCATGAAAAATGGTGGAATAGTCATTTCTTTTTATTAGGTTCCTTAAAAGAGTACTTGGCCCTTCTGCCACTGAGTTGGTCACACGAGGACTTCCTGAATTATGTAGGGACTGAGATCAGTTGTTTTTGACAGCCTGGAAGAATATGGAGGCTGGTATTTTAAAACCTTGAAGGAACCAAAATATTTCAACAATATGAATGAGATGGTAGGAAGACTCCAAACTCCAAATGAGAACTCAACCATAGATGAGAGTCTTTTACATGCAAAATAAAGAACCCATTTTTCATCCTACCAGAAGCAGTTGCTATAATATGCAGACATTATTATAAGCCACCAGATGTGTGGTAACTTATTATCCAGAAAAGAAAAATAACCCACACAAGTGTCATTCATCATCTTTCTTGGATTGAGATTTATTCAATATATTGCATTTACATGTACTACAAAATCTTTCTCCCTATACTCCTTGGTCTCTCTGATGCTATTATACATAAGTTGTGAAATCACAGATGGTATACATACGGGGAAGAAGGAAGTGAAGTGGCCCATCATATTATGATCAATTTTCACCTCCACAGTCTAGACTCTTAGCTTGAAAATTGCAGTGTCTTTGTTTCAGCCACTGTACACTTCATGCACATGTCTAATTATATCCATCCCAAGCAAGATGGCAATTATCTCCTTGGGGACTCCTATTCCCATGAAAGAGCTGGGTTTTAGATGATGTTTCTCTATTCTATTATTTCATTTTTCCTCCCATGTTGAAATTCATTTTCTCAAAACTGTCATGGAGGTATAATATCTCAAGTTCCTCTGTTCTGATTCTCTGATTTTAATGACACATTTACAAAAATCTAGGGCAAATTAAAAAGAATTCAAAGGCTGACATTCATTAAAGTGGACGAACATTTTGTACAGTAAAATTGAAACATATTTTAGAGAAGATTCAAATGCTACATCCAACACAGATATTTAATTCATATGCTTTTAACTTATTTACCTGAATTATTCACACTTCTACTTCTTAGAACAGGCCTTAGTGGATAACTGATTACCAGTTTATATCAGAAACAAGAAGTCATGAGAACCTTTTGGAAAAACACTATCATCACTTACTATTCATTTTTAATCAAGACAGCTACTCAGGCTGTCGGGGATCATTATTTCACATAGGCCAGGTTGTAGTTAGGTTGATATGGCTCAACTCATAGTGCAACCAGTTTGTACTAATGCAGAAAGTGATTATAAAGGGGTTCATGGCCAGATACAACTTTAGTCCTGCCAGTACATAGACTTTAACATTTGAGACTCTAAGCAGAGATCTTTTCATGTTGTGCCTGAACTTCTGATTATGAATAGGAACACGAAATAAGCAAACCTTGTTTAAAGCCACTGTGCTTGTAGAAATTTGTTATACGACAGTAGAAAACTATTATACAACTATTACCTTCAACATGCTGGAAAAATAATATTTAATTCTTTATACTTATTTCAATAGTTTTCATTTTCATATGTGTCTTAAAGAGAAGCAAATCTAGACTTTTTAAAAAACAATACTGGAGATTAGAGAACAGAATTATCATTTGTGTAAGGCCATGATTGAGAAATGAAAAGAAGATAAGTATGGATAACTTTTTCTTAGTGTGTGCATCTAAATTTTAGCTCCTGCATCTAGGTCTTCTAGAACATCCTGGAAGAGGGTGTAGAAAGATTGCAAGAGCCAGAATACCAGTAATTCTGCTGTGACACAGTCTCTCCTAGAAATGGCTGCAATTGCAAGATTGAAACAAAGACAGTATCAGTGGGCATGTTAACATGGAAAGAAGTAGATTTCATGGGGTCTCATTGTTAGACAAAGAATGACAGGCAAATCTTGACTGCCAGGAGAAGAATTAACCTCTTCCCGGATGAGCTCCCTTATTGCTTGTCCAGTGAAGGTTAGTCTGCCTTGAAACTAAATAAAGACAAGCAACAATAAAGAACTCAGCAGACTGTATCTATGTGTTTGTGTACTCCCTCCATATACGTAAAAATTTAAGGAAAGAAGAGAAAGTATCAATTTCAGTAGGGGTGGTAGGAGGGACTGGACTAAAAGGAGGGACTGGAGAGGTTGGAGGAAGGCAAGAATGATGTAATT
This sequence comes from Mastomys natalensis, assembly GCA_021653895.1. Classification (NCBI taxonomy): domain Eukaryota; kingdom Metazoa; phylum Chordata; class Mammalia; order Rodentia; family Muridae; genus Mastomys; species Mastomys natalensis. The sequence goes on from JAJTUV010000689.1 coordinate 289,840, forward strand.
CTCTTTAATTTAAATCATTTTTCAAGATAAGAGAGGAAAAGTAAATAGATTTAAAAATAAAATATAAATAAATATATTTAAAACTACATACTTTTATAGTTTGTTTTTATTTTAAGCTGAGAGTGATTCAAGAATTGAAAAGTTAAGATATTAGATTTTATAAAGTTCAAAACACAACCGTGCTAAGATAACATTAATTTATTTAAAAATGAAAAACATGTTTCAATCAAGTTTCCATAGACTAAACAGCTAGTGTATGAAGTCTATTATTGTGTAGGGCAATGTCCTTCACATTCCCTCACTGTTTACCTACTGGTCCACTTAGAGCAATCCTCACTTTTATAAGCTTGATTCATCTGAAATATCCTACACAGGAGTGCCACATTTCTTATCCTTTATGTAATTTTTACTATACCCATTCTGGTGCTTTTTCTTTTTACACTAAGCTTTAGTTAGCATATAAAATAATAAGTTTCATTCTAATGTTATCACATTTTATAGATTCTATCACTTTATACTGATAGATGTTTGTAGGTATGCAAATATTTGTCATTGCATTAAAATTGCCTGTATTTTCAGCACAGTGGAATGATGTTAGTAGCCTAGGAGCAATAACTAAGGTGAGTACTAGGCTATATGATTCTGTGAATATACTCTAGGATGCTAGTACACTGTGGAAATTGCCTAATGGTACATTCCTTAGCATGCATCTTTCATTGATAACCAATATATGGCAGTATAAATGGCCACCACAACACCCAATGTTATTTCTTACAATTCATTCTGCTATATATTAATAACGAGATCCAGCTAAATCTGAGTGGGTTTGAATTTTTCTGAATAAGAAATAGTATTTATAAAAGAATGAAAGAGAATAAAGACTGGTATAAAGTGAATTTTCTTGTAAGCTTTTGCCTCAAAGTTAATTTACTCAAGCGAAAAAGAAGCAGCACTAGACTATGCTAGAAGGACTTTATTGTCAGAAGCTGCTCATAATATGAATGACTGAATTCATTAACTTGTACTTGCTTTCAGTTCTATAAGTCTCAGCAGCATCTGTGTAAATCACAGATGATTACTGTACTACTACTCAGTATCTCTGGCACAATCTCACACATAATGGACATGAGGGCATTTTAAAACACAAATAAAAGAGGAAACATTACTGAAAATTAGTGTTTCTTTTCTATGTTGCTTATATTGAATCTGTATTCCTCAGAATAATTATGTCAGTGTTTTTTGTCCTGAAACATCTTTGTTAATAAAAAGCATCCATTGTCATATCCAGTTAAAATAGGGGTGATGTTCCTTTTGATTACATTATCCCAACTCCTTTCTTTATATATTGCTACTATTTGCACTTATTTATCTAATACCTAGTAGGAATTAATACACTATTCTTTCTTCCTGAATATACAGAATACTGAACATTCAAAGTTAATATATGTCTCATGAAAGAACATGACATGCTTTATTTATTTATTTATTTATTTATTTATTTATATTTATTTATTGGTGTGAATCAGTGGCAAGTTTCTAAAGATTTACCAGTGTATAAAATTGGATTGATTTTCAGTAGTCTAGTCACTAAAAAATGAAAAAGAAACACTTTTGATATTGAAAAAGGATGGCAGAAGAAAACATTTGAATATAACTAATGTCCCCTGATATTTTTATATCAAGTGTTTTAAAAAGATGTTAAGTAATATTTTTAACTAATTGATTAACAGAATTGGTTTGGGGAGGGGACACAACTATGTAAGCGTTTCAATCCTGTCTCCCATTGCCAACTCTGAAGCTTTGTCTCATTTTCTGGCTCTAGTTATAAAATCTATAGTACTTGCAGTAAACTGAAAGTATCTTTGGGCATGTATAGGAGATATTTAATGGTACTTTAGCAACAACAATAAGGAAATAAAGAAAATGAGAATGATTTTCATGCATCATCTTAGTTAGGGTTATTATTATTACTGTGATAAAACATCATGGCCAAAGGCAACTTGGAAGGAAAGGGTTTATTTCACCTATAGTTTTATATAATAATTCTTCAAACAAAAGTAGTAAGGGTAAGAATTCAAGCAGGACAGGAACCTGGATGCAGAAGCTAATGCAGAGGCATTGGAGAGGTGGTGCTTATTGGCTTGCACCCTATGGCATTCTCAACCTGCTTCCTTTTAGAATCCAGAACCAGCAATGGGCTGGGGCCTCCCACATCAATTGCTAATTAGAATATTTCCTATAGGATGGCCTATAGACTTATCCTATGGAGGCATTTTCTCAACTGAGGCTCCTCCTCTTTAATGACTCTAGCTTGTGTCATGTTGACATAAACTTATCCAGCACATACATGAAGGAATATTTGGAGAGATTCTGTGATGAAGATGGAAAATTTGGAAAGATATTTAAAATCTTCTATTTGCTATAATTTACAATGTGTGAGATGTTGAAGGATAGTAATCTTTGCCAGAAGAAGACTAACAATTCAGTACTCTGTTTATTTCCTGTCTTTTGAACTTAGTGCATTTTATTGCATAGCCTTACAAATTTTGTGAAATATTATTTAGTTGAGATTGGTTTCTCTTGTATTTTCTGAGGGATAGATTAAATTGTTGGATGACTTTCATATTATTATTTTTTTTCTGTATTCACCTTAAATAAATTGTCAGATGAATATAGACTGAGAAAATGCTTACCTTATGTTCATTTTATCAGTAACCTCTTTGTAGAAAGCTAAAGGATTTTCTGTTTATGTTGTCATGAAAGGCATATAAAGAGAGATGATATCTGATCAGGGTAAATAGAAAAGGGTTTAAAAAGAAGAGGATTAACCATGTAAGGTGACAAAACTGGACATGCAAAAGCTGAAAGATGTCATTAAGCATCAAGTCCTCAGTGGGTACCTTGGGATTTAAAACTTCAATGCTTGTAATTTAAGGTAAGAAGTAGGAGTTGAATGCCTGGGTGTTTGTTTGCCTGTGGGAGAAAGGTGATTGATTTGACATTTTGTTGGAGACTGTCCTGTTTCCAAGGGTGGTGATTGTTTTTTTCAAGCAGTGATATAATATATACTCTCTAAGATATCATTTTGTAGCAGGTACATATTTAAAATGAAGTGGAACTGCCAGGCCCAAGGAAAAATAATGGGTGATACTGATAGTTATTTTCAACTTACCCTGCACAGAATTTTTGTCTTTTTATCTTATAATAGTATAGTAATAAAATGTTGGAACAGTTGCATTTTTGTTCATTTGACAAGAATCAAGTAGCATCTATCTTTCTTGCCTCTCACTCTGAGTGAAGCTGAATCTCTTGTATTTTCTTATAAACTCTTTCTTCATGAAAGGCCACAAGAACCATCCATAGTAGTTTTCACGTGTTTAAAATTACATATACTTTATAAGTGTATGCATACATATATAGACAAAATGAAGTTATGCCACTTGAATTGACAATGCTTGCTCCAAAAGCCCTAGGCTACCTAGTAAGAACTCTGGTGTCAGGCAAGGAAAATCTCCTGTCTAATTGTTGATCACGGGAATCCATGATACTTTCAAAGCAATCCAGGTTATTGCTATTGCTCCTGCTTACCTCTCAGATGTTAAAGTCAAGTACCTATGTCAGAAGACTCCATGCACTTAGGACACAGGAGTCTCAGGATCACATTGGAGAGTTAGATCTGACATAAAAGCCTTCTATCTTAAGAACTAACCCTCATAGAAGAAGGTATTAAACAAGCTACCAAGGAATGGAAGTAACCAATAGTACTAACCAACTGTGAAATCTATAAGCCAAAACAAAAAGAACATAATGGTCAAAATATCCCTGAAAGTGTAATACTGGTCCTCATATGTTGGTAGCAATCAGCAGTTATCTAATTAGACTTAAGGTTTACTCAGCAGGATGGAAATCATGTCTGGTCTTGGAACTTTATCTAAGTTCCTGGTATTAGTGAGGCATGGGTCTTAGAGGAGAACCTATTGCTGCTTCTTTACTAAACCATCATAATCCTGTTATTAATTATTATTTTTGTACCCACAAATAGGTGAGGTTCCCAACTCTCACCAAAGAAACTTTTCTTTGCAATGGATAAACACTGTTACAGAAACCACAACTGGACAAATTGAAGAGAGCAACTGACCTTGGAATTCCCAACCCCAGTGGATGTATGGACAAGAAAACTCCCTCACCTAAAGCTTAGGGAACTTTGCAGAAGATGAATCAGAAAGGTGCTAAGAGCCAGAAGATCAGGAACTCTGTCTTCTAGAAATGACAGGGAAGCTACACCCATGATATCTCAACAATAAGGCCACCTAAACAAGACCTCAAAGGTGACAACATCAAATAGATATGCTAGCATGGAAGGATTGAAACTCATGAGGTCCCACCTCTATATGAACTACAGGCAACAAAAGAATGCTAAGGGTGGGAGAAATAGTCTTTTCTCATGAAAAACTCCATCTATTACCCAGTAGCACATGGTCAGCTGAAATCACGCATATGAAAACTTTCAATGTATTCAGCAGGTTGTGCCTATATGTATAAATATATAGGTTATATGTCTACCAACAGTTCTACCTATCTATCTGTCTGTCTGTCTGTCCATCTATCAATTATCTATCTATCTATCTATCTATCTATCTATCTATCTATCTATCTATCTATCTGTCTGTCTATCTGTTAAATTAGTGAGACAAGGCAGAGAGTCATGGAAAGAGTTTTATAAAAGAAAGGAAATAGTAGAGGATATAATTATATTTTAATAAAAACTGTTAATTGAAGAAACAAGAGAAAACACCCCTTTTATGACTCTTAAGCCCTATTTCTTTGATTTGTATACCGTCTTTCCTTCTCGACTTCTGGAATTAGTTTATACAAATATATTTTTCTATGATATAAATTTTAAATATTTCTCTTATGAATATTCAGTTGACTTTATGAGAGAATTGGCAGACCTGTCTTCTTTCCCTTCCTTCCTTCCTTCCTTCCTTCCTTCCTTCCTTCCTTCCTTCCTTCCTTCCTTCCTTCCTTTCTTTCTCTCTCTCTCTCTCTCTTTCTACATGGGAGCTGAGGATCCAAAATCAGGTCTCCTTGCTTACATATCAACCACTTCATTGATTGAGCTCTACCTAATAACTCCTGCCCAAACTGATGTTTGTATGAGGAGTAGAAACTCATACACTATTATTGAATTCATTAATTAATAAACATTGAGATTTGTATCACTCAATATCATTTTTGCATTTTGCCACTTTAAATAGAAATTTATCCCTTTGTTATATTCTGAATCTTGACTAAAGTAAGTCTATGCCTTCTATGAAATTTGAAAATTATTTCCCTATTATTTCTACTAACTAAAAAGATCATTGGAAATCTGAATATATAAAATTGTAAAATATTGAGGTATATGGTATCTAAAAAAGACTCTAAGATTAGGTAAATATGACTGTTTTTGTTTTATGTTGAGTGATAGTTTGTAGGAAATTGGATTTTTTTTTTGTGAGAGAAAACAAAATATATTCATGCCATGTAAAATACGTTGTCATAATGTGAAAGAAAAAATAAAGCCTTTAATACAAATAAACAGATGTCTGATATTTAGACAGGAGTTGATACAGATATTGCTCTTTTAGTGTTATAGCACTCAGGGATGAATGTAAAGCTGAACTTCATAACTCAGCAGACTGAGTTAATTCATTACATTTTTCCTAAGTAAAATTTGTATAATTATCCAGCCAAATGCAGAGTGTGCTTAGCAATTTAGAAACATGTTTGAAGAAGTAGGTAAAAGGTGTTGAGTAACTTGGCTAGCTTTCAATATAGCAAGAGAAACAACAAGGTCAATAGCTGTAGGGTTTAATTTTGGTTTAACTGGATTATGTTGAAAACTTTGTTGTTCAGTCAATTATTTCACCAGAGGCAGATGCAATTTCATGCTGTGTTGTAAGGGTCCCTCGTGCATTTTTTATCTAATCAACAATAGATTGGATGTCAACAACTTGCTGAATAATCGAACAGCACACATTAGGGAGAGAAACTTGGACTTTGCTCAGGCATATTTTTCAATAGTGACTTGGAAGAAACATTTTGTTGTCTTAAAGACATATGGAGACCAGGAAAGTAAGTTTTTGTCAAAATTTAATCTATTGAATAGGCCAAAGATCAGAAAGAAACCGCCTGTTTGGAACCCATCAGTTGATGACTTTGAGAAAATGGGCTTTCTTTCTTGACCTCGTGTTTTCCAGATATACATGGTGAGGGTAATAGCACTGAACCCTTAAAAGACTTGCATTTAACTACCTGTTCAATCATCATTTGTCTCTGTCCATTTTGTAATATGTACGGACTGATGACTGAACACTCCAAACTCTTGACACAAAGAGAGCATTTCCTGTAAAAGTATTATCTTTTGCAAGCAAAAGCTTTGGGAAGAAAAATCGATTTATGTGACTGTATGTGGTATTTTAATGATATGACTTAATGAAATTTAAGTAAGTTGATTAAATATGAGCATGTAAAGTGTTTTGAGGGCTTCAGAGAGGCTATAAAGATCAGGCATGAAAATTCTACAACTGTCTGTGGGGAAGATGATGGCAAGTGATTTGAAACATCATAAATATCTAGGATTTGACACTTAAATAGCTTCACAAATGTTTTAAACTGGCAATCCACTTTAAGTAACAAAAGCTAGACATTAACAAAGATCAATTATGGTATGATTCATACAAGAGTAATAACTAACATCTAATCAACAATCCAGAAACAAACAAACTTAAAAAAAATAAAAAACCTTGTTCTTAGATAAGTATTGTTAAAATGAAATTTTAATGTGAATTCTGGTAGCATGGAGTGAATTATCCTTCATCTTTGCCCAGGGGACATAATAGGAAGGTTTTTAAATGTATGAGAGCATCAGTAAGCTGAAGGGAACTCAAAAAGAGTGTGCTCTTGAAAACCTTCTACTAAGTTGCCAAAAGTTCTGAGTACACAGCTTACTTCCTTCTTGTCTGAAGTTATTACTGTTTCTCTTAGTAAAGGAATTAAAAAGATATACATTGATACGTTTGAGACATTGCATAAAGAAGTCTTGTCTGAATAATAGCTTATATATTTGGAATGAGAGAAATTTAGAAGGGAAAGAAATGCAACACCTGTGTATAGACTGAATTATTTCTGTCTGTCTGCTGCAATTTTACATGGTTTTGAAACCAGAGAGAGTGCAAAACAGACAGAGACCATAGATGATTCTAATCTACAAATAGGTAGTGGGTAAGTTGACAGGTTTGAGTTTTGTTCTTTTGAAACAAATTTGAAATGTAACTGATGTTGTCTTTGCTGGTAGATTTCAAGAAACGTGTAGTACGTTTTTACAACAGAAGTAACATGGGGGTTGTGTGTGTGTGTGTGTGTGTGTCCTTCTTCTGTGTGTCTGCTATGTGTAGATGGTGTCCGTGGATGTAAGAATATGGCATTCAATTTTTGGAAGCTGAAGTTACAGGAGGTTTTGAGCCATATAATGTTGGAAACTGAAATCAGTACCAAAGGAAAAAAGGGTAAATGCTCTTAATCACTGGGGCATCTCTGTAACCCAGAAATAAAGTGGAAATTTCTGGTTTCCTTGGAGACTCTATTGTTCCATGTGATGTGTTTTCTGGAAACTCTCTTATGAGAGGATGCTTTTGCTAAAGCAGGCAAGTGGGAGGATGTTTTTGGAGGCTGCTTGAAAAAAGGACATTTGATGTTTTGCTAGAGCGGATTCTTGTGAGAACACATGATGTTTGGAAAGGATATAAATATTGTCCAATGAACAATGGATAATACTGGCCGGTATTGGTATGCCTCACCATTCTTTGTTAGTCATGGTTTGTCTTGACTTCATAGAGAGAAACACACCAAACAATTCTGGTGATATTCCAGCAGCTTCTTGCTGCTTCTACTGACTTGGACCAAATGGCTATGCCTTACAGTCTCTTTTGGATTAACCTGCCATTGCTGATTTGTGAATGTTGTTTGTGAATGGATCGAGCTGCCACTGCTGATTCATGTGAACTGACTGCTGATATCCTGACAATGCAGATTGAATTTGCTCCAAAGAAATATTTCTAAACAGGTATACCTTTTACTTTGCTCTATTAACCTTTCCTTTCCACTACCTCTGGTGGATGGTGGCTAGAAGGGACATTAAAGCATTTAAGAACACTTATTAAAAGTAACTTTTCCCAGAACAAAAAGGGCTAGCATGATCAAGCTATATATGCCATTCTTAAAGCTTGACCAAAATGGAAATACTGACCTCAGGCCATGGATAATTTTATCAACAGTATCTGCAGCATCAAAGCTCAGCAGAACAGCATTCTTTAAATTCATAATCTCACTATGTGAGTTAAAACATCCAGAGAGATGTTAGAATTATATTCCAGTATGGGTAAGGAAGGCATTCTTGTCAGAATGACATAAGACAGGCTCAGTCTTGTTTATGAAATAAAAAATGGGGAGATGTGGACAGATTTTAGGACTGCTTGGCAGAAATCTGACATTGGCCAAGGACAAGGAAATGTGTTGCTTGGCAGGAATCTAACATTAGGCTAGAACAAAAAAGTAATTTCAGGCAGGAATCTAAATCTTAGGCTAGAACAAGGAAGTAATTTCAGGTAGGAATCTAAATCTTAGGCTAGAACAAAGACATAATTTTAGGCAGGAATCTTAATCCTAGACTAGAACAAAGAAGTAGGCTTCAGGCATGAAAATGACTTTGGGCTAGAACAGGGAAGTAGACTTCAAGCATGAAAATGACTTTGGGCTAGGACAGGGAAGTAGGCTCAGATATTTTGGTTGTCTTGATAAGCCTTTAGAAAACTTCGTTTATTGCCTTGCTTATTCTTTGACTATTTGTGTTTATTTTCTTGCTTGATCTTTGACTATTTGCATCTATTGTATTGCTAGTTTCTCAACCTAGAACTGACATTAACACTTGCATGTAATTAAAATGGTATAAAAGCAGATTGGGAAAAAATAATAGGTTTTTAAAAAATCTAAGTCTACACAGAAAACTTTTTAAATGTACAGATTATCAATAATTTCCCAGGATAGTTCTGAATTTAGGCTGCTCCTGACTCCTGAGTGATGAGAAAGTCAAGTACTTACATGATGACAGAATGGTTTTAAGCAAGTAAGGAATCTTAGCAGTTATAGAAAGTGTAAAATAAGAAGGTCTAGCTCAATAATATGTAAAAATGAAATATGAGGAGATGGATGGGAGGAGTTGGAGGAAGAAAAGAGAAGAGGAAAATATGTAACTATATTTCAATTTTTAAAAAATATTTTAAATACAAATATGAAAAAATAAAATATAAGTATTTTGTTTTTATTGTTTTGATTTTTAAGACAGTGGGCTCATGCAGTCCAGGCTGTCTTGAATTCATATATAGCTGAAGATAACTTAAATTCCTGAGTTTCATGCCTCTATCTCTCAATTTTGGGTATTCTAGATTTGTATTGTCACATGTGGCCAGAAGAATGTAGGCATTGAGTACTAGAGAGCTACAATAAAAATTAGAGTGATATAATTAAATGAATATTGCAGTTTTACAATGCATTACTTAGCAATGAGCCACCATTATGAGAAACCATATAAAACAGATTGGTTGTATGAGCTAATTCAACAAGTCAAGAAAACAACAGAATCCTTAGATTTTTTTTGTAAGTACATAAAGCAGGAATTTGACCTCATTGGACATGGGAAGGAGGAAGTGAAAAAGAAGCCCATGGGTGGAAGCAACTTAGACAACAGTTTTTTTTTCTTCTCCTTATAGTTAGAACTGTCCTTCACCAATTTCACAGTGCATACTCGGATGAGACAATAAAAGCATACTCCTCTACTATAGTAGGATCTAACAGCTTGGGTCTTAGTCATTATGTTGGCAAAAGACAGATTAAGATAAAAGTAGTTTATTAGCATATGCAATCCATACAGTTGGAGGAAAGTTTGGGCCATGGGTGATTGGTCATGGCTTGCTGGGCAAACATGAGGACTTGAGGACCCAGAACATTTATGTTACAAATTAGGTATTGTGGCAATAGTCTAATCCACACAGGATGGTCGCAGGGACATTCCTGCCTTACAGTCTAGCTGAACTGGTGTGCTTCCGGTTCAATGAGAGCCTTCATTTAAAAGAAAAAGCAGATAATGTCAAGAGGAACAAAGGATGACATTAAATGCATGCTCTGTTGCTTGCAAGTACATGCATAGGGACATGCATACACACCATTATATATCATGCAGTCAATGGAAATATGTGAGGTTCTTAGACTGTTGTATATTAGTTAAGTTTATAGAATAAGCTTGAGTTTGTCTATGATGTCCAGGGTGCTGTGTAACTCTCCAACTTAAGAGCCTATTATGGTGTTGGGGGAAAATATAGGTACAAAAATAATTATAAGGAAAATTGAATGGAGGTTGATATTACACAGAAGCAAATTAAAGAGTATTTACATAGTTTTGAAATGAAGGGAAAGCCATGGGAGATCAGAGATATTTTTAAGGAACAAAAGTATAGTGGGCAGAGTAGTAGGCCTTCAAAAATCTATTCACTGATCTTCAGAACTTGTCAAAAATTTACTTTGAGGAAGTTACTGTGGCTTTCCCCTGTAATCTCAATACTTGGAAGATGAAGCAGAAGGATTATCTCATGTTAGAGTTTAGCCTAAGATTCAGAGTGAGACACTGTCTAAACCAAAAGCAAACACAAAGCTCTAGAAAATAGTCTGGATGTTAGCAAACTTACAAACAGGGCAAGATTGTGAGCTTGAAGACATCAAAATAGTTTTTCCTGGATTTCAGAAAGAAACCAGTGTATTCTCAGGTGCCTAAGATGTTGCAACTTTTAAAAAACAGACAGTATTAAAAAATTTTAACCCAGAATTGTTCCTGTCTAAAGGAAATATAGGGACAAAGAATGGAGCAGAGACTGAAGGATAGGCCATCCAGAGACTGCCCCACCTGGGGATCCATTCCATATGCAGCCACCAAACCCATCTCCTTTGCTGACAGGAGCCTGATATTGTTGTTTCCTGAGAGGTTCTGCCAAAGCCTGACCAATACAGATGTGGATGCTTGCAGTCAATCATTGGACTGAGCATGAGGACCCCATGGAGAGTTAGGGGAAGGACTATAGGAGTTGAAGGGGATTGCAACCCCATAGGAAGAATAATAATATCAGCCAACCAGACCTCGCAGAGCTCCCAGGGACTAAACCACCAACCAAACAGTACACTTGGAGGGACCCATGGCTCCAGCTGCATATGAAGCAGAGGATGGCCTTATTTGGCATCAATGGGTGGAGGCCCCTTGATCCAGTAAAGGCTTGATGCCCCAGCATAGGGGAATGCTAGGGTGGTGAGACAGGAGTGGGTAGGTGGGTGGGGGAGTACCCTCATATGAGCAGGGGGAGGGATGGGATAGGGTATTTGCAGAGGGAAAGCTGGGAAGGGGGATAACATTTGAAATGTAAATAAATAAAATAATAAAAAAGCAGACAGTATGGTAAGTGAATTATAGCACATTCAATGCATTTCAGTTATTTGATATGTTAAAATTAGTAATAAAATCAATTATTCTTTAAGTTTACAAGAATTCAATATCTAGAATGAACAATGTTAAAAGAGGGAAATAAAATATATTACAGAAATATCTGATTTTACTGTTCATACAGTTGGAGCCTTAGATACTAGGTTCTGTTTCTCTAATGATATAGAAATTTCAAAGCTTTATCCTCCAGAAAATAGCTTTTGAGACACTCTGAGGAGGAAGCTGAGTCAGCAACCCTAAGCAAGGCAGATGAAATCATGACTTGTGTTCTCTGTCATCTTCCATATGAGCCAGTGCATTAGGAATGGGAAAGGAACGATTCATTTTTCATTGTTCTTTCATGGGCTCTGTGTGGGCTGGATTCTCTAATGCTTTATTTCAGGCCATTTCCAGTTATTCTGTAAGATCAATATTTCAAAGTAACAATAGATTCTGGATGTATACACAGGTTTGAGTGTGTGTCTGTGCATGATATTTTTCTCCATTTCCAACCTTTTTATTGCTGCCATAGTAATAAAATATCAGGACAGGGCAGGTCTACAGAGCTCTGAAAATGGCAAGTGATCAATAAGAAACAAAGTCCTATTAATTCATAAAGGCCGAAACTACAGGTGGAAGGGGGAAGAAAAAGATGGTGGAAAATAATTAGAGAAAAATAATATCCTAAAGGGTGATTCTAGGGATGCTTAGGATTTAGTAAGAGCCTTTAGAGTCTGCTGATCTTTTTAAATAGAAAAAATATGCACCAGAAAATACACATAGTAGATAGTCTAGGCAAGACTGATCACCTTGTTCTAAGACACAATTCAATAAAACAATATATTTTGACTAAATTCCCTTTCTGTCTACCTTTGAGATGAGAGGTGCAAAAAAACCTGCTGCTGTCAAAGGAGTGGGGAAGAAGTCACCATGACAACTTGAATCCAGTGAATTTGTTATGTCCCTCAAAATAGACAAATAAGAGAAAAAGGCTCATTTTGAGGCAATCAGTTCTAGAATTGTGAAGAAGCATTTAGAATGTTGTATTCATCAGGTATGAAGGTTCACTCTTCATGTGGCCTCCCTCCACCTTCCCTAAGGGCAGCAGGAAGCTTTCTACTGAGGTAAACACGCAGGGCATGCTCCTTTTCTCTTGCCTCCACTATGCAGTCTATATGTATCTATTGGTTTATATGACACACGTTCTTACTATTTGGGGTAATTTGTTCTTGCACAGGGTGCCTTTGCATTTTGCCGGCCTTTGACATGTATCTACCAGTGCATTTTTGGGTCCTGCAGCTCATACAGCCTTTTATGCTTCTTGTAAAGTAAAGGAATACCCTTCAACTTAGAGTGCCAAATTGGCCATGGTTACTGTATCAGATGCAGGTTTACTGCTAACTATAACATCTTATTCATTCTCGAGACATCATTATATGATATATATATTTTACTTAAACTATAAATTTTACTGAGATAAATCTGATATTTTTTTAATGCTCAGATTCAGATGTTTAGAAAGAGGTAAGGAAGAATAGTCTTTCACTCCCATAGAACTCTTAAACTTATGTTGTTAATCTCTGGGGTCCAGAGCTAATTCCTGCTCAGAAAAGTTGCTAATAGATTACAACATCCTTTCCCTGGGGTGTTCTTAAAGTTCTTTGATCTAGACACTGAAATGTGGCAAAATAAATACTGGCTTGGTTTGGAGTTTGTTTTTTAGTATAATGGAGGAATGGCTTTTGGCAGGTTGGGTGAAAAATTATCAGAAAATGGTGTTTCTAAAGGATGTAAGAGATATTGGAGGCAAGAAACCAAAGGAAATAACTCAGCCATCTGCAACTCCATTTTAGTTGGGTGATGCACACACCCTTTCCTAACGATACATATAACTTTTTGTTGACAATCTGGGACTTCCACCTGCATCAGGGTATATTCATATTTGTTTTAAACAGCTCAAGAAGCTTCTCTTTTTCTTTACAGCCATTATAGATTTTAGTCTACCATACCCTTGTATGTCTTTGTGAAACAGCATTTTAATTTGAACTGTTTTGGGGTGATTGCTCCACAAGGCAAGCTGTGTCCTCTAAATGAACTTTTAGGAAGAATCCATATTAACCATCTTATGACTATAGATAACTTGATGTGAATATGACTCAAATTGTAAGAATTATAGGAAGGGTCATACACAGTGACCAAATTCTTTTATAATCTAAAACTGTTAATCTAACTAAAGAACCACTTAAATAATTCTACTAATAACCCAGCTCCTCCTCTTGAAGCCCATCAAAAGGAGTCATACACAATAACATGAACTTTACATATTTTTACTCATGTGGCCTTGATAGTGTATTTGTTTCTGATTGGTACTGCCACTTTGCTTAAAATAAAGTAGCCTTGCTATTTTGCAATCTGAGTGTGTCTTTATTTTATTCTTGAATAAGATGCACAGAACCTGGTAACAGCTTGCCTAGACCCTGTCCACTGCTCATGCTCATCAGATACACGCCACTCAGGGAAAATTGAAACAGAGAAGTGGAGCTGGACAGTAGGGCACAATATTGGGAAGTTATTATAAAATGATACCAGAAAACCATAGGACCAAAGGGCTTTATATGCTGTGCTAAGAATTCTAAGTTTTCCCATAAAAAGTAATAGAAAACCATTGCTATCAGGTCTCACAGAAACCACCCTACCCTAAAGAAAGAGTATGAGACAACTATACAACCATGTGTGGTATGTTATATGTCTTCAGAATATGCTGAGATAGTACAAGTGTAATACCTTTGTGGTTGGGGTAGGCAGTTGATTGTTACTGAGAAGAATGAGTGTCACATGTAATATTTCTTCAAAAAATAAAAGAATGGCAAAGAAAATAGATAAGGACCAGGGTGTTGTAGAGGATGGATTCAGCATGCTTAAAGGCAGGAGGTTATGAAACAGCAAGGAAATAGTGTAGTTTCATTGTTGTTGGTTTTTGGATTGAAGTAAACATCCATGTTTGACATGGTGGAAGATTTAAAGACACTACAATTACAAAAAGCTTCTGTCTTAAACTAAGGAGTTTATGTGCAGTTCTATAAGCTATCAAGAAAACTGGAAAGCAGGAAGAAAAATATTTAAATTTGGGTTCTGGAGCATCTTGTTTGACAGCAATTTTGTACTGGATAGAGAGAAGTAACGTCTACATTTAAAAGACAGGCGAAGCTAGACTTTTTGCCTGATGAACCCTAACATACACAATGAGGATCAGAACTAAATACATGATAATTTATTGGGAAAGAGGAACTTTTTGCCATGTATAGAGGGTCCAAAAATGACATTCACATAGCTGACTTGAGAGAATAAGTAATATAAATCATTGAGATAGAAAATTCTAAGCCAAAATTTGGCTTGGGTAAAATTCACATAAATACTAAGCAAAACTGGTTTGCAATGTGTATGGAAGATTCTATTTAGAGTCTTTTCATGGCCTTTAAAATTGAGAGCTCAGATAGCATGCAGTCCATACACATATATGTAAATTGCTGGTGGTATACTCATTCCTCTGCATTGATCCTATATGGCTATTTTTTATACATTTAAAAAAGATTTTCTTCTTTTTTTTCATTTTCTTTTTATTTATCCTTCTCTCATATATTACATCTCAACAGCAGTTTCCCTTCCCTCCTCTTCTGCCAGTCTTTCCCCTTCCATCTCTCTTTTTACCCAGATTCACTTTCCTCTTTTTCCTCTTCAGGAAAGACCAGGCCTCCCAGGGATATCACCCAAACATGGCATAGCAAGTTACAATAAAACCAAGCACAGACCTTCATATCAAGACTGAATGAGGAAACTCCTCAGGAACCAAAAGCTCCCAAGAGCAAGCAAAAGAGTCACAGACAACTTTAATCCACTAAAATATACGTAATGACATATTCTGCGTTCAGTGTGTTACTTGAGTTTCATAAGCTAAAACATGTATTTTCAGGGAACTCAACAGAAATTATTTATTGTACTTTTGTTTCATGGGTAGGAATGTTTTGCCTGTTTGTGTGTCTGTGTAGCAAGAGAATGCCTGATGTATGTGAAGGCTAGAAGGGTTTCAAATCCCCTTGGACTGCAGTTGCAGATGGTTGTGGGAATGATTATAGAGGTGCAGAATCTGAACCTTGGTCTTGCTAAAATGAGTCATTTTTCCAATCCCCAAAACTAAACATTTTATATTCATCAATACTTGTAGTGGTATGAAGGAAACATACAAAGTGCACATCCTTTACACGATCTACAGAGCAACCAGATGTTTGGAGCTAATTTTATGGTTTATACTCTTGAATTTTTCCTCTAGTACTGCTGCATCCAATCTCTTTGACCAAAATTCTGATTACAGCCGGGGATACATTGAGATCCTCAAGGAGATTGCTGCTATCACACAAAACTGTTCTCAGTTCTGCAAGATGCCAGGAACAGCTTTCTCAGCCACTGCAGATGTGTTAGGTAAGAAGCCTCTCTTCCTCAGAGTGCAGCAATGGTAACAGAGTAGGATTTGTATATCACACAAAAGCTGTTTACATGCATCCCTCGACATTATTCTCGACCAAGCTTTAAAATATGCATTACTGTGACTTGAATTTTTCAGCTCCTCTGTAAGAAAAGTGGCTATGCAAGGTACTGGGATATGAGCATAGTGATGTCTGTTTTTCAATAGTTAAAAGGCTATAAGGAATGACAGCACTGAGTATTTGGATACTTACTCAATTACATCATGATGCAAGAACAGTGACTGGAGTATATGAAGTTCTGGGTGGTAGGTAAAAGACTGTAGAAGATTTCTCAAGAATGATGGCTAGAATCACCCAGATTTTTCAAAGTGTGTAATAGAGCTAGCTTACATAGTCAACCTTGCTTAAATCTAGATAGAACTGATTTAAAAACTGACCTGGCACATTTCAAAGAAAATAAGACCAAAGGAAAGAAAATAAGCCCCAAAGTCAGAGCTCTGTAAATCCCTGTTATCATTTGTGCTGTCTCCACATAAAAAAGCACAATGAGAACAATTCTACCAGAATTAACGCACACATTTTAAATGTTTTCATTCTCCATTCTCATGTACTAGTACAAAACACAAAGGACTCTAGAGGTCGCTGATGAGCAGACCTGAGATTTGGCTTCTGCAGTTTCTCTTTGCTCAGAATTGTAACAACTGTTATAAAGGATTATGTAAGAGTGGTTAGGCAAAAGAAACTCCCCCTTTGACAGTCCTCCAACATTTTAACCACACATCTATAGTTGTGACTCATTTTAGTTTAATGACATTTTAAATTGAATCAACAACATAATTTCATAGCTGCAATGATCTCATGACCTCAGAAAAATATCCATCAATTTATTGCCTTAAATGTCTCCTGGTCATCATTTGTGCATCAGGCACTGTGACCCTTGAGTGCATTTAAATGCACTACACTTCTACATTTTAGTATGTGACTCTGAAGCTCAGAGAAATGTATTTTGGCCCAAAGTCACTCATGGGTGAGTTATTAAGCAAAGATCAGAAATAAATTATTCTGAACCTCTCCTGTCAGTTTTCTCAGTCTTCTTTCTAGTGAATGATTTGAGCTCTGGATTAAGGGCAATTCAGTTTAATGAACCTTTACTGAGAGCCCAATATCTATCATCCATATATTTTGATGAATGATTTTGATGAACTACCTAGTCTATCAAAATCAACATATTGGTACATAATTATAAGTAGTTAAGTGTTAATATAAAGTACTTACCTTTTAGTGAACACAGGGAGTCATGAGAAAAGAAATCGAGGGACTAAACTATTTTAGGCATGCTGGAGGGATGGGGAGAGTGAGTAAAAAGGAGGATACTCTAGGCTAACTCAGTTACAACACGATTGCATCATTTACAAAACTGTTCTCGCCCACTCTCGCTCTCTCTTGTTATTTGTAACTTCTGTGAAATAATTTTTCAGAAAACAGCAGAAAACACAAACCCAAATGTTCTATGGGATTGGGTACAAACCTATTTTACACAAGTTCAGTGTAAAAATAATATAATAATAATAAGTGTTTAAAGTGGTAAACTACAAGATACGTATATAACCTTTATAAAAGGAGGAGTTAATTCAATACTAAGAGAAAATAATTTTAATTTACACATGGTATTTTTTGAGATTTCATACACAAATTTTCTCCAAATTCTTTGCTGTCTTCCCAACACCCTCTCACATTCATGACCTGTTCCTTAATTATTATTTCTCTCTGTCTGTCTTTGTCTCTGTTTCTGTGTGTCTGTCTCTGTCTCTCTGTTTCACTGTCTCCTGCCTCCCTCTCTCTCTTCTCTCTCTCTCTCTCTCTCTCTCTCTCTCTCTCTCTCTCTCTCTCTCTCTGTCTCTCAATCTCTCTCTCTCTCATACACAGACACACACACACATACACACACACAAGCTTTATATATTTAGTGTTGTTCTTATGTTTAGGGTTGACACTTGGGTCTAGGTAACCTATTAGAGAGCTCATCTCTACCTGAAATTGCTTCTTGCTCCCTCATAGCCTGGGACTTCTTTCTCTTTGGATAACTCCTTATGGATTTTTTTCCTTTCTAGCTACACTGTCCTGTCAACTGATTCAGATCTTGTTTAGCAGCCATATTGTTGATATTTCTTGGGTACAGCTTTTATGCTTTGTCTTGAAATACTATGTAGTATTAGGCATCCACTCTCTGCTTGTACAGAATTACTTTCCACTCG
Source organism: Mastomys natalensis (assembly GCA_021653895.1). NCBI lineage: Eukaryota > Metazoa > Chordata > Mammalia > Rodentia > Muridae > Mastomys > Mastomys natalensis. Next base: position 308,139 of record JAJTUV010000689.1, read on the forward strand.
TTTGTGATTTATGTCCTGAGAATTGAGTGTAGTGATTGTGATACAACTATATCAATTGGGGATGGTCACTGCATGGTCAACTATTCTCTCCATTTGGACAGCTGTTGATCTCTGTATAATCTTTATCTGCTGGAAAATGAAGTTTCTCTATTGTGATATCATGGATATATGTATATGCATATATATTTCTAAATATAACCTGTTCACTCCATAGAGTTTTATTTGTATGTATGTTTTTAGGGCTAACCATTTGGCACTGGACAGCCTATTGGTGTGGTCTTCGCTGGGAATGATCATTTCTATTGTCTGCAGCTTTTGTCAGTTGCCTATAGTTCTTTGTGCAGGGTTGAGGCCTTGTGGGCCTCTCTCTATCCAGTTTGATATGTTCATAGGTGTTATTCTTGCACCGTTCACATTTGGACACATTTGAGATTTCATGGGTACAGCTTTCCTGTTGTGTCTTGAAATACTATATAATATAAGGCATCCACCTTCTGCTCTTATGGAATTATTTTCCCCTCTTTTGATTATATATATGTGTGTATGTGTGTGTGTGTTGTGTGTGTGTGTGTGTGTGTGTGTATGATGCATATATGTATATATGTATGTATGTATGTACGTATGTATGTATCCTTAAGTTGGATCAGTCATGCTTGTGAGATTTGACACATTTGCCTTGTGATATTATGAGGAAACACAATCTCACAACAAACTCTGACCCTTTGAATCTTAAAATTTCTCATCATCATATCCCACAGTGTTTCCTGGGTTTTAGACACCAGCATGTTTTGTGGATATCTTCATTGTGTTTTTGTTCAACGTCTCTGCATTTTGATTGCTTGTGTTTTTCTGTAATGGTCTCTGAGTATTGCAAAGAGAATTTTCCTTGGTGAGGGGGGAAAACAATATTTATCTGTGGGTAAAAGAAAAATCTTTATGGACTATTCCTATGGATTATCCTGGTTTAATAATTTTGTAGATGTGGATCATTGGTCCACATCTCTGTGAGCCCCTGTTAGCCCAGGTTAATGGATGCTGTGGGTTTTCTTGTTGCGTGCTTGACACCTCTAGCTCCTATAATCCTTCCTCCCCGTCTTCTGTGGGATTCCTCTGGCATTTCCTGGTGTTTGGCTGTAAGTCTCTGCATCTACTCCCATCAGTTGCTGGATGATATTTCTCTGATGACAATGGGTCAGGCTCCTGTCTATAAGTTTAGCAGGCATCATTAGGAATCATTTCATTGATTTTTTTTTTTTTTTGGCCAATCATGTTTGGTTCTGTTTGGGGTCTCTGGGCTGTCCTGCCCTTGATTTCTGGTTATCCAGGCAGTGTTATGAATGGGCTTCCTCTTGTGGTGTTGGACCAGTCATTGGTTGGCTACTCCCAGAAATTCTGCATCAGCATTATCGTTACAGTCCCACTGCTGGGAAACTTACCTGGTTAGAGATGATGGCAAGTTTGTGTTCCATATCTCTGCATTATTAAGAGACTTTGCTAAGGTCACTCTCATTGATTCCAGGGAGTGTCTACTGCACTAGGGTTCTACATTGACTCTCACTTAATCCAGTCATGTCTCTCAGTGCTTCCTTCCTCAGTACCTCCCACCCACCACCAGATAAATCCTGTTACAATCCCACTTACCCTCAGACTACCTGTAAAATCTATCCTAATTCCCCTTCCCAGGAAGATCCTCGTCCCCTCCCATCCCCCTAACCCCCAGCTCTCTTTGTTACTTAGCCTCCCTGGGTCTGTGGTTTGTAGCATGATTATGCTTTACTTAGCAGCCAATGTCCACTTATAAGTGAGTACATACCATGTTGTTCTGGGTCACCTCACTCTGCGTGCTTTTTTTTTAAGTTGCATCCATTTGTCTGCAATTTTCATGATGTCATTGTTTATAATAGTGGAGTAATACTCTGTTGTGTAAATGTACCACATTTTCTTTATCCATTCTTTGGTTAAGGGACATCTAGGTTATTTTTACTTTATGTTTATCAGGAGCATAGTTCCTGTGGCAGGATGGAGTGTACTTTAGATATATGCCTGAGAGTATTATAGCTGGGTCTTGAGGTAGATTGATTTCCAATATTTCAGAACCACCATATTGATTTTCATAGTGGCTATACAAATTTGCACTCACCCCAGCAATGGAGGAGCATTCCTCTTGCTCTACATCCTCACCAGCAGGAGATGTTACTTGTGTTTTTGATCTTAGCCATTCTGACAGGTTTAAGATGGAATCTCTAAGCAGTTTTGATTTCTATTTCCCTGATGGCTAAAGATGTTGAATGGTTTTTTACGTGTTTCACAGCCATTTGAGTTCCTTGATTGAGATTTCTTTTAGTGTCTAGGTTCTTGTGTATATATTTTGGATATTAGCTCTCTGTCAGATATGGAGTTGGTGAGAAACATTTCTCATTATGTAAGCTGCCTTTTTATTGTTTTGGCAATATCCTTTGCCTTATAGAAGCTTTACAGTTTCATGAGGTGTCATTTATTGATTGTTATACTTAGTTCAGGAAGTTTTCTTTTGTGCCAATGTGTTCTACATTATTGTATCTGGTTTTATGTTGAGGATTTGATCCACTTGGATTTGAGTTTTGTTCAGGGTGATAGATAAGGATATATTTACATTCTTCCACTTGTTGACATCCAGTTAGACTAGCATTGTTTATTGAGGATTATTTCTTTTTCTGGCTCTTTATAAAAAGTCCAGGTGTCCATAGTTTTATGGATTTATGTGTCTTTGATTTAGTTTCATTCATCAGCCTGTTTTTATGCAAATACCAGGAGGATTTTACTACTATAAGTCTTCAGTATAGCTTAAAATCAGGTATGGTGATACTGACTAATGTTCTATTATTATAGAGAATTGTTTTAGCTATCCTGGGCCTTTTGATTTTCCATGTAAAGTTGAAAAATATCCTTTCAAGGTTTGTAAAGAATTGTCTTGGAATTTTGATGGGAACTGTGTTGACTGTGTAGATAGCTTTTGTTTGGCTGGTTGTTTCTAAATGTTGATCCTACAGATCCATGAGCATGAGAGATCTTTCCATCTCCTGATGTCTTCTTCAAAGTGTTACAATTTTTGTCGTACAAGTGTTTGACATTCTTGGTTAGAGTTACCCAAAGATAGTATATATTATTTGTAGCTATTGTGTAGAGTGTTGTTTCCATGATTTCTTTCTCAGCCCATTTGCCATCTATACATGGAGTTTTAATAAAGCTTATAAAATAATTTTCCTATTTCGCTTCAAACATGATTAATGTTATCTTTCCTTTCTGTCTGAATTGGCCTCCTCTCTCCTTCCCAGTTAAAGCCTGCCATTTCTCTTCTTTCTTTTTGTGTCCTACTATCCTTTTTCCTAGAGTACCTTCCTCCATCCTTTTCTTGTTTTCAGGCCTCTGCAATTACTTCAGATTATATACTCAAAGGTTTGGAAATCTGATCACAACTAAGAGTACTTGTTCCATTGATTTCCCTGAAAATTCCATATAGTTTTTTTTAGGTATTAATTATAGTAGCAGGAAGGGCTTGAGATCTGTATCTTCTTTCTCACCTCATGTTATTCCTTCTGTTTAACTTTACCACACATTTCTATTACTCTCAGAGTGCTCCAGGAGGAAAGAATGACATTTATGGCAGTTAATGAATGGACAGGCATAACAGCCAATACTAATTTGCCACAATAGGACCTGGAACACATGGCTGAAACTAAACTGTGTAACTAAGTGGAAGTGGACATGAGAAGAAGCTGCAGATTCAAGCATTCTCCAAAGTACAACCACTTAATATGTCTTAAACAGAGTTTAAAACTTTGATCTGTAGATTTCAGCTAAGCATATAAAAAAATCAGTCTGCTAAATGCACAAGAATTGGCTTTCAACCCTATCCACTGAAGCATACAGCAAGGAAGAACTCAATGAATGATGACTCAGCCAATCTTTGTGATTCAGAGTCTCTTTGACAGGATCAATTTTAAGCTCTTTTAAAACCCATGCCTTTAATCCCAGGACCTGGGAAGCTGTGGAATGTGACTCTTTTTGAGTTTGATGCCAGCCTGGCCTACAGATTGAGGTCAAGGTCAGCTAGGGTTGCCATACAGAGAAACCCTGTCTCAAAAAACAAAGCAATAACAGCAACAAAAGAAAGATAAAGAAAGAAAAGAAAGAAAGAAAGAAAGAAAGAAAGAAAGAAAAAGAAAGATACATTTGATATAACAGATGTTAAGTTGTTAAGTTCAGGTCTTTCTGCTCATATTTTGCATTTCTATTGAATCAAAGAGAAAATCCTTGGGCCCTGACTAAGAGCTCTGGCTTGGCATCTTTCCAAATTATCTCATTTCATTTTGACTTACATGCTTTCCAAATAGTCAAACCTTTCTCTGCATGCTTATTTTTTCAAAAAGAGAAAAAAAAACTCAATTATATTGAACTGAAAAAAATGACTCAAAGTTTGTATTTATGTGATCTAAATAAAAATATAATTAATATATATGTATATGTATATAATTTTAGTAATAAATGTTCATACAATTCTATCAATAATAATCATGTGCAAATTAGTGTCTAAATTAATGTTGTTATAGCTTGCTGGAAAAATGAAACCTATTTTATTGAACAATAAAATTTTTTAATGTTGGAGTGGAACAGCTTTATTATAACTCATTACTTTGGGACAACAGTAAACTTTTCATTGATCAAAAATGTTACCTCCACAAGACTGAAAGTAAAGAATAGCACTCTTAAAGGGAGAAAGAAGCAAAATAAAGAACAGTATATTTTTTAAATGCAAAATGGAAAATAGTTAAGAACATGCTTAAAGCGAGCTTAAATAAATTCAGTTGTTTGAAGTCAGTTGTTTATATCAAAAGCTTTGAAGTCTTATCTTGTATTTTAATTTAGTTTATATCTTAATTAAAAAGATTTATAAAAAATATTATGTTAAAGTTTAATGAAACAATCTATTTTTCTTGTTTTTAATTATAAGACAATTTTGTTGGTGTGTAATATTTTGCTTTCAGTTTATCAAAAGCAATGATATTTTTAATTAATAGAAAATATTTCTTGTTAATTATTAGTAACTTTAAAATTATAATATACCAAGGGCATATTTATATACATTTGTATAAATACTGCTATCTATATGAATGAGATATAATAATTGTTGTTTAAATAATGTCTTCTAATAAAATTACTCAAACAATAATTTACATGAAATTTATAGGTTTAATTTAATCCAAATACTGATAATGAAGAGGTCACCAACGTAATATACATTTAGCAAGCATAATGATCTGAGTTTGGATCCCCAATATCCACATAAAAGCAAGACAGGGTAGCCAATTAACCTCAATGCTGGGTAAGAAGGATAGTGTAGACAAGTATATCCTAGCGATTTGATGGTGAGCCAGTCTAACTGAAATAAAAGCTGTTGGTTTCTGAGAGACCGTATCTCAATATTAATGCACAACAAAAGATGCCTCAAGTCCACTTCTAGTTCCCCTCCCCAACATTTTCTAAAAATCATGTCATCTATGGTGCTTTGAATGAGAATGGCCCCCATTAGGCTCGTACTTTTTTTTTTTTCATATGATGCCTGATGACTGGACAAGTCCCTTTCTGACAACAGACTGGAAGCCATGCCATTCTTAAATTGAAACCTACTAAACAAGCTGCTTAAATTCAGTTACGGAGCTGAAGGACAATGCTGAAGGGAGCCAGGTTCTCACAGGCCTTAAGCCACCACTGCACATTGGTGGGTGCTGCCGCACGGCTACCCCCAATCTGCTGGAGCATGGACCACAGCACCACATCTGCCTCAGTCAACTCATTCCTAACCAGCCATGGGCTTTCCCTCAAAGCGGAGTTCATAGAGAGGAACAGGGCTGCTTTTTCGTTACTGTTCCTTCTTTCAGCTTAAGCATGGTGTTATCCACCCAGCTATCAGTGAGGGAGGGTTAGGCTGGCATTGTTATGCTTCTGGCCAAATAGAACAGGAAACATGTGATGTTCCCTTCTCCTTCAGTGGGGCATATTGTACACTGAACTTCATCTGTGTCTTGGGCACGTTCTTCCAAATCAGAGTGAAGCCTCGCTGATGTTCGTGGCAGGACTTGCTCCCCGAAACACTTGAGAATATTCTCAGGTACATTCTTGACAGATGAATGTGTGTGCACAGTGGACAGGACCCTGTAGCGTTCACAGAGCAGCCTGTGCAGCACAAGCAGGGACAGTAGTGGGGAGGCTGGGTTTGTGTTGATCACGATGTCTTTCAGCGCCCCATAATCTTTCCAAGCACAAAATTCAAGTCCAATGCATTTGTGGTTAAAGTCTTGGGCTTGTCAGCTTGCATCTGGTTAAGTCTATGTCAGCATCTGGGGTGTGAATCTTCTTTGAAAGGCCATCAGCTGCTGCTTCCAACTCATATAAGGCTCATACACTTGAATGCTTGGTTTTGGTGGAACTCTTTGGGAAGGATTAGAAAGTATGCCACTATGGGTGAGCTTTGTTGTTTCAAAACACCAAGCCAGCCACGCCCCCCTCTCTTTCTAGCTCACTCATGCTTGTGTCTCAAGATGTAAGCTCTTAGCTGTAAACTGATTACATGCTTTCTTTTATAAGTTGCCTTGGTCATGGTGTTTTATCACAGCAATAGAAAATAATTAAGAGACAGTTTTTAAATTTTGTGATTATTTAAGCTGAATGTATGAACTCATTTTCTTTTAAAGATACTATATTAATAGTTACTCAATACCTAGTATCTGTTAGGCACTAGGGTCACAGGAGACATGGACTGTGTTGTTGAGGAATAAACACTCTGATAGAAAGATACTGATTAAATGAACAGCTGAATACAAGCTTTTTAAAATTCAGATTTTTTGTTTTGTTTGTTTTATTTTTTTAACATTTATAAAACGAGTCTCTACCTTTCTTTGCACTTTTACAAGTCACCTGAAATGAACAAATATTTGTAAATAACTGAAAGTGTGCCCTAGCAGAACTTAGCAAGTGCATATTTAAAGGAACACATTTAACAGAACTAGCTTTTTCATCCTCCTCTTCTGAGGCAGTAAAAGCATCATCCAAAAATACATCAGTCATGTAAGTTTGGTTAGAAAAAATATAAGCTCTAAGACAAGGGTTTATGTCCTTCTTGTGGTTGCTGTTTTTCTCAGATAATTGGAATTGGTTGCATGGTAGATTATAAAGAAGTTTCATACAAGTTAATACACTATGATACTTATGATTTGTTTGTGACCTCTACAATATGAATATCATTCCTCAGCATCTGAAGGATTATGTCATGAGTCCCTGACAAAGAAGGTCTGTGGAGTGGTGAACCACGAGAGGAAGCCTGGTAAGGTCAAGCTAGGGTTTGAAGCCCCAGAGTCCCAGAAGGGATGGTAGGAGCTTCACTTGCTCCCAAATCCAGACCCCTGTCACGTAGCCACAAGTCCTCATAGAGAGAATTGTGGCCATCAGTCATGTAGGGGCAGCATCCCCAAGTCCCTTCTCAGGTAGATGAGGCATCTAAGACAAAGTCAATAGGAAGTACCTGCTTTCAGACCCAACCCACACCAAAACTGTATATAAGATTCTATCCAGAAAGAATAAAGGTGTGTGAGAATTTATCATTTATTGTCTGAGAGCATCTGTCACAAGAGCTGTAACACTGCCTGGAAAGAGAATGCTTTCCTGAACCTTTGCCACCAGAAGCTCCTCTGCAGTCTGCTTGCTGGCTAGTCAGCCCTCTGCCTACTCAGCATGGTGTGAGTGCAGTGTCTTGAAAAAAACAGCAGCTTCTAGGGCACCAGAGCAAGCAGCAGCAGCAGCAGCAGCAGCAGCAGCAGCAGCAGCAGCAGCAGCAGCAGCAGCAGCAGCAGTAGCAGCAGCAGAAGAGGTAGTGATAGTTCCCTTCCTCCCTGTTATGCCCTTTCTCCTTGAACCCTCCCTCAGGGCAGGGCCAGAGGTCTCAGTGAATAGCTCCAGTTTACAGACTAATAAAGGTTTTCTCTATAAATACCAGAACTTAAGATGTTATCATTAATTCATTTGATTTGTAAAAGCATACGCAATAGGCCTCGGATTGGGAAGTGACTGGGCATATAGGAGAGCTGAGGTTGGAGGGCAGAAAATGTTGCTGCAGGTGGATGTACATCTCACACATCATTCCATAACATTTATTAGACACTTCATGAGGGAGAAGCCTCCTGAAATGCAACACTGACTATGAACAATGAGAGGTAAGGATTTTAAAGGGGGAAAGGAAACAAAGATAACATAAATTGCTTGTTTACAAGAACATGAAATAAAACAAACACACCTTGAATTAGAATAATAGTAGATCGGATTTACTTAAGATTTTCCCATAGCTGAAAAAAGTATGTGAATGCTCTCGAAATCTAAACAGAGACTTGCAGAGTAGATTTGGATAGTTTTTACCAAGCGACATTGATGCATCAGAGAAAGTAAATGAAAGAGTATAGGTAATTAATCTTCTATTGAATTTAAAGGTTGAAAGCCAAAGGGCTCTCAGGCAACACATAAGAGACTTTTATCTACTAAAGCCCAGAAGATGCTGAGCATCCATCTAGAGAATTGATCATGAGAATGACAGTGCTCCAAAAGAATGTAAGTTTTATTTCCACCAAGTCTATAATGCCAACATCAAAGTCCTGGATGAAAAATGGGAGACTCTTAAGACAGAGTGAGGCAACAATTACTTATGATCTTGAAACTTGGAATTCTATATACTTGAAATATGTACACAGAGAAGCACCCAGTCAATCCTATTAAAGTCTCCTGCTCCTATATTATCATTGGTAGAAAGACAAACATTTAGTATGTTCATGGGTATGTGCTGTCCTTCTGTCTACTCACCTCTCCTGGTGACTATAGGGCCAAACCACAATCTATGTGGAAGGAGGTGTGATGCCTACAAAATATATGATGAAGCTTGATGAAATTTGAGAGTCTACATTCATTAATGACACACAGGAATATATATAGAGTGGTATCTGTAGAATAGAATTCAGAGGGACAGAATGATACATTTAGATAAGAGGCTCTCAAAAGCGATTACAAATATAGTTATCTATGATATGCAATTTAAAACATCAGGAAAGGCTTGGGAAGGTGATGTTTACCTGGTGACACTATGGATTTTGGACATCTAGAGAAAGTGATAGTCCACATAAGGGAAAGGCTGCAGATTTGCCAGATGGTACTAAAATAGATCAAATGGAAAAAAGAGATAATAGAGCCAAGAAACTAATGTGAGAAACCAGCATTACAAAAGAACCAAACAAGCCCTTGGGAATAGTCTGGTAATAATGACTAGATATAATAGAAATGGATTCTTTCTTTAAAAAGGCATTGATAGAACCCTGAAACAATAGGTATTCAATAGCAAAGCTTAAGTGACTGATTCAAAATTGGCAACATTGCCAAAATGATTGCCGGGGTTATATTGATTGCTGAGACAAATAGGATATTGATGTTAGCAAGATGGAGAGATAGGTAAGATATGCTTAAAGGAAAAAGACAACTAAAATTAATTGTGCCAAAATGGGTAACATGTAAGAACTATGCATGACCAGTAGGCTGAAGACAGATTTATATTAAAAGGCTCATAATCTCTTACTTTGATTTGGATCTGTGAATTCCTTAAGACTTCAGTCTCTGATGACATGAAATCCAGAAAGGATTCCTGCCATGTGATATATTATAACATGTGGATGACACCTAGTTGGAAAAAGTTAGAACCGCTTATTTTGATTAGTACAGTGAATAATATGTACCTAGTTAACTCAGTTAGATGGTTTTTGACAGTGCTTGCAACAATATTAATTATAGTTTAAAGTTGTTCCTATAATTTAAGAAGTGTATGGTGATTGTGGGATATTTTGAGTAAAGAGTTTCTGAGTTAGATGAATCACATAGATTAGTGAAGATATAAAGTGGTGGTCACAGGAAACAAGAATGAGTAATAGAGACGTATTTGAAACTGAATTTGTGTCATCCAACTCTTCTTATGCTAGGGAAAGGGATCAACCAATATCCTGAATTTTTTTCTAGTTTATTATTAAACTAAGGATATCTAGCTGACAGAAAGCATAGGCGACTGGGTTTCTTTGGTTTGTCTTCCCAAATCACAAGGAGAAGCATTTGTATGTTACTGTAGGGAAGATGGTAGCTTCTGTGCTGAAGCTTGGTCCTCTCAGCTTGACTTTTGTGCTCTTAATTGAGTTCAATAGTTTTACCTAATACACTTGCTTTTCATAAAAGCTAATATCCAATGACTGTTTGATATAGCGGTATATAATCTTTCTCACTTTGAGGCAAATCTCGACCTCTTTGATTTCAACACCAGCTCTAGACCTCCTTATGAGTCAGCTGAGAAAGTTTAGAAATGTAATTGCACTGACTTAAGTCCATGCATCATTTCAAGCTACTCCTTCATTCATCAAATATATAGATATATAAGAGTTCTCCTGATAATATTCCTATATGGTGGTCTCCTTTTTCAGATCTGTCTCTGAAGAACTCACCTAATTGTAACCTTCACCATTTCCAGTGCTTATTTATAACAACTTAGAACTTTTAATAGTTACCTTCACCTTCAACTAATTGAAAAGCTTAATGTAAACAGAAGTATCAAGTTTTATTCAACACTTCTATAGTAGTATTTTTTTATTGTATAATGTCTCAGTTTTACTTGACTTACACATTTAAATCAATCTTCCTGATTAACTAACTAGTTAATTAATTAATTAATTTATATCCCAACCACAGTTTTCTCTCCCTCCTCTACTCCCAGTCCTTTCCCTGTACGTCTCCCCTGCAGTCACTCCTCTTCTGTTTTTCTTCAGAAAATGAGAGGCTTCCCATGGTTATCAACCTGCCCTGGGATATTAAGTTTGCAATAAGCCCAGGTTCATCTTCTCTTATTGAGGCTAGACTAAGCAGCCACATAAGAAGAAAAGATCCCAAAGGCAGGCAACAGAGTCAGAGATAGACCCTGGTCCTTATATTAGGAGTCAGTCCCATGTGAAGATCAAGCTACATAACACAGGGCCTTATTCTGTTCCATTGGGTCTCCTGGGTTGGAGGTTCAGTCTCTGTAAGCCCTCTGGGTGCAGGCTTGTTGATTTTATAGGTTTCATTGTGGTGTCCTTAACCCATCTGTCTCCTTTATCTCTTCCTTTCCCTCTTCCACAGCACTCTTGAAACTCTGCTTAATGATTTGCTGTGAGTCTCTGCATCTGTTTACATCAGTTGCTGGGCAAAGCCTCTCTGATAGAGGTTATACCAGGCTTCTGTCTGCAAATATAGCAGAATACTATCAGCAGTGTCGTGGGGGGCTCCCTCTCATGGCATGAATATCAAGCTGAACCAGTTATTGGTTGGACACCACCTCAATTTCTGCTCCAGGTTTACCCTAGCACATCTTTTGGCAGGGCAAATAATAGGTGGAAGGATTATATGGCTGGGTTGTTGTCCCAATCCCTGCATTGAAAGTGTTGCCTGGTTACAGGAGATGGCTGGTTCAAGCTCTGTATCCCCTTTTGCAAGAAGTCTTAGCTAGCATTCTCATAGATCCCTGAGAGTTTCCACTGTCCTAGGTTTCTAGCTTGTTCCATAGATGTACCCCTCTTCCAGTTGTTTCTCCAAGTACTCTCTTTAACTATCTCCTCACCATCTGATCCCTCCTTTTCACACCTCCACCCCTGTTTGGTCCCTTCCCCACTCACTTTAATTTCTTTGTTTATTTCTTCCCTGTCCCAGTGGTCACTGGGGAGAGATTGTTCAGTTTTGTGGGTTTGTAGGCTTTCTGTTATTTCTGTTGTTGAAGTCCAGTTTTAATCCATAGTGGTCAGATAACAAGGGGTTACTTCAATTTTTTTTTCAATCTGTTGAGGCTTGCTTAGAGACCAAGTATGTAGTCAGTTTTGGAGAAGGTTGCATGAAGTGCTGAGAAGAAGGTATAATCTTTTGAGTTTGGACGAAATGTCCTCTACACATCTGTTAGGTCCATGTTACTCGTAATGTCTGTTAGTTCCATTCATTTTGTTTGGTTTCTCTCAGGATGATCTGTCAGTTGGTGAGAGTGGGGTGTTGAAGTCTCTTGCTATTAGTGTGTGAGGTCTGATGTATGATATAAGCCTTAGTAATATTTCTTTTATGAATGTGGGTGCCCTTGCATTTGTGGCATAGATATTCAGAATTGAGATTTCGCATTGCTGGGTTTTTTCCCTTTGATGAGTATGAAGTGTCCTTCCCCATCTCTTGTTTAATTTTAGGTGAAAGTCTATTTTGTTGGATATTAGAAGAGTACATCAGATTGCTTCTTTGGTACATATGCTTAGAAAAATATTTCTCCAACCCTTTGCTATGAGGTTGTTTCTATGTTTGATGTTGAAATGAATTTCTTGTATGTAGCAGATTGATGGATCCATTGTATTAGCCTGTGTCTTTTTCTTGGGTAATTGAATCTATTGTTGTTGAGAGATTAATGGACAATGATAGTTCTTGGCAGTTTGATGGTGGTGGTGGTGTGGTGGTGGTAGTGTGTGTGTGTGTGTGGTGTGTGTGTGTGTGTGAGTGTGTGTACCTTTCTTCTGTTTTGCTAGTGTGAAATTATTTGTTTCCTGTATTTTTCTTAGAAAACTTCCTTGGACTGGAGTTTTCATTCTAGTATCCTCTGTAAGGATGGATTTATAGATACATTTTTTATATTATGTTTTATAATATAGTATCTTATTTTGACCATCTATGGTGATTGGACGTTTTCCTGGGTATAGTATCTGGGTTTTCAGCTGTGATCTCTTAGAGTTAGCAGGGCAACTGCCCAGCCTGGGTTTTTAGACTCTCTGATGAGAAGTCAGATATAATTCTGATAAGTCTGCCTTTATGTTATTTGGCCTTTTTCTCTCACTGCTTTTAATATTCTTTTTTCACTTTGCCTATTCAATATTTTGATTATTGTATGCTGGGAGATATTTTTCTTATCCAAGCTATTTGTTATTATGTGAACTTCGTGTATGTTTACAGGCATCTCTTTCTTTTGGTTAGGAAAATTTTCTTCTATGATTTTGTTGAAAATATTTTCTGGGTCTTTGAACTGGGAATCTTCTCTTTCTTCTATTCTTATTATTTTTAGTTTCGATCTTTTCATATTATCCCAGGTTTTCTGGTTGTTTTATGTTAGTAACTTTAGATTTAACTTTTTTGGCTGATTTTTCAATTTGTTCTATTGTATCATCTATGCCTGAGATTCTTTCTTCAAGTCTGTGTATTCTATTGGTGATGCTTGTTTCTGGAGTTCTTGGTCATATACCTGGATTTTCATACCCAAGATTTCTTTAGTTTGTGTTTTATTTATTGCTTCTGTTTTCATTTTTAGGTCTTGAACAGTTTTATTCATTTTCTCCATCTGTTTGATTGTACTTTCCTGGATGTCTTTTAGGAATTTATTCATTTCCTCTTTAAAGGCATCTATTATCTTTATAAGATTGGAGCTGGGCTCTGGTGGTGCCATATTGCTCTGGCTGTTCTTGATTGTGTTCTTACACTGGCCTCTAGTCATCTGGGTTTGGGGTCATTATAGAGTTAGGTGATGATTTCAAGTTTATCTTTCACAGATGCATGTTCTTTGAATGATTTTCTTCCCCTTAGTTTCTGTTTCTTCTTTGGTCTTCCGGCCTGAAATCTCCTGAGTTTCTGCTGATCAGTGAATTTTCAGGTCCAGTGGGGCTATCTCCATTGGGTTTTTTGTGGCCTGCATTACCTTTGTGGTATTGGGTACCAATGTTGCCTCTGTGGTATATAGAATGAGCATGGCCTCCAGGAAAGGAGATGTCTTTTTTTGATGTCGTGGGGCAGACTATGGAGCTCAGGGGATGAAGTAAGCTTACAACTGTTGAGTGTGCTCTAAGGGGAGTTGATGGTGGGTTCTTACCTGGGATCTCTGGTGCCAGGCTTGGCCTCTGGGAAAGCAGCCAGCATTGTGTGCCAGAATATGGATCTCGGGAAATGGGTCACTAGTAGTAACTTTTAAACATGTCTTACATGCAATCATAGGCAAACAAGTTCATGAATGAAAAGTGAAGCTCCAAGTCCAGTACCTGGAACAAAATGTTAATATGTAATAGTCATGATTATTGTTGTATGTTATTATGTGGATAAAACTCTTGACTCATGGCAATTTTTACCAAATATTTTTATGAAAAGTGAGTCTTTTTATATGAAATGCATTAGATACACTAATATATGCAATTCATACTCTGTTCGCAAATGGAATTTAAAAAGTGTTGTACTCATAAGTGAAAGTATGACAGGGATATTCAGGGTGGAGAGGTTGGGAAGATGATGATTATAGAGGGTTAAGTTTAGCCATGTAGGCTTAATGAACACATTGGACATATGATTTATATCATAGTGATTAATGAATGACTATGAATTATGTGCTTAACATTTGCTTAAAGATTTTACATGAAGCAATATCAGAACATAAAATATATTAATAATTAAGGGATAAATATATTAATTAGGTTACTTGGAACAATCATTTTACAATGCATGTTATATCAAAACATCACATTGTATATCAGGAAAATGTGTATTTGAGAAAAACTGTAATGCGAGACTTTCACACAGGCACATAATGTATTTTGATCAAGTCTGCCCCATTCTCTTTCCATTCCTCTCCTCCTGCCACAACTATTTCCACTTCAAACTTTATGTACTCTTTTCTTTATACTCAAGTTTCCATTTAGAGTAGATTGTACCTATATTGGTGTAGGAATATCTATTAGAATCTGCTTCTGAGGAAAACTGATCTCCTTACTTTATCATCATCATTTGCCAATAGGGATCATCATTTTTCACCTAGGGATTGAACTTTGTGAGCCCCTCTTCTGTCTATGTTAGGAGTTTGGCTGTTTTTATCTCATTTAGATCTTGCATGTACAATCACAGACAATGTGAGTTCCTGTGTTTGATGGCCCTGTCATGTTCAGCACCTGTTTCCCTGGAGACTACCTCTAAGACTACCACCTTACCATATTCCACTTCTTCTATTATGATCTCTGATTGTTCTTGGGAAAGGGTGTAGTATAGATGTCACATTTTGAGCTGAATACTTCCTAAGTATAGTCTCAGTATATGAAGAAGTTGTGGGCCTTTGTATTCATCTTCATCTACTTCAAAATGAAGCTTCTCTGATGAAGGGTGATAGATGCACTGATATATAGATATAAAGATAACTTAGGGGGGCAGTTTATTGCTGTATCTATTTTGTAGAATAATAGTAATAGGCTTTCTCTTAGTACATATAATGTAACTCACTATGGGTTTTGAGTCTGGTTAATAGTACCAGGAATGAATTTCCTTCTGTAAAACATTTTAAAAATCAAACATAAAGGTGGTTGTATATATTAATAACATTTGTGATACTATTATGTCAGTGTATATATTTTACCAGAGCATTCCATGTGGTAGTTTACAGGGTACAAATCTGGATAAATCTGTTGATTAGTCTTCCCTTCCAGTAGTGTGCATAAAACTCATAAGCAATATAAAGCTAGTCAATTAATATGATATTTCAAGGTCAGTAACAGCTTGATTGTTCTAGGTTCTTTGATTTAGCTATGTGGTATCTTCAGAAATAGCATCCTTTCATCAAGTTCTTGAAGGTATTCAGGAACATAATAATAGCTTGTAACATTGAAGGGACATGTCTATGAGACCTATGGATTAACAACCTGAAAAGAAATAACCCATACCTGGGCTTTTTATTGATGGTAGACCATGATGGCTGAGAAAGATATTATCTTTCTGCTATGAGTTAACTTCATTTAAACTCTCTCTATATTTTTATGGATATAAAGTTTTTAGGGTGCTTCTATAGAGTTAAGTTTCCATATGTTTTTGCCCAAAGGTCTGTAATTTTAGTTATCCTTCCTCATTATTCCTCCTCTTTCTTCCCCATTTATCCCTACTTGTTCCATTATTGGCCCTAAACACAAACTTTTTCTCTTAAAATCTCACCACCATGTCCTTTTACTATACATTTTATTTGGCAACTATGACTTACAAAGATGGGTAGTGAGGGGAAACAAAACCAACTATTGAGTTATTGACAAATGGATAATTAGTTCATGAAGTGGGTCAGAATCTATACCATGTCCTGAAGTCACAAAGATAAATAAAATATGTTTTTGATACTAAGTCTCTTGCATTTTAATCATAAGCAACGTGAAATAGTTAAAAAAGAGATTATAAATGTGAAAATTAACTTAAACCTTGCTCTATGAAATATAAAAGTAACTTAAAAATATGCTGTCATGTGAAAAATGCAGAGAAAATAGAAGAAAATACAGTAACAAGTAGCAGTGTCTGCTTTTGACACACAGTTGCGTTTTCTTGTTTAGATTCCTTGTATTTCAGTCTTTTAAGGAGCTTTCTGATAGTTGAATTCATTTTTAAAATCAAATGATCTTTTAGTTTATTCACATTGTAGTTATATATTTGGTTATAATTTTCTTTATATTTCAATTACACTCGTAGAATGTTTTGATTTTCTTGTGACTTGTGACTTATCAAATTCCATATTTTCCAAGTGATATGAGATCAGTCAAATATTTTTGTAATTTTTTATCCTTTATAATGGCTATGAGAATGTACTATCTATGCTTTTGTAATTTGCTACCATTGTTAAACTTATAATAATAATACTAAAATATAAAAGGTTAATAATTTTGTATTTAAGGCTAGGGAATACTTAAAGTGCTAAATTTATGATATGCAAAATATTTTTACCAACGAATTAAGTATGAATTCATTCAATAGTGCTCATATTTTGAATGCAAATGGATTTATTTAAAGCATAAGTTACTATTTACTAGTTAGATAGTTGTCAGTGTTCCTAATTCTTCTTTATTGAACTCTAAAATATATTTTTAATGAACAATTATCACTGTATTTAGAAAGCATGTTGTTGAGCACATAGAGAGACAAGATTACATTAATGAGAAAAGGTGGATTTTGCATTTTTTCTGTAGTGGTAGAAATTGGTAGAAAAAAACATTTTTTTTTGTTTTTGTTTTTTTCTCTCTCTAAAACCATCAAAGGTAAGCAGGCATCAAATTCAGGATGGGAAGGAAATTCATATGTGCCAGCCCATAGAAAGTTCTAGATATATATGGAGATGAATGCCAGTATGAACAGTTTTACAAGAGCCCCAAGAAAAGATGAAGTCAAGGATGGCAGTTTTTCTGAAAGACTTCAATGCACTATAACCCAAGTGACTTGACCATGTCTCCCTGGACACTTAAAGTATGCCTCTGAGTTTGGAATGTGATAAAGAGTGTGAGGCTAAGGCTGTAATGCCTCAACATTACATATATGGTATATGGCATACACGTGTGCTTGGATTGCATGTTACTAAAGTTTCTTTAGCTTTTGACCTTATATTTTCATATTCCATTATACTTTTATACACTGTCAAAGGAAGGACAAAAATTCCCTTCCAAATAAAAAAGAATCCTAGATTCAAACCTTAGCCTTGCCACTTACATTTTGTGATTAGCCTGATTCCTATCATCTCTCTTTCTGTCTTGAATTTCTTTGTTAAAATGGACTTTATGCTCTTATCCTTGTCTTTCGCATAGATTGCTTTGATGACCAAATGTAAAACAGAAAGAATAGCAAGATTTAAACCTTATTAAAAAGCTTGAGAACCACAATTTTTTTTCTTCCATTATTTACTTGGAAAGCAGCATTCCTTGGCTAAATAGTCATTTGCTATCCTACAACAGTTAAGATTGGAGCCATTCAATTAAACAACAGCAGCAGCAGCAACAACAATCTTTTCTTAACTGGAGATAAAGGGATAGAGGGGGCATTGAAATATTTCATTTTGTAAAGTGAAAGGCACATGATGGCAATGGACTGTGCCCACATACAACTTGAAGGCTCATTTTAAAATGCCAATTTAATTCCTTTTTAGGGGCGGTGATCAGTATGACCTGTTACTTTGATGGTAACAGAATCCAGAGCATTATCACTAGGATGGATATTGTCTTAGAATAAGCATGTGTTTTAGAATAACCATTAATGGATTGCTGAGCACTCTCTCTGCCTGAGACCAAAGCTATACATCAGCTGGAATTCAGAGCAAAGTTAGAATTTCCAGCAGGTGTTTCAGCTATATTACATGGCTGTAGAACAGCATGTTTCCTCTTGATAACAGATGATATAAAAGCATCCTTCCCACTGGGAGAATAGCTAGATAGAAAGCAATGCTGACATAGAAAGGCAGATTTCTTCAAAGATAGTTCATCCAAGCCTAAATGTGCCCGGATTTCTTCCATCACAAATAAAAATATTTATCTTCTGTATGACCAAATCACCAGAGATCTACCTTTGTTTCACTAGACAAAATCCATTTTATATAACTTCACTCTTGGGCTACATTGTTGTGGGGATTCTATGGCAATGTCAGTATTTTAAACTTCTGTTAGAAGAAAGGATATTCATGGTTATGCCTTTTATTTGCTATATACAGTGCTACATGATCAGACATTTGAGTCTCAAGCCAAAAAAATGTAGATAAGATAATCTTTTGTTAGTCTTTCCTTTCAGATTGAAGAGTATCTGAATCCACATGTTTCTTTTTGTTTTCAGATCTCCCCATCAAAACAGTGATATGATTCCCTCCTGCTCCTCTAACCTATTTTAAAGGAAATAAATGATCCTGTTAGTCTAAAAGACAAGATACTTACTTTTAATAGTTTTTCAAATTCACTACAGAAAACTAGATGTAAGTATATGCTCAGAGGCAGACACAGGTCTTATTTGGGTTCTTTACATCCACAGGCACCCATCTGGGTTACTTTATTTAATTTCCTTCAGCCTCTGTTTCCTCATTAATAAACTGATATGATAGTGTATCTATGAAAGACTGCTAGATAAAACTTAATTTGGTATGTTAGTTGTTTGAATAAGAATGGACCCCATAGGCCCATATATTTGAATGCTTAGTCATCAGGGTGTGTCTTTACTTGAGAAGGATTTGCTAGACTGTGTCCTTGTTGGAGTAGATGTGTCCTTTTTGGAAGAAGTGTATCATTAGGGGTGGACTTTGAGTTTTCAACTGTATTACTCTCTTCCTGTTGCCTGCAGATTCAAACGTAAAACTCTCAGTTGCTTCTCCAGCACCATATCTATATGCATGTGCTTCCAACATGACCATAGTTGACTAAACCTTTGAAACTGTAAGTAAGCAGCAATTAAATGCTTTTCTCTTACAAGACTTACCTTGGTTATAGTGTCTTTTCACAGCAACATTAAGACAGCACGCAAAGGGCTAGATCTTGTCCCCAATCACATACATTATTTAATTAAACCCTTCTTTTCTTACTAGAGTACATACTTTCAGAAGGAGAGGGTGTCCAGTTTGCACATGCTCTGCCTGCTACCTAGACGAGTGTGGCAAATGCTTATCATATTAGAATGCTTGCTAGAATACTAGAATAGTGTGATAAATAGTCAAGAACTATTTTACAGAATTAGTGAGGAAAATAGATGGAAAACCATCACAAATTTTTCACATCATTTCCTATCCTTCATTTCCTCTATAATGTGGGTGCAAGTTTGTCACTGCACCTGTTTGTCACTCACTAGTTGAGATGTAGGAAAGTTTCTGCATCATGAGTTTCTTTACTTATATAAATATCGATGATAACAATAGCATTATTTGTGTTGTAAAGGCTGTGTAAGGTTATGTAAGCTTAGTGTAGTCCCAATCATATTACGAACACCGTGGAAGCAATTACTTTTCTATTCTTACTTTCTCAAAATCTTTTTCTGAAGTGTACTCATAACATTTTTGTTTTGTTCTTGTTAGTCTTAATTTTTTATTTTATTTTTGACATTAATATATTGGGACCATTCTCCAATTCCTTTTCTTCCCTCCTAATTTTTTTATACCCCTTCCTACTCTCCTTCAAATTCATGGTATCTTTTTCACTAATTGTTATTGCATGCATAATATATATATGAAACTGTTTTGTTACCTATTTGTATGTATTTGTGGATGACCATTTGGCACTAATAGCTCAGTGAATTTCAGATGTGAGGGAGGAAAGATTGTAAGTGCTAGATGATCACAGAGGTTGCCTGAAATTGTCTTAGTAATATAGGAAGCATTCATGGTCCTTTATATCTTAGATAGAAATTTTTTGCTCCCTTTTTGATAGCACCTTCCATATGCAGACTCCTCATTTTGGTATCCATTGGTTTACTTCCTATTACTGCTCTTTTCTGTGCTTTTGAGTTCTTCATCAGCAAACCATACAAAGACTATCTCACACTATCTGATTGATTGTGCCTATCTGATACAATGCTATAAAAGTGTCACTACTACTCCTTATGTCTATATTATAAAATTAGATATATTTCCTTTGACCTTAGATCACTTACTCTCATACTATCTCCATTTTGTAGTTATGAAGTAGGAATAACAGTAGGGACCTACTTCAGTTTCTGTGTTTTCTGTATTTTGTGAATCATATTATGTAACAAGTAGATTGAATCCTAGCAAGTATTTGTAAATCTTAACCTAGCACTATTTTTCTAGCTATTGTTGAAATTGAAGGTGTTCTTTAAGACCTAATTCAAATGTTATGTGAGTGTATATTGGCTGAGAACTCCAATCACACAGAAATTATTTGAACCTTGAATAAATATCTGATGATTGTCTGAGCTTTCTTATGTGCTTAAAATATTATGGATTAATCAGATTTTTTTTCTCTCTTTCTCCATACCCCCTATTATGTTGTTTTATATAAGAATGAATCTTCCTGTGAGTATTTACCTTTTCCTGGAACTTCTGACTATTATCAAAAAAAATAAGCTGCTATGTTTTCCCTCTATTCTGTCAGGAACATGTCTTCTTTGGGGCTTTACATGATAAGTGCATGTTACCTTACATATTTCATATAGTATCTCCACTATTTTTGTAGTGTTTCAGTACATGTCTGGTTTCTCAGAGAACATATGACAAAGCCCATGTTACAATTATCATAATATCTACAATAGCACACGGACTTATGTATACATGCCCAATAAATGTTTATTGAAGTAGAGATTGTTTTCAAGCTTGATTCCGTCAAGGATAAAGCTTGTTAAGGACAATTTATTTAATTAACATTCTGAGAAAGAGCAGGATTGTTGTAGAATCTACTGAATAATTTGAAACTAAGGCAATTCTTTCCTTGAGTTTAATAAAATTATCTCAGATGTCCAGAATTTGATTAAAATTAGAAATGAGTTAAAAAAGAATTTAATTTCAGAAATGGTATATAAACAATTCATACATTTTCCTGGATGGAGAAGTGTAAATACAATAAATTTTATGATATTTTGGGATCTTACACTTAGTGGCAAGACATTGTTTAGACAAAAACAGTAAGATACAGATGCCAGTAGGTATTGTGCAAGAAGGAAGGCACTGTGGTGTTGGAGCTTATAAGAGGTTATGGCTTGGAGATAGCTATGAGAGGCCGTGTGGCACGTGTTTGTGGAGGCAATTTTTAACACTGATAATCAAAATGGCCAGCCTGGGCCATTGGCATTGGAGAAGTGACAGTGGTCCAGCTCTGTTGGCAGCATTTTATCTCCAGGCTCATTCAATCACACAGTTGTGAGCAACTGGCCACTGCCACAGCGTCAGCATTTCAGAAACCCAAATCTGGACCAATTCTGTCATTTTTCATCTTCTCCTGGGAAACTGTAAATAGGGAAAATTAAAATAGGCTAGTTCCTAAACACAATAGTTCTACAATCCATGAGTAGCTTTCCTGCTTTCTATTTGTGTTTTTACCTTGCTCAATATTTACCTCAGTAATTGTGTGGGTTTCACAAGTGTTCCCTGAATAAAAATAATGAACCTATACATAAAATACATGTTTTAACAACTGTAGTAAAATACTATAGTTTTTATAGTAACGTTTTTAATATTATATATGATCTATTTACTCATCCAGAAAACATCCGTTAAGAATTCATTAAAATTTGTAGCTAGGAAGTTAGGATTTTGAAAGTCATTCTAATTTTTTTTAATGAATCATACATTTTATTTCAAAATGTCAATGTCGGTAAACATGCATACCTGTTAAAACAATAAAATTTACAATTTCATTAATATTTTTCTTTACATAGGACATTACAACATAGAATCTATGCCTTACAAAATACATAACAAAGTTTTATCCGAGCAAGCCAAGGTCAGATTGGGAACTGTACAACTGTAATACTTCATTGTAGTGATCCAGGAAAGACAGAACATGGCCCTTGGAAGCATGTTGGGAGCTAGAGTTAAAAAAAAAAAAAAAGTTACTATGGAAAAGGAACCTGGCGACTTGATAGAAATGGCCTTGGACCCTTGGATTTTGCCTTGGGATTTTGGCAAAGGATTCCACAGAAGTTTCACCAATGGCTTTGGATGGGAAGCAGTCACCTGGGACTGTCCAACAAAACCACAGCAGGAATTCCTAGTCACCAAGGAGGGACAGGATCTCTGATCCCACAATGCATAGTAGCTCAGCAGGGAGCCTTATGTTACATGGGGTCCCCACACTGGGTACCCAGGGCCTCTCCAGTGTGCAATGGGGGAACAGAAAAATCCTTCCACCAACGTACTAGGGTAGACATTGTAAGTCAGGTATGCCACTGGAGCAGATAACCAGGCAGTGTCTGAGTCACAAGAGAAATAGATCTAGCTACTCGGGGGGGGGGGGGGATTCTCCTAAGTCTAGGCTCTCAGTACTGAGACAAGCAACCTGGCCCATAGGCATTGAGGGACTGAACACAGGCAGCTGACCCACAGTAAGTACACTAGGGAGACAACAGGGAGAAAACCTGCCCTCATGCCTGACCTATGTTTCCTGCCTACCCCCAGGAATTCGGAGAGGTGTCTTCTCTGCCACCCTATTTGTTTCTAAATAAAAGTAGTGAAGTTTTAAAGCTGTGTGAGATAGGGGAGGTTGGAGGGTGGGTGGGAAACAACACTATGAGTGGGCTGGGCTAAAGAGTTCCAAAGCAATTGTCTTTTTCCTTCCTAGCTGTAGAGTGCCAAAGGCACAATTGCAGCATTCGCCATCACAAGATGGCGCTGACATCCTGTGTCTGTTACTGGTAAACAAGTGAGCTGCGCATGTGCGAGTGGTAAGGGCGTCAGTGCAGCGTTAGCCATTACAAGATGGTACTGGCATCGTGCGCCCCTGCTTCGTAACAAGCTATGTGCGCATGTGCTGAGGTAAAGTGCGCGCCAAGTCATGGCCCAACCCGGGGCTTCATCTAGGGCAATGAGCTAGCAGCCAATCAGGTATGGACACGCTGCTCTGGGGTGTATATAAGCGCCAGTCCTCTGGGGCTCGGAGTCTTCCTCATTTCATGGTAATAAAGCTTGCTGCAGAAGGATCCTGTGTGCCCGCGTGCGTTCTTGCTGGCGAGACAATTGCGCGGGTCATACTAGCACTCAAATGTCTAAAAGTAACGTTGGTTTTGTCTTATATATGCTGATTTCATCCCATTTTCTCCAAAGTCTAATTTGGGGAGGTGACACAGTACCTTAATGGCTCACATAGTTACCCTCTGGCACCAAAAGACTCCACCTTGAAACCTCCAAGACATTTATATTGGCACACAACAACACAACTCTGCAAATTGATTCTTCACTGATTCTTTAAACCTTCCTTCTTTTGTCATTGGTCTTCTCTTCCATCCTAGATTTTTCTTTACTTCTATGTTCCACAGTATTGCCATCCCATAGAGCCAAACAAGGGTCATGTTTTATATTTTTCATTCTCATTAACTCCAACTTCTTAGCTTATTGCTCATCTATAACTGACTACTTTACTATTTTATAGACCAAATACTCTCACTTTCTAATAAATCAATGCTTTAACTTATTCACAAAAATCCATATTTAGCATATTCTGTCCAGTTTGGAAGGTGATAGGAACACAGTGTTGATAAACAGATGTAATCCCAGTTTACTCAGAGCTTGTGTCCTAGTTTCTGGCAAGACACTTCCTTTTCTATCCTTGGTAATGGTCTCAAAAGTTCAGGAGAAAAGAGCGTTTGAACATGTTTCTGCTTTTCCTTACTTCTTCATGTGTTTTCAGAAACATCTAATGTGTCCCAGAAAAGAAATATGAATACCGTGTGTTCTTTGCCTGAATTCGCCTCTCTGATAAGATTTGGCAATTAAGCTATAACCTGTTAGCCTGGCCTCAGTGTTGATTGTTCTAACTGAACCTTGATCCTTGTCCCATGCATGATTATCTGGACCCAGTTATTGTGAGTATTATTTTTTTAGTTAATTAATTAATTAATTAATTTCACTCCAGATTTTCTTCCCCCCTCCCAGTCCACCCTCCGACTGTTCCATATCCCATACCTCCTTCCCAAACCCCTGTCTCTACGGGGATGACCTCACCCCTGACCTGTACCCCATCAGACCTCTGAACTCCCTGGGGCCTCCAGTCTCTTGAGGGTTAGGTGCATCTTCTCTGACTGAACCCAGACCCAGAAGTCCTCTGCTGTATATGTGTTGGGGGCCTCATGTCAGGTGTTGTATGTTGGTGGTCCAGTGTTTGAGAGATCTTGGGAGTTTCAGATTACTTGAGACTCCTGTTCCTCCTACAGGGTCACCCTTTTCCTCAGCTTCTTCCAGCCTTTCCCTAATTCAACCACAGGGGTCACCAGCTTCTGTCCATTGATTGGGTGAAAATATCTGGATGTGACTTTTTCAGATGCTTGTTGGGTCTTCTGGAGGGCAGTCATGGTAGGTCCCATTTTGTGAACACTCCATAGCCTTAGTAATAGTGTCAGGCCTTGGGACCTCTCCTTGAGCTGGATCCCACTTTGGGCCTGTTGCTGGACCTCTTTTTCCTCAGGCTTCTCTCCATTTCCATCCTTGCAGTTCTTTCTGACAGGAGAAAATATGGGTCAGAGTTTTGACTGTGGTATGACAACCCACTCCCTCCCTTGATGCCCTGTCTTCCTACTGGAGCTAGGTTTTGTAAATTCCTTCTCCCTACTGTTGGGAATTTCATCTAAGGTCCCTCCCTTTGAGTCCTGAGACTCTCTTACTTCCCAGTTCTCTGGTGCAATCTGGAGGGTCCCCCAACCTCATACATCCCGAGGTTAACTGCTTCCATTCTTTCTGTTGGCCATTAGGGCTTCAGTCCTTTTCCCTCACCCATTACCAGATCAGGGTCCCCTCCTCCCTGACCCCCTGTCCACTTTCCTTCCCAGATCCCTCTCTCCCTCCCCACTTGTGATTGCTTTCCTCTCCCTCTCTAGTGAGACTGAGACATCCTCACTTGAGCCCTTCAGCTTGTTGACCTTTTTAAGTTCTGTGGACAGCATCTCGGATATTCTGTATTTTTCTCTTTTTTCCTTCCTTCCTTCCTTCCTTCCTTCCTTCTCCTTCCTTCCTCCTTCCTTCCTCTTCCTCCCTCCCTCCCTCCCTCCCTCCCTCCCTCTTTCTTTCTTTCTTTCTTTCTTTCTTTCTTTCTTTCTTTCTTTCTTTCTTTCTTTCTTTCTTTCTTTCTTTCTTTCCTTTTCCCTTTTTTTGGGCTAATATCCATCTATTAGTGAGTACATACCATGTATGTCCCTTTGGGTCTGACATACCTCACTCGGATGATATTTTCTACTTCCATATATTTGCCTGCAAAACTCAGAATAGCCTCATTCTTAATAGCTAAGTAGTATTCCATTGTGTAAATGAACAACATTTTCTGTATCCATTCTTCTGTCATGGAACATCTGGGTTGTTTCCAGCTTCTGGCTATCAAAAAGAAGGCTGCTATGAACATAGTGGAACATATACCCCTGTGATATGGTGGGCATCTTTTGGGTATATTCCCAAGAGTGGTATTGCTGGATCTTCAGGTAGATCGATTTCCAATTTTCTGAGGAAACTCCAGATTGATTTCCAGAGTGGTTGTACCAGTTTGCAATCCCACCAACAATGGAGAAGTGTTCCTCTTTCTCCATATCCTTGTGAACATGTGCTGTCACCTGAGATTTTGATCTTAGCCATTCTGACTGGTGTAAGGTGGAATCTCAGGGTTGTATTGATTTGCATTTCCCTGATCACTAAGGACTTTGAACATTTCTTTAGGTTCATTGTAGTAGAGGTTTTATAATTGATGCATGGGCAAATGTTCTCAAGCTAGATAGTTTTACCATCACCCCTTTAAAAGATTTTTGCACTATAGTTCAATATTGTCTTCAAAACTATATTGTCTTTAGATTTTTTCAACAAATAGTTTACCACTATGGCACAGTCCTTGAGATTCTGTATGTGGATCTATTGAATATATGTAACTTTGTCTGTGAGACTCTGTTTTGTTTAACTCTGGCATCTTGGACAGTACAAAACATTCACGATGCAGACAGTTCTACATTTCATTGCTATGGGCCATGTAATGTATTTGAAGTATGGAGGACAGACATTCTACCCTTTTCACTGCCCTTTCTGTTATTAATAATCACCATGACTTTTCAAAGTCTCACCATTTTCTTTCCAACTGCCTCTCTCTGGAAGTGTCCTGTCTCCTGTCTAATTAATGACCGTAGTTTACAGACAGTGCAGCTGTCTACACATATGGTTCATTACCCTTAAGACAGAAAACGATGTAAGAGTTGAAGGTTTCTTTCTCAGGGTTCTTTGAGCAACTATGAAGGATGAAATCATTAATGTGACTTTTAACTAAAAAGGGCCCTTTGGTCTTGCATCATCTTGCAGTTCTAGCACACACACATGAGGCAGGGTGGCTTTTAAACCAGGGTTTATTAGCTCATATTTATAGAGAAATTTGCTTGGCACTACAGAGAACTGCAAAAATACTAAAATGCTTTACATTGAATTTGATTTTTCTAAATGCTTGGCATCCAGGGTGAACTAGCAATAATAAAATAGATTAATTGGAAAAGAAATTGCAGTTCTTTTCTAGAAAGACTGTAGGTTGGTGATTACAGTTGGTTGGAAGGCAGTATGTTTTAGAAAAGTGTGATATTTATAAGCATGAAAAGGGCATTATCTGGTGCTTCCTGGAGTTTCTTTTAATGATTCATGTGACATATATTTATTGACACTATGTCAGATTCTCTTAGAGGTCATTGGCACTGACTCTAGTGAAGTAGAAATATTCCTTAGCCTTTAAGATGAAATTTCTGCCATCTAAAGGGTAAAGATTGCTTGGAACCTGAGGAGATGGATATGTGGGTAATGTGTTTCTGCAGAGGCATACAGTTCTGGGCTTGACTCTGCAGCACTCACACACAAAAAGTAGGAGTGGCCAGAAGCATCTGTAATCCCAGAAAAGGAGGCAGGGCAGACTAGCCAAAATGGTGAAAGATAGCTTGAATTTACTTCTTTCCTTTTGCCTGCCCATATACCAGTTTATGAATACCACATATTATAATGATCAGTTTTCTATATGGACCAACAGAATCTACTTACTTTTATGCCCCACAATGCTACTGCTACCATATATATATATATACATCATTTGCTTTTAAATCAAATGTTCTACTTCTAAATAATTTTTAATTATTTTTGATAATTTCATGCATAGATACAATGAAATATAACTGTAAGACCACATTTCTTTCTCCAACCTCCTCATGTTAATTTCAATATGCTTCCCAAAATCATACTTTGATAACCCACTATGTGTAGTTAGTACTGCTTATGTGTGCATGTGGGTGGAGCCATTTATCTGTGGGTGGTAAACCTGCCACAGACAATATCCTCCAAATAAAACATGACTCTATCATCCCCCAAAACTATTTACTGCTAATATTATTAAAGGATGGGATCTGCATAGTCCTAATGCAGTAAGGGGGTGTGTTTATGATATTTGTGGCCTTTGTTTACCACTGAAGGCTAGGCAGACGTCCTTGGTTTGTCCCTCTACCTGAAACCATGTTGATCTTTGTGATCCATACTATCACTGATGGCTATGTTGAAGTGAGTGGCCTATACAGTCATCTGAGGCCAACTTGATGTCCTTGATCAGTGCTGATTTTCTTGACCCATGTTACCACTGAAGGCAAAATGGATGCCTGTGATCTGTGCTGACATCTAAAATCATGTTGATATCCATGACCTGGGTTGCTACCGGGGACCATACTGGTGTATGTGGCCTGTGTTGCCCTGGGGGTCATGTTGATGTCCTTGGCCTGTGCTGCCACCAAGTGCTATGATGTCATCCATGCCCCATCTTGTGGCAAAGGGCTGTGTTGATGTCCATGATCTGTACTGCCACTTGGGACCATCTTAGAGTTCTGTGGGATATGCTGATACTGGAGACCATGTAGATGTCTGTGATCCCTGCTGTTGCAAGAACCTATGCGGAAGACCATGATCCATGCTCTCACTGACTCTAAAGGGTAATGAAGATACTTTTGCAGTGGTATCAGTGACTGCAGACTCATAGTTGAAAAAAAATGACATAAAAAGTTTCTGTTAACCCCACCCCGAAAAGTAGCATTCTATATAGAAAGCTTTTGAAGAGAAATTGTTGTCTTGTTTAAGGGGCTAGCCACTGAGAGTTTGACCATGCTCCAGTGAGTATATGGGCAATGCAAATTGGACTTCTTCTTCTTCTTCTTCTTCTTCTTCTTCTTCTTCTTCTTCTCTTTCTTCTTCTTCTTCTTCTTCTTCTTCTTCTCCTCCTCCTCCTCCTCCTCCTCCTCCTCCTCCTCCTCCTCCTCCTCCTCCTCCTCCTCCTCCTTCTCTTCCTGTTCTTCCTGTGTGTGTGGGAGGTCCCATGGGTGTAGGGTGTACTGGGAGGATTGGGAAGTGAGTGTGATTGGATGTACAATGTGAAATTCCCAAGTAACCAATAAAAATATGTTGAGAAAAAAAAGGTGAGATTCAGAGATGTTGTATTCCTACTTATCTTGGGATTTTGGCTGGCTTGACTTTTTACATGTAACCACAACTGCTGTGAGTTCATTACTTCCATAGTCATGTCATATCCAAAAGGCTACATTTCATAACACTCCTATCCATGTCTCTTATATTCCTCTTGCTTCCTCCTCTGTGGTGTAACCTGAAGCTTGGTTGGGGTGAGGAGTGAATGTAGATGTTCATTTAGTACTGAACATTGTATCTCTTATCCTCAATATTTGACCATCATGTGTCTCTCCATTAATTGCTGTCCACACAAAAAGAAGCTTCTTTGATCAAAGTGGAAAGCAGATCATGTCTATGGGTTCAAGTACAAACATTCAGAATACAATTCTACTGGATAGTCACTTAGCAACATGGAAACAGTAGTTCCTATCCTAGGTTCTATGACTTCCCCAGGTTTTTACCAGAATTCCAGTATTGAGAATAAAATCTCTCCCATAGAACAGGCCTATAATCCAATCAGAAAGTTATTAATTGTCACAACAAGCCACTCTTGTACCAGTAGGCACAATTGACTGGCTGTTTTATGTTGCAGAATATAGGGTCCAGAGTTAAGTAGTCTTGCTATGCATTCTCTTTTGAAAGCCCCTATAGCACGTTTCAGTACTATGAAAATTAGCCAATAAGGAAGAGTCCTGATAACTTTGAGACTGAGTTTTCTATGTCCTGCAGCAATTAGTGTGGTGTCTTCAGCAATATCTTCTTACCAATGCCAAGGGCAATGGCAATAGGCTGTGCTATTTTTGGAGACTTCTGGAGCTTCCTTGAACAATAAATAACTCATAGGGAGTCATCTCAGGCCTCCCCACCACAATTTTCAGTTCCTCTCATTTGGAGTTAGGGTAGGATCTATATATGAGTGACAATGTACAGTATTTATCATTCTGGGTATAAAAACACAGCAAGAGGTCCAATGAGGACATTTTGTAGCACTGTGTGCTTACATCAAAAATTTTGAAATATCTCAAATTAATAACTTAATGATGTGCTTAAAGGCCATGAGAGAAAAAGGGAAACTAAACATCTAAATACTAGATTGGGAGAAATAGTGGAAATCAGGGCTAAACAGATTTTTTTCATTTGCTCAGTCTGATAATCTGTTTCCTACTTGCTCTTCACCCTTGATTCTGTGTCAAGCCATGTGACATTCTTTACTTAAAGAGATATGAACTCATGTGGCATAAGCAGTACTTTAAAAAGCAGTGCTTGGATTCCTGACTTACTTTTTCTATTCTTGACACTATGAGAAGACATGTCTAAGCTGTCTTGCTGTTTCTGGGAGGAGGATGAACAAATAATGAACAGCTCAGTTCCTCCAACCAAACACTGCTTAAAACAGATCCTCCAGCAAAAATGCAAGCAAGTCTTGATGCTGTAATGAGAGTCCATAGCCTGTTGTTGAATAGATCAGATGTATAACATAGTCTATTATACAATTAAACCACACTAACACACTTCTTTAGAGCTTTGTTCACTGTCTACTCTAAACTGATTGCAGTCTCACATAGTGAGACTTCTCAGTCTCTTAATATTTTTTGATTTTCTTCACATTATGCTTTGTAAATGCTTAAACATTGAGGACCATCTAAACATTTATTCCCGAAAAAGTTTTCTGTGGATGTGTCAAGACCACCATTTTCTTCTTTGTGCAATGTTTCTCTTTCTACTTTAACCTTCAACTACACCATATCCTACTCCCCCTATATGTCTGAACACCCAAAGGACTAGGTTGTGTATTAGTTAAAAATAAGTAAAACCAAGAAAGCCTTTACAGAGGATGAATACATACACTTAATTTTGTCATACAATAATGGAGCAGAACAGGCAATCAGGATGTAGATCAGCAGTTCCTAAGAACCCAGAAGCCCTTGTAAGTAGAAAGGGTAAGTGAATAATCAATTTTTTTTGAAAATCTCGTCCTTTCCAGGTGTAATGAAGCCTGTAGATCAGCACAACAAGCAAAACTCTTCGTTGGAACATACGAACAGTGCTGTATGTATCTTGATGCCCTAAGGTCTTCTTTCCTCTGGCAGTGAAACCTTGTGCTGCCTGGTTAACACCTGCTTGGCTCTGGGCACTCTGTCCAGCTGTCTAGTCTTTGAGAGACAGTGACATTTACAACTGTTACAAGGCTATTGTTCTGGCTGCCTTCCACAGTACATACCAGGTCCAAGTGGCTACCATCTGGCAGGGCATCTGTTCGACCACTAGGAAGGTTTTGGACACAGCAACATGTCCATAGAGAAGACATTCCACTCTGCCCTTTGAGAGAGGGGGAACTCATTGCACTTCTATCTATATAGAAGTCAGAATGAGAGTTTCATGGACAGAGGCATCCCATTATGGCATTGATGTTCCATAGCTTTCAGGTTAGAGGCTCCTGACAATATGTTCTAGTGTGCTTGATGAGAACATGGCCTTTGTAGCCAGACTAATTTTTTTATTATTATTTTTTAATCTTTATTTTTTTACAGTCCAGTCTTCATCCCTCCTAGTCTCCTTTCCAATTGCTTCACATCCCATAACTCCTCCCCTGTCCCTGTCTCCAAGAGGATGTCCTTACCGCCTCACCCCCCACCTCCCCACCTCACCAGACCTCCTCACTCCCTGGAGCCTCAAGTCTCTGAGGGTTAGGTGCATCTTCTTTCACTGAGGCCAGATCTGGCAGTCCTCTGCTGTTTATATGTTGGGGGCCTCTTATCAGCTTGTGTATGCTGCTTGCTTGGTGGTTCAGTGTCTGAGAGATCTCGGGGGTCCAGGTCAGTTGAGACTGCTGGTCTTCCCATGGGGCTGTTCTCAACCTCAGCTTCTTCCAACCTAATTGTATTTTTAATGCTGGCTTTATCTCTTTAATATATGATTTTAAAGCAGGTCGCTTATGGTTTTTTTTTTTTTTTTTAACTCTGATGCCATATTCAGTCCATGTTATTTTATTTTATGTTTAGATAACTTGGAGTTTGTCTTGTGCCCTGGAATTCTGAGGATGCCCAGGATCCTGTTGGAGTAAGCTTCAGTGATGCTTGGGTGTTAATACCTCCTAGGCTCACCTTTTTTTCTCTCCTGATGAATACTTGTGTTTCTTCTAAGTATTATCATATCAGAGTCTAATATGTCATAGAGACTTCTCTGAGCATGTGACCATGGCATCCTTTCTGCTGCTTCACCCTTTTCTCTCTTTATTGATCAAATGAACCATCATCACAATATCTCACATGTGTCATGTTTTTTCTAGAAGTCATTTTTGATTACCTCCAAGCTATATATTGCCGAGTCTCTCTGTAGTTGCCCCTAATTCTGTAGAGGTGGATGGATAGACACATGGATGGATCGATGGAGTGCTTATCTATCTCCTTTTTGTTGTTCTCATTTAATAAATGCAAAAACAATGAAATTGAGTGTTTTATTGTCTCCTGTGAAAACTTTGTTTGTTTATTTTTGCATGTAAATGGAGGCCCACGTACAAGTAATTGAAAACCCAATTACAGAGGAGATTGGGACAATCATATGCTACTTCTGTATCTGATCATCCTTCAGATGAGGTTAGTTGCATTCAAAGGAGCCAGATGGAAATGACTGATTCCAAGGAATTGGTCTTATTGATCCAATGCAGAATACTTTTTAGAATAAATGCTGCTATATTTAAGGTATTTGAAGCCTAAAATCATAGGTATATGTAATTACTAGTTTTGGACATAAGAATGAATGCATCTAGGCCCTAGAAATCCCATCTTTCTTTTTTCACACTTTAGTCTGACTATATAGCTTTTAGCAGATTTATTTTCTAACTCATGTATTTTAAAGGTTACTTTGGAGTTGATGTGCCTAGGTACTGGCCTCTCTGAGACTGGGTCTAAGATTCCCACTTTAGTCAGAGTTTAAATTAGCTTTATCTCTACAAGGCTTCAGTAGAATTATAACTTATCACCTGAAATAGATAATTTCTTGACAAAGATAAATAATAATGTATTAGCTCATTTGATCAATGTTTCATTCCTATATATGTGCCAAACTCCAGTTTATTGAAATCAGTGAACCAAACAGTATCTTACGTTCAAGAAATCCCCCAATTTGCTAAGGAGACACAGGAACTAGTAAATCAACATAAAAAAAATAAATACAACATACAGTCCACTGTAAGGTAATGCATGCTGTGAGGAAATGAAGCTTGTTATAACACACATCTTTTATATGTTTTTTACTACATGCTTTGTAGTTGATAGGCACACTTTCTATTTTTATGTGAATGTACACAGGTTAGAATAAAAGATGGTATAGGGTCCTGGTTGGTCCTAGGTTCTTCCTCTTTTCTCTAAGTATTTTAAAGCAGAAATTTATTGGTATAAGAAAACATCAAAACCCACAGTCAGTCCTAGAAATAGCTATTTACATTGCTCCAGGAAAATATTCTTAGATTGAATGTGAAATGGCTTTGATCCTAGTTTGGTTGGTTTCCATTTAGACACTGGTTTTAACAATGTGCGTATGTTGCCCTTCAGGCAAAGCTCTAGAGTGTGGTTGATGGATTAGTACTAGTAACCTATTCTTTCTTCTGTGGGTTTGATATAATCTTTGACCAGGAACTCTGTTAGTAGGTTTTCTTGTCAGCATGCTACTCTCCTGATCCCGAGCTTAGAACTTCTTCCCTATGGCCTTGACCCTAATGCCCAATACAGCCTGGAATGAAATTATAAGGTGGCCAGGATTAGAGCAAACAGGATCCACATGAAATCTGTATTTTAAAACCCAGTCTAGACAGGACTTCAGAATCAACATATACATTTAAAAGAGGTATAACCAATATCAACAGTTAAATCAGAAGAAACAAATTCAGATAAATCATAAAAATTATTCAGAAATCAAAAAAAAAACTTTATAAATTCTTCATGTGAGTCCATTGCTTAACCTATGTCAACTTGTGAAGATCCTTTGCATTTTAAGTATACTTTATTAGTAGGCATCTTGATAATATCACTAATAATATTATTATTTTTTGTGATTTCAGTTGTTGGGCATTAAAGTATATACTAGTCACATGTATTTAATCCTGTAAAAACATTTGAAATATTCTGTGACTTATAAAAACTGGAATCTAGCAGAAAATAATTGATTTTATTTCATTGCTTCAAAGTATAAACATTTCCAGAAATCGTTATAGATATATTCTGAGTAGTTCTGGTCTTCATCATGTTTCACAATAATTACAAATGAGTGGAAAACCTTATGGAGTTCAGATAAACCTTAAAACTCTTTCATTCAACACAATACTGTATACAGTACATAGAGATAGTTGTGTGATTGTTTTAATGTATGTTTTTCTGACCCACCACATCTGGTCTGGTCTTCATTGCCTGGAGACATCATTGCTCCTCATGGTCTAGAGCAAGTAAGAGGTCAGATAATGGCTGAAAAATCTCATTGTGCACAATTCATTAACAACCATGGCTAGTTACCAATGAAGCCTACCAATGCATCAGCATTCATGATACCATTTATCTACCTACTCCTTAAAGCATGTTTTGAACATGATGATGTTGGTTTCCATATTGTTTCTGTTTTGTTGTGTTTGTAGACAGGGCATTTGTTTGGTGATTAATTTGGATATTTATTGGTAATAAATAGAACAGCTTCTAGATATTGAGCCATGAAACTTCAGTTTCTTATGTTTAGTTCATATTCAACATGTGGGAATAGAAGCATATTGTGTTCCCTGGTGTGTGTGAGGTGCTAACAATAAGCAGGCTCTGTTATATCTCCTGACGTCTGTGCAATTATAAAACTTTTCTTTTTAATTTTGAGATAATGATATAATTATAATGTTTCTCCCTTTTCTGTCCTCTCTTGAAATCCCCTCATAATAGCTCTCTCCTCTCTCCTTCATATATATGGCCTCTCTTTGCATTGTTATCACATTCATATATGTGTATACATATATATTCCTAAATATAATTTGTTTGGCCAGTATAATGTTATGTTGTATATAAGTATGAAACTTAGAAAAAATAAACACATTTTTGGAGTTAAAAGTATAGGTGAATAACTTGTAGCTCCAAAATGATATATTTTGCTTAATTAATTATAATGTCATTTCTTTGTTTCCCTAAACCTAGGCTGCTCTCCTTAAGGAATGATGGGATTAAGGTAGACATCTATCCATCTATTTATCTAATACATGTCTATCACTTTTCTATTAACTCTATATTTTCCAGAGAACTGTTTTCTTATATCAAGAACACCAAATGACAAAAAAGAAAAAATTAATTTCTTTGGTTAAATTTTAGAAAGGATGCCTGTTTGCCTTATTTGCTTATAAACTTCTTCCTTTTATAATTATTATTTTAATTATATATGTACATATATGTGGAAAATGAGAACTTGATATAAAGTGATCAAATCAGTGTAGCTAGCCTTTCCTTTTCTTTAAATATTCAGAAAAACTTGATTTGTTTAATTTATAATAATTGTACCTATTATGAGGTACAGTGTAATATTTTAATACATATGTAAAATGTTACCTTCCCTTACCACAGGTAACCCTTCAGACATCCATTCGGAATACTCAGTTTCAAGAAACACACCAGTCAATATGCAAACAAGTACAAATATTAGATATTAAATTTTCTGTTATTCTTATAGTAAAATGAGTTGTATCTCTAACCAAGTTTTAGAAGGACCATAAAACACATTAAACAGATATACATTTGTGCATCAATGTAGGAAGTGGAAGAGACTTATCTTTTCATTGCTACTCATGGCAACAGAGCTTTTCCTTAGAGAATCCAAAATTACAGCACCAAGTTTTATTACTATAAGTTTCAGAGACTTAATGTACCTAACTTTATTTCAGGCTCATGCAGCAAGCATCATGTTGGGTATTCTGTCAGTTATGTATTGTTATAATAATTCTACATGGGAAATCACTACCAAATTCAGTACCATTCCTACTTTTTTTTAACCTCACATGCCTGTAGAGCAATAATTTGAATAATATAATCTGGGAAGACCTAAATTTCTCTAACTCCCTCATATGTGTGGTGACTAGCTTGGGGAAGTGGAGAGGTTAACCACATATGTGTCTCTCCTATGGTCAGCTATCCAAGATATATATTACAAGTATCAATACATAAACATTTTGCAAGACTAAATAAAACTTAATGGCCAAACCAGGTCTGAAAGGTTGTCAGACCAGTGGAGATTTACAAGATTTTATGACAAAGGGTGTTTGTTACAAAGACAAATTTTAAACTGTATATATAAAATATTACTAGTTTAACTATATGCTAATATATAGGCAATGCTACATGGGCATGTAAGCCCATAGATCTCCAGTGACATTTATTGAAGACAGTGGAATAAGGACACTCATATATCAAGCCTGGGTTCTGCCATTTGCTACTGTGATGCTAAACTTCTCTATGCCCTAGTTATTGTTATTGTTAAGATTAAATGAAATTCTCATAACATATTTCAGATTCAGAGGAAGCTCCCTGACCCCTAGTAAGTATTATAAAAATGTTAGCAATTACTAGATGTTAATGATAATACCCGTATAATTACCATTCTCAGCTTCTGAAGTTCAAACACCTACCTATGTGGAAACAAATCTTTTCTGAGATGATGACAGATGGGAACTGTTGAGTGAGATTATGAAGAAAACATGATTTAGAGTTAAATGGATGTAGATTCAACCACTACTTACTCTATTCACTAATATGTTTAATAGTTTTTGTTAAGGTATTATATATTTTTTTGCCTTAGAGTCCGTCTTACCATATATTAATGCAATTCTTCATCATGAGGGATACACTTTTGTCTATCACCATCTTCCAAACATAATACAAGCAATTTTATTATAAGGTCTCAATGAAATTTTTTGATGGATTTTCCAATCTTTCTTTTTAATTCATCTTCCTCATTAAATGTCTTCCTTTTTCCATTACTAATTCTTACTGTTTCTTGTTCTTGAACACTATGTTCTTTCAATATGTTGTTTATTATAAATATTTAAAAATGGCATGATCAGTAGTTTAGGAGACTGTAGAGTCATATTTTATTTGACATAGGCAACTATGTAGAAGTGACACTGTGGTTATATTCAAGGTTTGTTTTACTGTTGTAAGAAACTGCAAATAGTATTACAGCTGTTTGGTTACACGCTGTTTGTAATTATTTAATTAAAAAAGCTCACAAATTATGTTCCTATTTTTCTCACTTTTATACATGCATACTTTTCTCATTTTTGTACATGCATTTATTTTTTTAAGTGTGTGTATTTGTCTGTATGTATGTGTTGTGTGTATGTGTTTGTGTGTAAGTATGTGCATGTATGTATATGTATAAATATATTTACTTGCATGTATATGTTTGTATGTATGCATACTTGTGTGAATATGTATATTTATTTGTATGCATGCATGTTTATGCATGCATGTGTGTATATGTATATGTGTATATGTGTGTTCACATGTGCATCATCTTGTATATATAGAGATCAGAAAACAACTGAGAGAATCATGGTTCTCTTTCCATTATATGGATGCTGAAAATCATGGCAAGTGACAATGGCTTTTACTACTGTACTATCTTCATGGTATCTGCCTTCTACACTTTTATTTATATATAGTTTATTGAAGTGTGTTAAGGATTTTTTTGATGTTGTGAAAAAATAGCTGTAGAACAATTTAAGTGAAAAAGAAAAACACTTTTTTGTTTGCTTTGATTTGACTCATGGATCCAGTGGAATTACTCCTTTATAAATGTAAGGGCCAAATGGAAGAAAGCTATTCATGTTAAATGTCTAAGAAAAGTTAAAGTAGAAGAAATTTGAATAAGGTATGACCATAGCAGAAATGCTGTCAGTGACCTACTCTCTCTCCTGTGCACTGAACCTCTCCTTGTTCTGGCCCTTCCCTCTACCTGTGCCCCAGTGCCCCACCTTCCACAATTCCAGCCCCTTTAAATAAACTCATGTAATTTTAAATCCATCAATAGATTAAATTGTTGTTTAAGTTTGAGTCCTTTTGATCTAATGTTTGCTAGAAATGATTTGCAGACACTCCAAGAGGTTGCTTTACTGGATATTCCTTAAGCCAGTGAAAGTATGAAATAAAGACTTATCCAACACATGTAAGGAATAGGTAAGGTATTTATTAATAGGTAAATTATTTATAAGATATTTGATTTATTGAATTTTGCTTGAATAAATAAAATATCTCTTTATTCACTTACTGAGAAATTTTGATAAAAATAAAATGAGAACTTCCAAGTTATCACTCATTTCTTTTATGGACAGTATTGTTTAATCTAAGAACTCTGATTTCCTGCATCACTTTTACAATCTCATCTTATGTATTTACATAGGAGATGAACCAATTAAAATTAGTTTTGTGTAACAAAGTAACCCTAGTTACAGTGCTTACTTTGTCTTGAGTCATTGTTCTCAGTAGAGTTTGGGGGATGCACTATTAGTCATGGCTTTCACTTCCCCTCTACTCTAAGCTTCTACATTCTCTTCTCTTTTCATTTTCAGTCTACACATGGTACAAGGAAGTTGATAATTCATTTGCATGTAACTTGATGATATGAAGCTAAGACAGTTTTTCTTAGCCTTAACATAGACCATCCTTTCTAGTCTAAGTTACCCCAAATCCCATAAAATTTCCATTTTAAGATTGTATCTCCAGAATTAGACTTTAATAATTTTTTCATAAGTTAAATTTTTATGTTCAAGGGTATTTGGTCTTCATGTATGTCTGAGTACCATATGTATACTTCATGTTCTTGGAGGACCAAAGAGTGTGTTGTCTCTCTTGGAACTGTAATTACAGACAGATGTGAGCTTGTGTCATTTGGATTCTGTGGATTGAACCTGAATCCTGTAAAAAAGCAATCAGTATTCTTTAACTGTGGAGCCAACTCTCCTGTCCCTGATTTCTTAAATATTTTAACTCAGGTGTCTAAATCTATTCAGAGAGCATAGACTCTCAATTCAACTTTTATGAGCTATTAATATTGTTTTATATATTTGATGTCACCTCATTCCCAGAGAATAGACAAAGTGGTCTATTCTTTCTTGGGAATACAGAGTCAAATATCAAAGTGATAGGGATTGTGATACCAGAAATAGAGAACTAGTTACTTTTCTATGTCTGTAACCAAACATCCTAAAAGAAGTCAGTTAAAGAAAAAAGGATTATTTTTGCTCTAAATTTGAGGAGAAATAGTTCATTAAGGCATGGAAGGAGTGGCAGCAAGAGAATGAGGAGACATAACTAGCAGTCAGGGATCAACACACACATTTCCTTCTACTCAATCCTGGGACCTCAGCACATGAAACAGTATCATCCACATACAGCATGGGTTTTCTCTCTTCAATTAAACATTTCTAGAGAGGGCCTCATAGACATGCCTAGAACTATCTTTCTATGGTGATTCTAATTCCATTTAAACCATAAACAAAAGACTAACTTTCACAAACTCGATTATGAAAGCTAACCTAGACACAGGGATTGAATTTGATGAGAACTATCAAAATATGGAGCTTCTAATTCTGTGGAAATGGCATGGGTACTTATTATCTCATCACTAGGTCATCACTAGATAACAATGAAGCAAATTTAGGGTTTTAGGCATTGATAGTTGGAATGATAAATAATATATAGGAGGGAACACACAGAGCTCAGAGACTTCCAGTTCTTTACTCTACATAGCACTGATAGTATAATAGCAGCACTAGAAAAGTTTAAAATTTACACACACACACACACACACACATCTTTCTTCCAAGGTGATCAGATTCAAAAACAAATTTTTTCACGCTACCTGCTCCTAGCTAATGGAGAAAAGATAAAAGATTAACAGACTGAAGATAAACAGTAGCTCTTATCTTTGAATTGGCATTCTCTTGCAGAACTGGAGTGTTGTGTTTATTCATTTTTTCATTTTGTATTGCTGAGTGAAAAGATGATGCCAAGGGCAAAACATGGGATAGATCCAATCACCACTTATGATGTTAATATTGGCCTTAGGACAAAATACACACACACACACACACACACACACACACACACACACGGGAATCAATGGCATTGTCCAACTTATGTGGAAATTGAAATGATGTTTGAAGCCTCAGCTCTACCAACATATAAAAGAACATGGACTGAAAAACCATCCATCCGCACCTGAGTGTTTGCTTCCTATAGCATGCAAAGAAAACTTGTCAAGGGCTCAGAAAAAAAAATTTCATTACCTAGTAATCTGCTTTCTTATCATCTGTCCCTCTCTTTTCTATTCTCCACTCTATCCTATCTGTCACTCTCCTCTCCATTATATCTTTTCTCCATTTAAATCATATATATATATATATATATATATATATATATATATATATATATGAGTCTTTCTTCTGCTGTTAGTTGATTTACAGGATTCTATAAAACCAAGTCCATCTAAGGTTGACAGGTTGATTCTAGAACTTGAACCCAAAGATTATATTGTTATCAATATGTAGTTGGAGTTTTGTTCCAATACTTTAGCATTGACAATATTTTAGAATAATATAATGATGTTAAAAGTAAAATATGTGTTTCTGCACAATTCAGTGTGGTCTCTGTATCAAGTGTGGTACTCTCTGCTTTATCACTGATGAATAAGATTATGCTTGCTCAGGAAGCCACAACTCTTGTAAAACTTTATGGTGTTTAAGATCAGTAACAGGAAGCTGAGGTGGAAAAGAAGTAAATATAAAACATCAATTTCAGACAGCCAGAGACAAGTTGATTGGGTTGTAAATTAAATCGAATGCCACAAAATACACAGGTCATTAAAGAGTCCATTCTCTGCAAAACTGCTATACTTGAAAAGTCTTTTCAATTAAAATGGCTTCAATGAGCACTATATCATTTTGTTGCAGAAGGTGTTTGCAACAGTTGAGAGTGTAACAGGTAGGGAATTGTGGAGATAGTTTTGTAAATATACAAAAAAGATCAATACTTTTATTCATCCTGACAGTTATGTCTTCTACCACACATGTACTACCTTGTTAAACATTTGTGCATGGTATTAAAAATTTCAGGCTTTTTGTCAATATACATATAGACTAATTTTATCTTTTAATCTAGTTCTATTTTTTTTGTCATTGCTGTATTTAAGGTCTTAGCTGGAACTAACTTGATAACTACTGAATTAAGGGTCTATGTATACATGCAACTAGGAAGGCAATGCTATGCTTACTTAAA
This sequence comes from Mastomys natalensis, assembly GCA_021653895.1. Classification (NCBI taxonomy): domain Eukaryota; kingdom Metazoa; phylum Chordata; class Mammalia; order Rodentia; family Muridae; genus Mastomys; species Mastomys natalensis. The sequence continues at coordinate 349,377 of JAJTUV010000689.1, forward strand.
TAGAGAATTTCTCTGTCTCTCTGTCTCTCTCTCTTAATAAATTCCCAAACCTACACATGTTCTAGAAAATCAAAAGTTTAGCAAGGGATGAAGAAGTGCTCTTAAGACCCACATACCAAGCAGAGGAACTACTGACAGCTTGAGAGAGAGAGAGAGAGTGAGAGAGAGAGAGAGAGAGAGAGAGAGAGAGAGAGAGAGAGAGGGGATATTTCTTTGGATATATGGTCACTGGTAAGTTTTCCATGTCTCAAAGGATGGCCTCCCACTCATTCTCATTGGTAGCACTCATTAGATTTAGAATTTTAATTCTTAGAAAGATGTAGATATGGGAGGGTGACATGTAGGGGAGGATATGTAAAGAGTTAAATGGGAAAATGAACCTGCATTTGATTGTATTTCATTATATGTATGTATGACATTCTCAAGAATAAAGAAAATATTTTATATATGTACAAATTTTTCAAATAATAATCAGAAAATAGGGAAGAGTACTGTGAAATGCTGTTTTCTGGATATCACATTGCTATCACACTCATGAAACTATAGCTCTCATTACCTGAAAAATCCTGCACAAGTCTTACATAGCATCAGACAGGCCAAAATTCTAGTATAGGGGATCTCATGGCTTCATCCTTGACAGAGGACCAATTGGCAATTCACAGCATGTGAGAAGATGAGTTGAGCCACAATTTTACACCCTCTACTCATGGAAGGACTCTTTCTTGTAATTTTAAGAATTGTTTCTTACTTACATAGTCTTGTAGGTAATGCCATCTCACCAGGCTGATGTGTGAGTCTGATGTCCATACTATAGGAGTGTCTGGATATTGATTTTTAAGTAGGCAACCCTGCTCATCTTAGAATGTCAGTTTCATTTATTTCTGTCCCTGAGGCAATCCTGTCAGAATATCTGTGTTGTATTCCATTAGCATAGGACAATGGGGAAAAAGAAATTACCCAGCATCTACTCAGTGACATATTATTTGTGTAATATTTATAATAGCTAATTTTCTTCTTCAAGGTTAGCGATAACATTCTACCTGACATTATAACATGTTTGAGTTCTGGTCTGAGATAAAAAGAAATCTCAAACACTTTAGTATCAACAGAGCTTCCAATTCAAAGGAATCATTTTGTAACTTGTTCATAAAAATTTCCTTCTCTTCATTTAAATTATCTTATCTAAAAGAGTTGGAGAAATAGTTTGTGAAAAAAGTAGGACATTTTAATATACTTTGTAGATTACCTCTGTATCTATGCTGTGAAGCAGTTATGCTTAATAGTCCTATGTTATCATCCCTGGAGGTAAAACCCCCATTATAGGACTTAATGCCTTTTTTTTCTTTTTCATGTTTTTATTGGTTATTTCATTTATTTACATTTATTTACATTATTATATTTATTCAAATATTATCCCCATCCCCAGTTTCCTCTGCACAAACACCCATCCCCTTCCCCACCCTCTGCTTCTATGAGGGTGCTCCCCACCTACCCGTCCACTCCCATCTCAGCGCTGTAGCATTCTCCTACACTGAGTCATCAAACCTCCACAGGACCAAGGGCTCCCCTTCCATTGGTGCCAGAGAAGGCAATCTTCGGCTACTTATCCAGCTGGAGTCATGGATCCTCCCATGTGTACTCTGTGGTTGCTGGTTTAGTCCCTGGGAGCTTTGGAGAATCTGGTTAGTTGATACTGTTGGTCTTCCTATGCGGTTGCAAACCCCTTCAGTTACTTCAGTCCTTTCCTTAAATCCTCCATTGGAGTCACTGTGCTTAGTCCGATGTTTGGCTGTGTGTATCTACATCTGTATTGGTCAGGCTCTGGCAGAGACTTTCAGGGGACAGTTATACCAGTCTCCTCTAAAGAAACATTTAAATAATATCCCAATAGCTATTAAGGCTTGTGATGAATTTTGAGGGAATACCTCAACTACAGAAGGAAAAAATACACACATTATACTTGATGAGTCAGTAGAATTGACAGACTAAAGTATTTCTTGTCTTCCTTATAGATATGCCTAGTTGTGATCCTGTGAAAAACTTTTAAGCAAGGAAATTTAGAAAGAAGTCTCCAAAGACCATGGTCCTCATTCCATTTTTTAAAAGAATGACTTTTGCTAAGAGAAAGATTTTTTTATTCTTTACTTACAAACTTTTATTTTAATCATCAAGATAAATAGAAAACCAGAAGGATTAAAGCTAATGTTTCAAGAGATAGAGATGGAAAACAATGTTTGATTCCTGTTGTAATTACAGTGTGACTTCATTAGCATTATGTTGCCTACTCATTTCACATTTTATGATACAAGTAACAACTCTCTTGAACTTTGTTCTACCTTTTCTTTGTTAGAGATTCAAGTGCACTATTTCCTATTGATATAGCATGCCAAGTAAAAGAAATTTAACCTAACACAAATGATGTATGTAAAGCATGAATGACAGAATCTCTAAACATACAAACAATAAATGACATGCTAGATCAGTGTGGGAATAAGGATTAAATATAATCCATCAGAATACATGTTGATAGTTTTTGTGTCACATTTTAATTGCCATTTCTAGTTATCCATTCCCCTCTATATATGTATCTACACCCTTGTCATTGTCCTTGGGAGATAAAACTATGCTTCTTTATCTCTTGATTTTAGTTTGATCATGCTACACTTGAAAAACAAGCATGATGTTAGAAAGCATTGAAACATGGAAGGCAAGGGTCAGCTTGGCCTTCCTGTGCTCTTATGTTTTTAAAGGAGAAAGTTGTATTCTGGTTCACTGTAAGTCCAAAAAAATATAAGAGACAAAAATAATTTTGAACTTGAAACTTGAATAAAATCTTTTGAGAAAATAACAAAAGGTGAGTCAGCCTAAACAGTTAAGTCTCAGATAGTCTGGATGATTGAGCAAAACCATAAGTGATATCATGATATGTCACTGAGATTTCTGGTTTATTGTTGCATAGCAAAGACTGGGTTAAGGCATGCTGATTTTTACTATCATTTACTTCTATTAATGCAAATGTTTACTGGTAAGATGATGGGTCAGAATTATGTTGTATATCATATCCTATTGATCAAAACTCAATGTTCTTTATTTAATCAAAGTGCTTTGTTTATTGTGTTCAGTAACTGGAGCACTGGAGCAGAAGGTTTACTGGTATATGTCAAATGGAATATCTTGTGTACCTTCTTAATAAAGTCTCGCCAAACCTTTATAGTGATCTGTCTTTGAGGAACATTCACAAGAAATTCAAAATAATCCCAATTATGTTTGTTCTCAGAGGTTTCTATTGGGTCTGAATTTGAATTTCTCCCACAAATTTATATGTTAAAGACTTGGTCCCAATTGATAGTGATATTTTATGAGCATCTGGAAACATAGGTAGTAGAACCAAGTTGGAAGCCATTGGTCACTGAATTGTGAGTTTTTGAAAGCTGAATTAGGCTCAATACCTACTTCATATTCTGCTTTTGGTTTGTAATAAGGTGAATAACATGTCCCTATACATGTTCTTCTTCTTGTTGATGTTCTTCCTAACCATAGAATGACCCTAGAATCAATAGAGCCAAGGGGTATGAATGGACATCTTTGAAATCATGAGCCAAAATGGACTTTTCCCCACTAAGCTGATTTATAAATCACATTTTGTCACAGCAATGAGTTTCATCATCTATAAAAATGTCTTGTGATGTATAAGAGTGAAACAGCAGTGAATAAAATATTACACAAACCTCATTTTTACTTTACATTGCTTTCCTGAGGATTGCTTTACAAAAAAGAAGAAATATTAATGAATATTTGTATGTTATTTTATGATATTTTAATCTTATATTCCATAAGCATCACTGAATGTATTGGTGTATTAAGAGATCTAGAAATGTTGAACTTATTGACAAGTCATTGAATGAATGAAAAGAAGATTTAAAACACCTGAGACTACTTGACAGGAAGATATTGATTTTTACCAATAGGCTCTAAAACTTTTGCTGCTCTTGTTCTGCGTTATTTTAACCTCAGGAAGTATTTATTGAACATTTATTATTGAACCACTATAGGGCTGCTACCTCCTTTTTAGCAGCCATATGCAAAGTGAATGACATCATTAGATACCCTGTTAAAAATGGAATTTTAAGAATCTCTCCACTCATAAAGAATTACAGAGACAGTGAGAGTGTTTCAGTGTCTGTTTAGCTCTCTACCAGTTCTTATAAGAGTGCTCCATTGGCTATAAAATCATTGGAAGGACAGGCACAATACTGAATTTAATGGCATATGTTTTATCTGAAGAACTTTGGGAAAGAAGTACAATGCCTTGTGGAGAAGTATTTCTACAAAATGCTGAACATTCTTGATGTGTCCATGTTAGAGAATTTCTTTGCTAATTCTTGATTATATTGTCAATTCTCTATAAATAGTGAAGCATTTATTCTAAATATGGAGTAAGCATTCTGACCTATGGTCTTGTTCTGTGTACTCATAAACCATGAGGTTGAATTAAGATAGGCATCGCTGTAAGGAAGGATGCACCTGTTAGCCAGTCTGGAACACAGAGCTCTCACTGTGTATCTTTACCCTGTGACAGATAATTAATTCCATCCTGATGATTGATATCTTTTGACCTATAGGACTTTGATTGACTTGTCCAGTGTTTGGGATTGCTAAATACCTCACCCAACCATTCCACCACCCTCAGCTCAATATCTGTCATTTCAGTAGCATTTTCAATGTTATGTACAAAAACATAAAGGTGCTGTTGCCTCTATGAAAACAGCAGGCTAGGGAACAGCAGTGTGTCAATGCCCTTCAGGGGAAAAAACATTAAGCAATATTAAGGAGTGTCCCAGTCATCCATCCTTAGAGAATAAATTGTTCCAAGCATATTTAGCCTCAGAAATGTCTCCTCAGCCCATCTTCTTGGTCAACAACTAAATTGTGTTTTTGCCATTTGACCTAAGCCTCCCTGTGTTTTCTTACTTTCTCACCTAAGCTGCAAATTGTCTTTAGCTTGATTTTAAATCTCCAAATCAAATCTTCACTTTATCGCTAGTTCAGGAGATTAAAAAGTGTACCTCCAGGCAGCAGTTAATAAGTAATTGTTTATTTAGCCATCATGTCAAGAGCGAAGTTCACAATCAATTCTCCAGAGGTCGAGTTTAGAATTCACTTAAATACTGCTTGCCCTTTTCCCTGTGAATAACTGCTCAGTTGTTTCCTGAGTTTGATTAAGGTTACAGTAATAATCGTCTCCTATTTCTAATTAAGTTGAAACTACATTTAAGAATTTAACTTGGTAGCAGGAAGTTCTAGCTTGTATTTCTATTACGAACTAGAAACATACTAATATTTTTAGCACATTTTATGTATAAATAAATTTATGAATAAGATGTAATTTCTCTTTGTATAAATAATGAAAAGAATGCTTTACAGACATTTTGAGAAAAATCACATATCCACACATATGAATGGTATTAGATAAAGGATTCAATATACAGGATTTGCAATTATGATTCCTTTCTTCTCTATGCACATGAGAATATAAAGTTAATAATACTTATATGCACTGGTAAAGATTTTATACATATTCTTAATTTCAACTTAACATACAATTGTTTTAATGTGGATTTATAATATGTATCTATTTAATTCAACTGAAAATCACTAGCATTTCTGAGTAATGATGATACAAGGATAACACATTATTTGCTTTATCCTTGGGAACATGTTTTAGCTACAGAATGGATGGAAATAGAGAAGAATTTGATTTTTCAGTGTTTATGACTCAGTTAGGTTGTGTTTTCATCAGTAAGCCTTACTGTTAGGTTGTGAAGGGTAACCAGGAACATCAGCAATACCATATAAATCTCAGGGGTCTATGGAACCTTGTTAACCAAAAACGGCAAAAGAGGCAACCCATTCCTGGAATTAGGGTTCTTTCTTTGGTAGTGTATAATATCTGGTTGAAGTATTCTCCTCACATTATAAGGTAACTCCATTTATAATATTTTTATATACATACACATTATAATTTTTGAATCTTCTATAGTTGTAGGTTTCCACATAGATTTTCAAAGGCCTTTAGTGTTGGCTATCCCTCCGTATAGTCCCTCCTTCCATCCCTACCATCTTTAATCTACTTTTTCTTTTTCCCTTTCTAACACTATATTCTTTCCTCTCTTGCTTGAAAGATCCCCACATTGTCCATGGTTTCACAACTTGTACGGTCATTTCAGATGAAACATGCATACCTAGATTTCAAATGCAGACATCTACACATGTGAACAAAAAGGTGATGTTTGTTTTTCTGGGTAATGAGCTGGAAGCTTCATCTGTATGGGCTGGCTTTCACAGTACTAGAACATTCTATCCATGATAACATAGGAGAAAAGTAAATGCTAATTTCACTCATCTGTGAACCATGGTAGTGAAAATAACAACCTGCTTGATAAGATGTGTCCATTAATGCCATGAGTAACCAACTACATTATAGTTGGTTTTATGGCACTGTCTACAAGATGGAACCCATACTTAACAACGTCAAACAGGCAAAGATTCTGTGGCTAGGTAGGTTGTAGTCTACAGAAGAAAACTTACTACTATATTTCTGCTAAATGTTTATAACGTTACAATGACTCCAAATAACTTATTGATAATATATTGCATGTCTCATGTCTCACCAGAGAGGCATTGTTTCACAGTAGATGATAGTTAACACAATGACCCTCAGCTGGTTCATGTTCAGAAAATAAGCGACCTCAGAACTGTGGAGGGCTGATGCCTAGAGAACAGAGAAATTGTAAGCATAGAGGTAGTGGGTAACTTCAAGGAAATAGTGTTTTTCTGACACAACAATGCAATTATGCATACGAAGTCATAGTAATTTTGACATTGGCTACAAGATCCATGAAAGGTTAAGACAGACCAAATCAGGAAGTGAAGGCTTGGATGTGAACACAGAGCTCTGCTCCTAACTGAGAAGCTATTAACATTTGATAGCTGCTGGAGAAGAAGGGTCGTTACTCTGTTTTATGGTGTGACCTTCCTTGTATGTCACCCACACTTGAGGGCAGGTACCAAGCCAAGGGTAGTTGGCTAGCACAAACTGAACTTGATGATTTTAAGAGATAGAAAGAGGGAGGGGAGAGAGGAATGATGAGGGGAGAGAGGACATGAAGTTGGAAATGAAGAGTAGAGTACGTAGGAAAGTGGGAGGAAGGAGTGTGAGGTGAGGATGTTATTATTAAGGTATATTTTATTAAAATTTCAAAGAATTAATACAATATTATTTTAAAATAATATGGTAAAGTTAGTAGACAAATATCAGCAAACTTCATTGCAATATGAGAGCTAAATATAAATTTTATGGGGTTGATTGCTGAGTTGCACTTAGTAGCTTATTGGACAAGCGGAAGTTTGTGCTGATTGCTGTTAATACTGCTGAACCACTGTGAAGAGTATCAATGTCATAATTGCAAAACCAGACAAAGAAATGTTCCGGCGACAATCTTTTGTCTCCCTATCTCACCAGTGGATCAAATCATTGCTATTCTAAATACCCAATATAGGATGTACACAATCATACACTCGGTTACCAAGAATTAATGTATAGTATACATAGACTATATATTGAGAATGAACTAGCAATCATGTAGTAAGCAAGCAAGCCTCTCTCATTTATGATATATAATTGTATTCACCTCTGTCTATGTTTACATATGCTTCCCTTTCTCTGCATTGAGCCTAAACATATGAACAGTTTGAGTTGCTAGTTGAGAGAAGTATATGTATAAGCAATAAGGAATAATGAGACCCAACTGATCAGGAGTCCTAGGTCTGAACATTATCTTGGAGTTAACCCCTTTACCAAGTTCACTTACCCATATTCATCACTGATACATTCTGTTTTCTGCTGATTTAGGAAGTCTTTCAGAGATGCTAAGAGATAAGTGACAAGTCAGAGTGATTTAACAATTTTCAGAGAAAATTAGGTCTATATTAGATTTTAAACTGTCAACAGTTTATTTTTCTAATTTGATTTCCTATAAATTTTTATTTTATTAATTATAATCTAAAATGCTTCAGAAGAAGGCAAATTGTTCCACCAGGTACACAATATTCCATCAGGCTTCTACTGCTCCTTTTTGCCCTTCAGGAATATTAATTAGGATATTAGCTTATCTCTGCTTTGGACTTAAAGTACATTTCAATGTTTTCTGCATTGTGATCTCAAGGTCAAAGTCCTGAATATTAGGGTAGACAGATAACTGAGAAGAGATAAACCTTATGAAGTAACGCATAGGGTCTGAGAAGTACAGTGCAAACCCTTGTAGTGATACATAATTTAAACTCCCAATTGATCACCACTGTGTTTCCCAAACTGATCTTATGTAATTAGGAATACATTAATGAACACATTCAATATTTCTGAAAGCATTAAAAAACTAATTACATATGTGATGGTTTAACATAAGGTACTTGAGAAATTTGGTTTTATATTGGTAATAATTTTTACAGGTTTCCAATTTTAGTTGCATGAAACAAGCAATAATGATCATCAAAATGTTTGAATTAAATAAAGTGTAAAATTTGAAACTATTTGGAATAACACTGATTTTCTAAGACCTCTCAAAGAAATACTGGGCAAAATAGAAATGAATGAATAAATGAATGAATGAGTGAATGGTTAACTAACTAACTAACTAACTAACTACTAAAGGCTAAAAAAAAAAAATACTCAACACTCTACTGGGCTAAATAGAAAGGAAAGTTATTGCAAAACAAAAAATAGAAGTCCTGGAAGAGATGGGGGAGTTGGGCTTTAGGACCCACTGCTTACTGAAACGCTACTGGCAGTGGATAGTAGCCAAAAGAGGGAGATTTGTTCTTCATTAAAGACATGCTGGTGATGTGATCTCATGATTTAGTGGATTGTCCTATTCCTATGAACATATTGGCAGAAATAACTGACATATATTACTATATATTTATATGAAACTCTCAAAAATTAAAAAATAATAAAGAGAATAACCAAAATTCTATTCTAGTTTGCTGCTTTGTTGCTATGATAAAACAGTACCCCCAAATAACTCAGGGTATAAAGAGTTTATTTGGCTTAAATATACAGATTACAGACTGAATTCAGAGCAGAAATTAAAGTAGAAAGAGACTCAAAAATCATGGAGGAATGGTGCTTATCAGTTTGCTCCCCATGGCTTGCTCAGCTGGCTATCTTACATACCCCAGGCCCACTTGCTCAGGGATGACACTTTCTACAGTGATCTAGGCCCTCTCACGTCAGTCACTAATCAAGAGAATGACCTAAAGTCATGCCCACAGACTAATCTTATAAAAGCAATTCCTGAGTTGGGATTCCCTCTGCCCAGGTATGTGTAGGCTTGTGTGAAGTTGACAGAAACTACAACATTCTATCTTTTGCCAGTGTTGACACATAAACACATCACCTTTTTCTTCCCCAAGTTTTCATGTTATTATCACAATGTAAAACAGAATTTGTCAGCTGTGGCAATTAATCTTGAGGTGAAACTTTGTGGAGTGTTCATTATCCTTGTTGGTATGTCAACTGGCAGTTTTATTATGCCTGTTTTGCTTAGGCAACTGTATTGTTAAATTTCATGGGTGCACTTTCCTTGTCATGTCAAGGGGGTATTATCTAGCAGCAGGCATTCCTACAGTTTCTTCACATCCTATATCTGAAAGTTTATGGTGTCTTCAACAGTTAAGTCGTAGATGCAAGTTTGGGGCGGCAACACAAGGCAATGACAATAACTTATATTGAGTCTGTCTCAGGGCTTTATTGCTGTAAAAAGGCACCATGACCAAGGCAACTCTTATAAAGGACAACATTTAGTTAGGGCTGGCTTACAGTTTCAGAGTTTTAGTGCATTATCATAGTGGTGGGAAGCATGATGACATGCAGGCAGACATGGTCCTGGATTTCTACATCTTGATCCCGGAGTAGCTAGGAGAAGACTATCTTTTGCAGGCAGGAAGAATGTGAGCCACTTTGACACCGGGCAAAGCTTGAGCATAGTACCTCAAATCCATCCCCACAGTAACAACAAGGCCACACTTCCTAATAGTCCCATTTACATGGGCCAGGCATATTTAAATTACCACAGAGTCTCTTAACTCTTCTTGAACAGCAATTAGAAAAGGGTGAATTTTAGTTTGTTTATGCTGATTTAATCTATTGAGATAAAAAGTTATATAGAAAGTCAGATTCTCTATATGTATGACATCATTAACATGACACAATCAGGGAAAACTTGTTTATAATGATAAAGAAAAGTTGGTCACCTTGCACAACTTTATATTGAGACCAGGCCCATATCATTATTTCTGTAGTGTTTGTACAAATATATACATGTGATAAAATGACACAGAACTGTACATATATATATATATTAATATTTAGATAATGTAGTAGATATATTAGTACATAGCATATGATAACTTATCATACATACACACAAATATAAATATAAATACATATATATATATATATATAAATGTAGATACTACCAAAATATATTTTCTTGTTTAATATGGTACTATAATTATGTACAATGTAACATTTGGGTCAACTTGGATAAAAGATGGATACTATCTACTTATATTACTTTTGAAAATGCCTGTTAGTATGTAATTTTTCAAAATAAAAGGATAAAATAGAAAATATTTTAAATAGCATCCTGTTAAAGAAATTCAGATTAGGAAACATTTTAATACTACACAGAAAAAATACCAATTAACACAATCTTTTAAAACAATAATGAGACTATAAAAATGAAACAGCTATAAAACAAAACAATGAGAAAGTAGGTCTTCAATCAGTTATAGATTGAATCAATAGAAAGCCTTTTAAGTTAAGCTTATGAACCAATGAAAATGGAATGATAATTAGTTCCTTTTCAGTATGAAAAGGTTATGTGGGTTCCTGGAACTTCATTGTTAGTCTGAAGATAAGCTATGTTTTAAGTTTTCAGTATCTATAGTGTCTGTGGAAACAGACATCTCAATATCCTGAATCATATTCTGCTTGATTATTTAACAAATAGTGTGCTTTTGGCCATGCTAATTGTCCCTAGAAATGTTCTAAAACTGGATCAGATCTTTTCCCTTTGAAATGTAACATACTTAGATTATTTCTGATAGCTAGTTTTCCTATCTATATTCAACGGATTAGAAAATAAGGGGTTGAGACTTCACAGAAATGTGGTAGGGGGTTTAATCAGGTATGTTCCAATCTGTGTTGCAAGGTTTAAACAGGTCACTATCTCCTGTCTCAGCTTGGGGCTTACATGACCACCTACTCAAATCCAGTTAGTCTGGCTCATTGGTGATGTTTGTGTGAGATTAATGGACACTAATGGGAGCACTGAAATCCTACTCATGTGCATAAGATTACAGCAGAAGAGTGCACTGGAGAGAGGTGATGAAAGACGATTGCTGACAGATAATGATAGAACCACAACTAAATCGAATAAGAATTGCATGAAATAGCTGGAACTTCATATTTTTTAGCACAAAATCAGAGAATAAAAGGTTTTTTTGAAGATGAACCAGAGCCTCTACTGTTTCTCTGTGAGAAACAGGGAAAAACAGAATTGAGCCACATTTCCAACAGAGCTCTCAAAGAGTTTTAAATTTAGTACAAAAGAAAGGGAAAAAAATATATTATTCTACTTAAGTATCATGGTAGGTGCTGAGAGTTTAAGATCTGATTTTCCTTATATTCCCTTAAAAAATAAGGAATAAGGCTTTACATTATACAAACGATACTTAGTTTTATCATTAATTATAATAGGGAACAGTAGAAAAGAACTATGAGTTATGATTAAGTAAAATAGTCTTCATTCTAACCCTGTATCCATAATACCCACAACAGTTATCTGTTATACAGAATGTGTGCAGAGTATTGCAAAATGAATGAATGAGTATTCAAATGTTTAAGAGAAATACCTAGTCTAGGGTTCATAAGCAGTTAGTAAAATGACTATGCTAATCATGATATTAAATATGAATATGATAATGTTGAGCAAAGAAATCAGAATGTAAAATAGTGACTGCATAAATGGTTCTTAAACTACAGCATATATCATATTACCTAGAGGGCTTGTTAGCACACAAATTGCTGTGTCTCAATGCTGCTTTCTGCTTCTGTAGGTCTGCCAGGAGGTCCCATCATTTGCATTTCTAACAAGTTCTCAGGATCCAGTCCTGCTGACCTTAAAATCACATTTGAGCACTCTAAACCTATAGGATGTTTGCAAGTATAGGGAATAAGACATTAAAACTATAGTTAGAAAAGTACTAAGAAATAGTGCTAACAATGATTGACTTTGGTAAATGGAATCCTGACTTAATTTTATGTATTCCTTTCTGTAGAAGAATTTTAATCCATTAACATGGCTGTTACTATCTAAAGACCTTCTAGGTATGTGTGATCCAGATGGAATGAGACACCTTTAATCAGTCTGGCTGGAATACATCAGGACCTTAGTACACACTTTAATCTCAAACAATGAAGGTAAAGTTCTTTTGTAGAAGGAAGAAGTTATGTTTGAAATTGGCTTGTAGTTGAGGGGCATGCAAGATGGCAAATCAGAAAGAGATTTGTCAGAGTGAGTCAAAGATACGATGTACCCAACTCTCAGGAGAACAGACAGAAAAGAGAGGGTACTTAAGAGCAAAACAGAGTGAGTCAGGGGTGGAAGGCCATTCAGTGAGTGCAGTTCAGATGAGTTCAGGCAATACAGTGAAGTTCAGTTCAGTGTAGTAGTTCAGTTGAATGTAGCAGAGTTCAACTGGATTCATGCTATTTTGTTTAGTTTATATAGTCATTGAATTCAGTGCAGTTCAGTTCATTGAATTCAGAGGCAGAGAACAATTCAGTGAGAAGCAGAGAGAAGCCAGTTTGAATCAGTCAACTTCAAGAGAAGTTTTGAGCCAGCTCTCCAGAGTTCAGAATGAACTATAAAGTGTGAGCTCATTCATCAGTAACTTTCTGAGATGACAGTTCATTGGGTGAATAAAAGTTACTTGAATACATTTCAACTGTCATTTTTTTTTTAAATAATTGTATGATTAACTATTGTTCAAAATGGAAATTAAGAAAGTTTAGGAAGTTTGTTACAAATTTTGGGCAAAGACTGAACCTACACCTTTGGATGCTTAGAACAGTTGCAGAGTCTTTGAAAAGAAAAAAATAAGCTTATTATTTTTAACAAGTTTTATTAACAAGTCCTTACTACCAAGTCTTGTTCCAACTTAAGGAGAGATGGGGTAGTAGAATTTTGAAATACTTGTCCTAGGTACTGCATACTTGATATATTTTACTTAAGACTCAAATCACTAAATAACTATGAAATAGTAAGTGAGAAGAACAAAATCAAATACAACATATTTGCAACTAAAAGTGCTGTCAATTATTTTGAAGATGAGGTCATGAAATGGGTGGAGTCATGAAAGTGACTATATGTGCTCACTTGATTATGTTAGCCTTCCCTGGTAAAAATAGGTACTGTACTTGAAACTTAAAAAAAAACAGTTATTCAGTTATTCATGGAATATTATTTTTTTATATCTCTTGTATTCAGTTTGCAACTACTTAATTGAGAATTTTTGTATGTATGCTCATGAGGGATACTGGACTATAATTTATATATTTTTGTTGGGTTTACACTTGATTTCACTATTTCAATATTATTTGCTTTGTGAAGGAAAAAAAAAAAAAGAAAAATAGTAATTTTCTAGTATAGCCATTCAGATGGCCCTGAATCATTTCTTCTAGATCTTTAAATGGAAACGTTGGTTGCTTTATACATTTTGAGATACGGTTATAAAAGAGGACATATACCACTTTGTACATAATGCTTTCTATAGTGGTTTCCTAGAATGACTCTTTAATTAAAGATAATTGCTTTGTTTTTTTTTTTCATTAAAAAAAAAATGAAAAGGGAATCAGTAGTTACTATCTATTGTGAATAATATTTTCATAGCTAATGTAAATGCTGAAACTTGATTTAAATGAAACTGTATTATACATATTAAAGTGTATGTTTAGGGAGTTGAGATCACTCAATCCTGTTCTTCTATAGAAAATAACCAAAAGATAATTATAAAATAAGAGTCTTAAATAGCAGTAATATATATGCATGCATAATATATTCTTAAATTACTAAAATAAGCCTATGAAATAAAAAGTAGTTTACTTTAGGAAGACACAATTAACTACAGGCTTTTACTTCAAAATGAGTCATGTTATTTTATTTTAAACACAATATATTTATATAAAATCAAATTACTAAATGCAATATGTACTACTTTGATAGGAGTTGCGACTGATATGCTTTGCTTATAACTCAAAAAATATACACTTGAAGAACTGTGTGTTCCATTGTATATAAATTTTATTAAATAAAAATCAGCAAATATGTTAAAAAAAAAAGCCATTGTCTTCTAGAAAAGTGTCCTTACTTTTCTATAGCAGAAGCTACAATTTTGTAATTAGGACTTTATAGAGATGAGGGTTTTGTTTGCTGAATGCTCGGTGTGTCACAGGGTTGGGAATATAGAGGGACTTTATATTTCCCACACTAAATTTGAGTTTGTTAACACAGTTTTTGACTACTTTCCAACTATATGTCTAGATCTTTGTTATTCTCTCTTTCAATATACAGATAAATTTGGACTGTGTCAAAGGACTTCATTGAGTTGTACTCTCAGATAGTTGACTAAGGAGAAGCAGTAAAAGGATGTTGAATGAGTTTGGTCTATGCTATTCAGACTTTTCCCTGTTAGGCTGTATTGAAACTGGCCCCATTTAACCACTTCAGCCTTTATCCCTAGAATTTTTTGTCTTTGGGATGCGTATTTACAGGTTCTGGAATTTGCTTTCTTACTTCTTCTCATCTGGTGTACAGCTGTTAGTAGCTTTCTTTTCTGTGTTTTTGATGTTAGATTATTCTCTACATTCTGATGGTTTTTATTAGTTGTACCCAAACCTTTGCCCTTGGTCCTTCTTTTAAGCTCCTCTCTTTTCCTTCTGGGGACTATGACAATATATCTGCAATTCATTTCAACTTGTGTGTGTAGGGAAACATATTTTATACTTGCAGAAAACAAGAAACAAAAGTTCCCAACTTTCTAGCATGTGATGTAAGAGTATGGGATTTCTGACACACCGTATCTATTGAAATATTCATTTTAATGATTTTTTTTTTACTACATAACACAGAAAATGTTACTTGAAATGCAAATTTTCCTACAAAATTCTGGATTATCATTTTTCACTTATTTAGTTGTTATGAGTATTAAGTAAAATGTGTTAGGTATGTAACACCTAACACACATATTTCAAAATTATACTTCCCTATCTCTCCTTATGATGGAACAAGACATATCAATAAAAGAAGAAAAACTCATGGATTCTTTCATAGATCTCTGAAGCTTTACTAGGTACCCTATGGCACAGATTCAGTCCATCTTGCCAAAAGTTGAGAACAGTATTTTTCCTTTCTGGGCAATATATATCTATCTTCTATGAATTACTATTTCTGGAACAATAAAGAGAGTTAGACAAGTTCTTCAAAGAACATACACATTGAGCTACTCATAAAAGGAAAAGGAACTTGAGCTGTCCTAGAACATAGTATTAGTTGTGGTAGCAAAATTTATGATTTGATTCTGCCACTTTTACAGTGGTACAATGATGGTAAATAAAATTTCCAGGTCTGATATCCTTGCAATGTAAAGTAGAATCTAGAAAAGGAAATGATTAAAAGTTAACTGACTCCTACAATCTAAATATTACACTAAATATTATATTTACCCTCCTTCTCTCTCTGTTCAGTCCGAGAGCTACATATAGAGACATGCTCTTATCTAAGATGAATAAATTGAGAATGAACTAACTCATATTTATGCTGGAAATGATGGAACAGCTTGTAGTGTCTGCAATTAAAATTATATGTTTGGCTCATAACATACTATTGTGGAGAAAACCTAAAGACAAATTATGTGCAGTTGTATCTCCAATTAGCTATGTTTCACATGCATCCATTTCAGGGATATCTAAATGTTTATCAATGTAAATTTATTGGCACCTTTTATTCAGAATATCTAAGAACTATAGAAGCTATGCAAATTTCATTGAGTCAGGGAAGGGTTAAATTTAACAGTGACCTGAAAGTGCATTTCCATTCCTTCAGTTAAAAATCTTTCAGGGCATTCTTGCAAATGTTACCACTCATAAGTTAGTGGCAAATTACTCTGAAATCAGCCCTATTATCATAGAAATGTTTCTCCAGTAGAGATTTGATGAGGATAAGAATACAAAATTTTAATCATTGATGATGATATAGGCAGATTACAGTATCAATTTGGAAGATTATGCCACTTGAAGACATGGAAGAAAAGTTTTCAAAGAATATGAGCTTGTTGAAATTCAGATTTGTCCAAAAAGTTTTTCTTGTGGGCTTCTTTTCTAGGGTCCCTTCTCATTTACTTATGAATAGGACCAATAGTGAATTAAATGAATCTTTTCTGTGTCTCTACAATGTGCCAATATCTTCACAAGTTTCTGAAACTGGAAGTGCAATAGCCGTGGCTCCTAAGTCAGAAAAACTTGTAAATTTTGTGGAACAAAAGATGACTAAAGTTTAAAAATCATAACAGTTCAGATATGTTTCATACCATAATGCATTTTTTTTATATTTTCAGAAATAGCCATCAAAAAATAAAAAGTAATTACATGAACTTCACTTTTAAACATGACACCACCTGGCTTACTCATTTCTGTTCAGATTCACATCATATGACAGAATTTGCAATCCAAACAGTGGAAACAATTCAGTTTTCTATATACAGTACCTCCTCTTTCCTATTGTTCCTCTATGCTTATTAGTATTGTTTTAATTGTCCAGTCTTCAGTCCATTTTCCCCATGAAGCCACATTGATAATGTCTTTGGCTCCTTGAACTTCAGCAGTCATTCATCTGATTTTCCACAGTGCAAATATAAGCTTCTGTTATAGAACCAAAATGTCTAAGTTATATCACTCTTCCATTCAAGCATGCAAAGATCCCTGAGAATAAGATCAAGGTTTGATTTCTTACTGTATTCAGTGTTTTGATATGGGGTTTTAATGGAATTTTGATGAATAATTGGAAGGGACAAAATTTGATTGATTTGCCAGATTACCTTTTTGCTCCTGTTTTCTGACATCACTGAAAGTCACACCAATATCAAACACTTTCCATCCCTACTTTTCTAGTGATAGGTTATTTTCATTATTCTCCTTCTATTGCTTTGTCTCTGTTCAGGTGATACTGACCAGAATATTAAAATTACTGGCATCTGGTAATCCTCACTTCTCATATACCTATAAATTGAACTTAAATAATTAAATTTGCACCTTTATCTATTTCTTGGATTTAATGGTCTTCAACATCTTTATAATAAGAGAGGCAAAGAAATCAGAGCAGCTGACATATATGATTCTTATTTTGTTTTAATAAAATAAGGCAGCCTAATAAATGAGAACATTTTAGGCCCTAATGAGGTAATTTGGGGTTTAAGATTCATATGGGAAATCAATTGACAAAGAGTAGCCAAAGCAACATTTTTCTGATGAAAATTGTCTTTAGAGTTAAATATCAGAAGGCAGAAGCATAATTGTGAATCTTTTGATCAATAGTGTACTTAATAGGAAATCGCATTTTAACATCAGACAGCCCTGTGCTTAAATCTTAACTAGATCTGGTTTGCCCTTAAGCTCAGAAGTTTTGGGTAAATTGTAAAGAAATCATTATTTTTAGCTACAGAGAATAAGAGAATAATGCCCACTATAATTGCTTATATTGTTTTCTATAATAATACATATGATATATGACAAACATCGAATATTGATAAATTATGTTATAAGTAATAGATTAGAAACTTAGAATAACATATGTCCAGATAAGCAAGTCTAGAATTTATGTCTTATTGGTTTTATGCCTCATAATTTTATCTGTTTTTAGAAAATGTAACCTATATTAGTTGTCAAAGGCTTTATAATTTTGTATGAAAAAATAATAAAAATATTATCTATGCATAATATTTGTTATGATTATGTGGGTCCTAATTGCAGTGATCTATTAGTGCTCTAAAATGTTTATAGTTTTAGATATTTCAGGAGTCAGTTACTAATGCTCAGTTGATTTTTTGTATCATATGAGGTGGAATCTGACTTCACTCTTTGCATGTAGATAGCTGATTGCTCATGTCTTGCTGGACTTTGTTTGATGTAAGTCAAAGTCAGTTGTCCACAAATGGTTAATCTCATTGTCAATTTGACTGGATTAAGAATCATCATGGAGGTGGACTCTACAAGTTCCCTCAAGTGGAGGGATGGGGTTGCCATTCAACAATCAAAAATTCTGACCCAGAATTGTTCCTGTCTGAAAGAAATGCAGGGACAAAATTCGAGAAGAGGCTGAGGGGAAGGCGGTCCAGTGACAGGCCCAAATTGTGATCCAACTGAAAGGGAGGCTTCAAGGCCTGAAATTATTACTGATGCTATGGTGTGCATCCATACAGGAGCCTAGCATAGCTGCCCTCCTCCAAGAGGCCCCACCAGAAAGGGTCAGATGCAGATACTTACACCCAAACAATGAACTCTGCTGATCTCTGTGGCTGAATTAGGAAAAAGTTGGAAGAAGCTGAGGAGGAGGGCAACCCCATAGGAAGACAAGTAGTCTCAATTAACCTGGACCCTTGAGATATCTCAGACACTGATTCACCAACTAGGCAGCATACACCAGCTGATATGAGGCTCAGGACAAATATACAGCAGAGGACAGCCTGGTCTGACCTCAGTAAGAGAAGACACATCTAACCCTCAAGAGACTGAGGACTCAGAGAGTGGGAAGGTCTAGTGGGGTAGCATGGAGGGGTGGGGATATCCTCTTGGAGACAGGGGAAGGGGTAATATGGGGTGAGGAACAGTCAGAGGGTGGACTGGGAGAGGGATAATGACTGGACTGTAAAAAAGATTAAAGAACGAAACATGGAGACATATTTGAGTGTGTTTATGAGAGTATTTCTAGAAAGGTTTAAATGAACAAGGAAGTCTTCCTCTAAATATGGATGGCACAATCTCCACGCGCTGAGGTCAGAATGGGAAAAGATGAAAGTGAATGAGCCTCATCATTCATCTCTCTCTGCTTCTAGGTTGTGCACAAAATGTGATGAGATGACTTTACACTTCCCATGCCAAATGGACTGTTCCTCAAGGCACTCTGGTCATACTCAACAGGAAGATAACTAACACACTGTGAATTTCTGCTCAGTTCTGAAATTAGAAATGCCATTTAAAATTTGTTCTTCTATATCAAGACTTTATTATTTTGGGATATTCTATTTTATCTATAATAGCCATATGAATTTTAGAGTTTCTCAATTTCTGTACATGCACTGTAGTTTCTTGTATCCTTGAAGGTCTGTTAAAACAGCAGGCAGAGCCTTTGATACATCATCTTCCACCATTAATTCCTGCTGTATTTCTGTCATGACCTGAGTTACTTGTATCTATAAGCTCTAGTGCACTAAGAACATTTTATAAAGACAAGAGTGCAAGAAAATTCACAACTGACAGTCTGACAAAAGAACGTTGGTTAAAACTGTTAAGAATAATATATAAGGTATTATTTAAATGAACACCACAAAGGACGGAGTTATAAAGTATTTGCAGGAGGAAGTTGGACTTTTAAAGGCCAAGTGAAACATTCAAAGCTATTTTTGCCAAACAAAACATTCTTATCAATACCATCAATGCCATTCCTAACAACTTACTAGGAATACTATTTCAAAAACTGTGAGGTAATAACTTATTATTTTACATTATTGAAAAAGAAATGGACTCAAGTATGACAGAAATTTTATAGACAAAAACAGTTAGTAAAGCTTAACCATCATGAACTTTCATACAGAAAGTACTTATAAATACTTCAAATGTTTAGGTATAAATAAATATTACTAACCAGCTATTTCTTTAACATTGTGTGATTGTTTGTATATGCTCAATCTAGGGATGGCACTATTAGAAGGTGTGGCCCTGTTGGAATAGGTGTGGCCTTGTTGGAATAGGTGTATCACTTTGGGTATGGGCTTTAAGACCCTCACCCTAGCTGCCTGGAAACCTTCGGATGAAGTTGTAGAACCCTCAGCTCCCCCTGCACCATGCAGGCCTGGATATTGCCATGTTCCCACCTTGATGATGATGGATTGAACATCTGAATCTGTAAGCCAGCTCCAATTAAATATTGTTCTTATAAGAGTTGCCTTGGTTATGGTGTTTGTTTATAGAAGTAAAACCCTAACTAAGACATATTGAGTGAATGGATGACAGAGGAAAATGGAGGACAAAACTAATACACTATTTATACTTTGATGTAAAAACCAAATTCATTGTATAAACATGATAAAACCACTAGAGATAGTTTATCACTCAGTAAAAGAGGAATCATTAAGCAGGATTGAGCACTAAAATAAACACATATGGAAGGCTAAGAGTGGATAATGGGTTATTGTAGTTTACAAAGCAGAGCTGTTGATGCAATCAATGAAGGCTTAATAAGAAATGAGTAAAGTGAAATTCCGGCGATATGGTCAAAGGTAAACTAAATCAAACTTGCTCATATCCTCATACAGAAGGATAATGATCAACTTCCAACTTAGACCACCGACCTACAAAGAGTGTATTAATAAAGATGCAGAGTTGAATGCTTCTCAGCCATTTGTGCTTTAAGTAAATTGCTGGTTCTTTTCATTTCTATTAATAATATAGTAAGGTGGGTTAGGTTTCTTTCTATTTTAGCTTTAAATTAATATATTAAACAATCAGAAAATCACCATAAAATTGAGATCTTGGCAAGAGGCCATAGACATGTAGTGAAATACAAACATCTTTGCTTTTGTAATAAGAGAATTTTTATAATTTACTGCTGTAAAACCTGTCCAAAGACATTTGGTGCTAGTGAATGGGTAAGTTTTATTTTTAATCATAACCTATGGTGTTTTTCCAAAAATAAATTTGAACCATAAGGAACATTTTATTAATTCTTTACTAAGATTTTTGCAGATGAAAATGCCCCACAATGGCATCTTAATGGAAGCAATTCCTGAATTGGACATAATCATATAACTGACTTTTAGAGTTTATGCTGATAGTGTTCTAATTTGTTTGGTATAGTTTAAAATTTAAAAACAAATTTGTAAATGTATTCTGTTCATTATGTCAAACTCCCTCTTTTCCATAAACCTCTCTGTGTTTATTTATATTTATTTTGTGACTCACTGAGATTAATGAGGTCTATAAATATATGACCGTGATTCTAAAGTAGTTTCTGGAGCATGGTGGTATTAAATAGTAAGTAGGGAGGTTAGAAAAATAATAAAAAATAATTGAAAACAGATTCAAACTGAAAGCATGGATATGAAGTCTTGATTTCTAAACATTTGCATATATATATACATATATAAATACTTATTTTTTTAATTATGTGTTTATGTGTGCTTTTAAGTGGACACATACTTACATGTGTGGGTGCCTGCAGAAGACCAAATAGGTTGTCAGATCACACAGATCTGCAGTTGCAAGTGGTTACAAGCCACCTGCCATAGGTGTCCAGACCATAACTCAGGTCTTTTGTAGGTTCTCTTAAGTACTGAGTCACATCTGCTACCCATTGTGTCCATTTACTTATATGCACTCATGTACAAATATGAATGTCTATATATTTACTCACATCTCTGTATATATGTTTACAAATGCATTGGAGAAACATATATGTGTAAACAAATACATGGTGTTTTATCTATGTAGATGCATGCAAAATTTAAAAAAAAATTAAATTATTACTTGTGTTTATGTGTCTGTATGTGGTTATGTGCATACTCAGGGCCAGAGCAGGATGTTTAATCCTCTGAAGATGGGGTGACATACAGTTTTGAGAAGTCTGACAGGGGTGCTGGAAACTGAACACAGAAGAACAGCAAGCTCTCTTAATACATGAATAATACTGAGTACTTGCTACTTATATCATTTCTGCTTGGTCTACCAGATGGCTCAGAGGC
The DNA here is from genome assembly GCA_021653895.1 of Mastomys natalensis. Lineage (NCBI taxonomy): Eukaryota > Metazoa > Chordata > Mammalia > Rodentia > Muridae > Mastomys > Mastomys natalensis. The sequence goes on from JAJTUV010000689.1 coordinate 371,511, forward strand.
ATTTATCACTCACTAAGTCTAAATCTAAACTCAATCCCCAGAGCACACATGCTTGAGGGAGAGAACCAACCACAGGAGGTTGTCACCCACCTCCACATGTGCATCTTGACACACAGCACCCCTTCCCTGTACAAAGAACAAAAAAGTATACATATAGTAACTTTAGAAATTTCTGATCTTGATCATGCGTATGTTTATGTGACTGTGTAAGACTATGTGTACTACATGTATACAAGTGCCCATGAATGCCAGAAAGAATTCTGTTCTCTTGAAGCAGAGCTACAGGTAGTTTTAAGCCAAGTGAAGTTGATCTTTGGAACTGAACCTGCAAAAGCATTGATGGCTTTTAACTTCTAAGCTATTTCTCCATTCCCATGATATTTTTTTCAAAAGTCTGTTTTCATTGTAATATAAATACTTCCTAGATAAATGACTGATTTTAGGGCATGGGAAGAATAAGTACTCATTAAGACTAGGAAATGTTCTGTCCGGAGAAATAAAATGCTCAATATAAAGCTTCTACAAAGAAATGAATTTTGTTGTAACTGAAAAAAAGAAACTAACAGTGTACACAGGTAGCATATGAATTTGGAGAAAATGCAAATCATATGTTTGATTAGAGATTAATATCTTAAGTACAAAAACAGCCTAAAAATAGAAAAACTAATTAAAATGAGCCAGGAGCCTAATTACACATTTCTAAAAAGAAAGCATAATCATAATCAACACACACAACAATATATGTATATATATATTTATAATTAAATATATAATATATAATTATAATTAAATGATGGATCTGTCAGAATAGATATTATCAAAGGACAAAATATATAGATAGGGAGAAAAGAGAAAACTTGCACATTGCCTGTGGGTTGTAAATTAGCATAGCAATTATGAGAAGCTATATATCCCAGAAAAAGCTATAAGTTGAACTACCATTTGATTCAACAATCCAACCTGTATGTTTTTTAAAATTGTATGAAGTTACTTGTCAAGGAGACTTCATTATCTTGCTCATTGTCACACTGTTCCCAAATGATAATTTATGGAGTCAATCTGTAGTTTTCTCAGAAAACAGTGGGAGGAGTGGTCCTGGGTCCTGTGGGGGTTCAATGCTCCGGTGTAGGGGAATAATAGGGCAGGACGGTGGGAGTGGATGGGTGGGTGAGAAAGCATCCTCATAGAGGCAGGGGGAGGAGGAATGGGATAGGGAGTTTCCAGAGGGGAGATCTGGAAAGAAGATAGCATTTGAAATATAAATAAAGAAATATCCAATAAGAAATAAAAGAAGAGTATTATATAAGCAATGGGATACTAGTCAATCTTAAACTTTAGGAAATTTTCTAATTTAATGGACCTGGGGAACATGTCAAATGAAGAAATTAAGACATAAAAATTATCATCCTACTCATCACCATCATCATCACCACCAACACTACCATTGTCATCATTACCACCACCACCACCACCACCACCACCACCACCACCACCACACCACCACTCTCATCATTATAATTATAAAATATATAAGTGCACTTGTCTGAGAACTTAGTCTTTCTAGGGAAATGTTTTAAGTTCTAGTTGTAGAAATGGAACATAGCATAATTTCTACACGTAACTTGAAAAGCTTTACTCAACTTTCTATGAGTAATTCAAAACAGATCAGTATTTGAGAGATACTCTACAGAAAGTTGGTATTTATAAATTCTGTTAACTATAATGAGTTCATTTATAGAAACTGCAGCTTATTATTAAATTGTGTCCTATCAGTACACTACTGAGGAGAACAAGAGTAAAATGGTAATTTAGAACAGTAGAGTCATCTTACTGCTCTCCTGGTTTATGCTTTGAGGTAGACATGTATTGTACCAATACTTTGGAGAGATGTATGTATTTTTCCTCTTGACAGTTAATATATTTCCAGTGTTTTATCTCAAATACAGAATCTCTGGAAAGGGTTCATCCTTGGTTGCAAAGAAATAGCACAAAGTGTGAACCTTTCACATTTTCATGAGTGCCTCTTTGGATCAGGCATGTGTACAGCTCTGGTGTGTATAATCAGGAGGGTAGGAAGAAACATCTGCTTAGTGAAAGACTCATTGGCCTCCAAAAAAGATAAATGAAGAACAGTTGGCTCTCCATCAGTGCCACACCTCCCATAATGCCCTTGTCTCTACTTTTCTGTGACATGAATATTCTTCTGGGTAAAGGAGGAAGACATATTTATAGATCATGGAGACAGCTGTTGGTCTTAGAGAGGATAATTTGTCCCAGCCTTTGAGATTGTTCTCATTGGTCACCATGGGAGTGAGGCCAGATGCTTTGAGTTATAAAATTCAATGTCAAACCAATTATGGGTGTAGTGATGCATCATAATATTGTGGATGAAGAAATTGCAAATTAGAATACTTCCTCTTTGGAAATTTAAATTTCGACATTTTATCCTGTCATGATTTATGCTAGCTCTTACTAGAAATGATCTTGATTGACTGGCAGGCAAGTCCAATCTGTGCCCAATTGGTTAAAAGTGTTAAACATACCTTTAGATAGCTATGAATAAAGACCAACACAAATCTTTTACTTAAAATGTTATGTTTTTTTGTGTGTGGTGTGACTTATTATTGTAACTCCAGTGTATGGTTCTCTAGGATATTTTGTAGTTGACATTATGTTGTAATGTCAAAGATTAGATATTCTTTATTTTAGAAGTAAATATATGCTACCCAAGAAGATTATATAAATTGTGAAAATAATGTTTTCTAAATACACATTTTTCATGTCTTGTGTAATATAGCTAGGTCCTACATATAATCATGTCTCTTATGAGTTGGGATCACCTGTTCTCTAGCTGGCTATCTTCAGGATTTATCACCTAGATATAATGGGACAAATAAAACATTCAAAATTTTAAAGACTTTGTTACTTTAATCTTGTAATGTAGGATTTTTTTTTAATATTTTGGAATGAACCTAGCTGTTTATTCCACTCTGTGGACACTTCTGAGGAAACATCATTAGAGTCTCTTCTTCCCACTTCCATGATATTTAAAAGTCTCCTAATGAGTTTATGCTTTTGTGTAATCTCTTTATTTGAAGGGTAATCTTTGATGCAATGATAATTGGCCAAAGGGCTATTGTGAGCAGTCACAATAATATAAGGTATGCAGGGGTTTTGGGTTTGTCACTATAGCCACAATGGAAGATACGAATGTATTCCTGGATGAAAAGTAACAAACACTGTATAGAGGAATTGTGTGACCAAAGGGCTGTGTTAAGAGAAAATTCTCAAAAACAGGTTCCTGGTGAAGTGTGTCTTTGTTGATGGCATTGAAGAAGAAAGTAAGGACCATCATTAAAGAGATTATTTTGAGAATCATGAGTAAATTAAAGAAATTAAACTATTAAAGAAATGGGGTAAACAGTGGAGAGGAAAGAGGTTTTGTGACTCCTTATGTCCACAACTTCATTAGTAAGATTCTTACTCAGTCATGGTATTGAGTAGCCACAACTGTGACCTGGAGAGTATCTTACAACACTTGCCTGGCATTTCTTCCTGACAAAGGCATTGTAGAGGATCTAGAAACTTTAATAGTAGTTGTAAACGTAACAGTGCCAAGTTTTAAAAATTCTGTATTTTATTTTTTGAGATTAAAATGTAGTTACACTGCATTCCCCTCCTTTTTCTCCCTCCAGACTCCTCATATAATCCTCTGTGCTCTTTTACAAATGTGTAGTTTCTTTATTAATTACTGTTACATACAAATGTGCATATAAATGTTTATGCATACACACATGAGTATGTACATGAATACATGTGTATAAATGTGCATAATATATATATATATATATATATATACCTTGCTTAGTCTGCACAATATTATTTGCATGCAATTTTCTTTCAGGAATTACCATTTGGTATTGGAAAACCAACTGGTGTATCCATTCCCTGGGGAAGACTATTTCTTCCACACTCAGTATTCCTTAATTGCTTGTAGATCTTTGTGTAGGGTTGAGGCCTCCTGAGCTTTCCCTGTCCACATTAGCATGCATGTTGTTATTATCCTTGTTTAGTTCATGTTTAGGCAGACATTTTGACAATGGCAATTTTCATCATAGGGGAATTCTGTGCTTCTTTTTGCTGTGTCTATGATGGTGGTGATTTTTGTGGCAGTGCAGATAATTATAATGGCTTTGATAGATTTGTAGATGGTGTAAGCAACCATTATATTTACAACTACAACAATCAAGTTCTACATATTTGACCAATGAAGATAGAAGATATTAAAGGGAGGGCATTTATAATAGTTTAGGCCTATATTTACCATTCTATGAAAAAAAGTTGGTATGTCTGTTCCATGATAAATAGTAATTACAGTTATGTCTGTAGAAAGAGATTTAGTTATTGACTAGAACTATTAGTTTAATTCTTAGCAGCAGAGAACAACTAGAGAAGTGACAAAAAAGCTTCAGGTGACAATAGACTTATGAATTCTGGCAAACACAATGGTGACATGCCCGAACTGCTACAAATAAGAAGATGCAGACAATACTCATGTATCAGGCCAAAAACTCCTAGGGACTATAGTTTTGATTGGCTGTATAACCTACTATTTCACTTTAGTTCTGTAAGAAATTGCAGAACAATCTAATGGCTTTTAATGTGAACTAATACTTTATTATTATTGATGACAGTTGTACTAGTTTGATCATGATGTCTAATAAATGTGTCAATATGGCATTTTCTTAAATAAATATATGTTGACCATGTGACTTAACTTCATTTTCAGAAATTTCCAGCACTAAATGACATAGTTATCACACACGTAAAATGTTAAATTTTCCTTCCAGCTTGAAATGTAAATAAAGTGAATGATGTATAATAAAGATAATATTTGAATATATATAATATATATATATATATATATATATAACACACATATGTGTGTACATAGATAGATAGGTAGGCAGGCAGGCAGACAGACAGACAGACAGACAGACAGATAGAAAATACTTTGCTTAGGGCAAACATTAGCAGGCACAGGTTTCTCTTTATGTGAGAGGTATACATTCAACTTGTCAGGAACCATCCTGGCATTTTCCAGACTCTGCTGAAGTGTGTGCTCCTGTCAACACTGAGTGTTTCAGTTGCCCCAGATTCTCCTCTGTGCTCATCTCAGCTCTCTCTACAGAAGCTCTACTGCAGATGATGTACAGGGGTTCCACAGAAACATTCATTTGTATTTCTCTCTTGTCCATATTTCCTTGTGTTTATTTGATACTTACATGCCTTTTTTGTTATAAATGTCTCTTTAAGTATTTTGCTATTTTTGAACTGAATTTCATAATTGTACTGTTGAATTTATACATTTCATCACTTGTTGTATAAAATCTGTTTTTTGTTTATCTGATTTACAAATATTTATGCCATTCTGTGATTTATCATATACCATATAACAAAATCCTCAGCCCACTCAGGCAGGGGACACTAATTTTTGAGTTATTTGTCAAGAAAATCCAAAGACACTCCAAACAATTCAGGCTACTGTTGTTATTCCTGGTTGCCTCCCAAAGATTTAAGGTAAGTCCTTTTTGCTGCATAGACTCTGTATGTCAAACACTGGACCCAGAAGATTCTAATTTGTTATTATATGAAATACTCCTCTCTGAGATCTAGCCTCCATCATTCCAGAAGGTCTATGCAAGTTTTCAAATGAGTTTCCAATAATCCTATCCAGCTGTATTGCCTTCACATCACATCAATGACCATCATGGCAAATATGCCTAAAAATGCAATGCTGACACGAATATCTCACTGAGCTCTGGGTCATATTGCCTTTATGCCTCATCTTTCATTATTGTCGCAGGTAATCCCTGTGACAATAATGAAAGATGAGCTATAAGGACAGATAATACAGATATGTAATACAGGTATCCCAGTTTTGTCTAAAATTCTTCATAGTCATTTATCCTCTGCACTTTGCTTTGAGTTGCTATGTTAACCATCATCTACTAAGAAAGAAACTTCTCTAGTGATGTTAGAGAGTGTCACTATTCTATAGGTAGAAATATCCTAATTTAGATGATGTTTTGTGATATGTTCATTTAGTAAAATAGCTGAGTAAGTGTGTTGATATTCTATGCTGAAAGATGTAACTGAGACCCAGAAAAGCTATTCCCAATGTTGTCACTCACAGGTGGATCTTAGTGTCAAATCTCTCTATTCTCCAGTTTAATTTGGAGTAGCTATAGATACCAGAAAACTATAAAGGGAGCATAGATGAGAAGGGGAAAGGAAAAAAATATAAAGGAAAAATCATAGAACATAGATGATGTGAAGGAGAAAGGGAGATTAATGATGGAGGGTTAAATGGGAAGGGGGCAGAAGAACAGAGCAGCGGATAAGATTAGGCAGGAGATAGCTAACATCAAGACTGTTTGAAAAAGCTATATGCAAGCCTCCTATTTTATAAGCTTCACCCCTCCACACACACATAGGGGTTGTGGAATCTACTGAACTCCACCACTGAGCCCATTTACATTTTATTGTCTCTGATTTTTAAATTGTTTTCAGTATTTTGTTGAATGCCAAACTTAATTACAATGAACGATAGTCACTCCAGATACTACTCATTCTGAGTTATTAGTATTTTTAAATTTCTCCTTTCAATTCCTTTTTAAAAACATTATCATTACTGAAATTGTGAATACTTTTTGTGATTAGTTTATTATTAACATTTCTTTTCACTTTTTAGCTGAACCTCTATGGTTTACACACACACACACACACACACACAAACACACACACACACATATATATATGACAAATTCTTTTTAGATGATGTCCTTTCATAAATAAAAACTTTTTTTTTTGCCTTTTTGTCTTTTTTTTTCCTTTTCTTTTTAATTTTATTTTTTTGCTTATTCACTTTATAAAACCTCTTAAAAATGGTTTTACTCTTTGCAGCATGGTTCTTGAAAGCTGGACAAGACAGTAGATGTTGCTTCCTGCTCTCTTGACTTTCAATTTCTGTTGTCCCTTTGTGTAATTCTACTGTATATTTTTGTTTTCTAGTTAGCCAACTAAATGAGCTATTTTAGCCAGTTTTGGACTGTTTTTTTTTATTTTTTTTCTCCTGGATCTCTGGTAAATTCTGCATGGGCCACTGTTTGTTTCAACAAAAAATGGAAATGTGTTTGATTCTTACTAAATGAATCAGCTTTAATTTGCAAAATAACAGACTTTTGTAATTTCTCTCTGTCCTATATTAAATGTGTTCCCATTAGCAGCAAAGTGGCTGGATTTTGTGTCTAGACTCATGTATTAAAGATGCATTTTATTTCCTGGGTACAGCAAGAGTTCAAGGATTATTGGTGGAGAAAAGAGGAGGGTCAGGAAAAACCTCAGACAGAAGCTAAAACAGACTTCCTCTTATGTGAAATGTTAGTTTATCAAGAAAATTGCTTCTCAATTTTTCCTGTCATTAGTTAGCTTTCAGTTTCCTGTTAAATTTCTAAATTGATTCATAATATAATATTATCGTAAAACTGGTCATCAAGGTTCAAACATCTGAATGAATGCTGGCTTTTAGTAACATGTTACCATCTTACAGTCTAAATCTTAATTTCATCTCCAGTCTCCCACTACTGCTTCTCTCTACATGTTTACAATTGCTGACTGACTGTGGACTTCTGTCTCCTCTCCTTAAATTACCTCAGTGGTTTTCTTCATACTTTACCATTTTCAATCATCACCCCCTGGGAACTACGGACCCAATTCCTCTCTTATAAACTTTACCAATCACCCAATTTGACCAAACGATTTTGTATTGTTTCTCATTTCATGCTATGCTCGCATATTTAATTGTCAGACTGTGATTTCCCCTTCACCTGAGGCAGCTCAGCTCTCGCCTGTTATTTTAATAACATAGCCAGTTGTGAAGAGTCACTGTCTTCCTGGGCACAAGTACATGTCAATAATATACTTGAAGTTTTCAAGAAAAATCTTTATTTTACTTTAGTTTTCTGGTTTTTATTCCTTGTGATTTGACAGTGGCACTCTGCACCCTACCTACAAACATAAATCTTACTGTAGCTACCTACCTTTGAACAGCATGTGGCTTAGGCACTTAGACATATGGTTTTGTTCAATGAACATGCATAGTATTGCAAAGAAATGGACAATTACCCAGAAAGAGAAAACAAGTGGTTTTATGTACTGAAAGTAGTGTCTATTGTTTTTATCAAGAAATAAATCAATATATCAGTTATTCTCCTAACTTTATTAATAATGCTTAATATTTCAAATCAATATCCCTTAATAATAATCACTAAAACTCATATATTCACTCACAAATTCATGAAAAATAGCTACTGTTGCATACCATACTGACTTTGACTGTACTCAAAAACTTAAATATACCTGTAGAAATATATAGACATCTATATATGTAGTCATATATATATATATATATATATATATATATATATATATTATATGAAGATATATATATGAAGATATCTAGTCATTTTGGAATAGGTTTAGAGAACTAGACGATTGCTGAGATAAGGTCAATATTTTTACTTTCCAAAAGAGTCATTTAATAGAATAAATAGTTTTATTAGGTGACTAAAATTATTTATTTATTTACCCTATTAGTATTCTAGAAGGTTTCAACTGCACATCTTTAAATCCTGTTCATTGACCTTCTACAATCTTTGCCTCCATTCCCCTTCCCTTCCTCCACTGAGCAGATTGGGGACCCTGGGTATCCTTCCATCCTGGCATTTCAAGCCTCTGTGAAGCTAGGCACTTCCTTCCTGACTGAGATCAGACAAGGAAACCCAGATAGAAGAACCTATCTCATGTACAAGCAACTTCTTTTGTGATATCCCCTGTTCTAGTTGTTTGGGACCCACAGGAAAATCAAGTTGCACATTTGCTACTTATGTGCCAGGAGGCCTAGGTCCAACCTGTACATGTTCTTTGGTTTGTGGTTCAGAATCAAAGAATCCCAAGGGTCCAGGTTAGTTGACTAGTTTGGAAATCTTATCCCCTTTGAGGTCAACATTCCTTCCTCCTATTCTTTTTTTTTTTTTTTTTTTTTTATTTTCAGCAAATCAAAAAAATTTAAAAAGCATTCAAACAGAATAAAATGAAAAGAAACAAACAAGCAAACTTATACAAGAATTCTATAGAGCCTTCAAACAAGCAGTTTCCAAGCTCCATCCACTGTTTGGCTATGGGTGTATGCATCTGTCTGAGTCAGTGGGTGGATGGAGCCTCTAGAGGACAATATGCAAGTATAATAGAGTATCATTAATAGTGACAGGGACCAGTGCATGCCCATGGGATGGGTCTTAACCAACTGCACATCTTAATTCAAGACTGATTATAGTTTAGATTTTTATTATCGGGAATTGGCTGCCATTTAGAATAGTTCTGAAAATAGTTTACAGATATTGTCCCCAACTCCACTAAGCATGCCATCCTAACCACATGTATTGTATAAACTAGGTGCTCTTCTAACAATACAATGTTGAATCAAATTTTTCTAATTTAATAAAAATATTCATTTACATATAAGAAGTCTTGACTGATAAATGTGAGATGTTATAATCAATGTTCTTATGTACCATTCCTTAGACAGACATCTCTGAAGATGTGAAATTTTGTTTCAATTTGTTTTCTCCTTATCATTAGTTTTCAGAATTTTCTCTTGAGCCTTTATCTAGTTGAAAACTACTGCCAGATGCAACAGAAAAATTTTATTTAGACATTGTACCAAAAACCAAGGCATAGCCATAAGATTTATAACTTATCATGGTTCTTAACTAAGCATGATGAATTATTACCAATAACTTAAAGTATAGAAGTATACTATGGCCAATCATTATGTTTCTCTGGCTTTAAAGATGTACTTTGAAATTAATCGTGCTATTAAAATCAACTTAGCAGAGTTGGCTTCTTTATCCAGGATTTTGAAAATTAGTATTATTATTGGAAGAAAATCAGTACTTAGTGCTTCTTGACTGACAGTATCCATGAGAAGAAGGGGATTATGCATTTCTTAATGTTCTGTCTCTAATGGCTTCTTCAATACTAATGATTATTTGGAGCAGCCCCTGATGTTATTCTTTCCAAGGATATTTCCCTATAATCCCTAACTATGCATTAGATGTAGCCTTAGTAAAGTAGAAGCATGTTCTATGAATCATCTGTAGTGATTACTAAAATATGTTAATTATAAACATATAATATAGGATGCATTTCTACAGACAATTAGAAATGGAAATAAATACAATAGAGAAACTTTCCGACCTGACTGAATGCAACCTATGCTTGCCTGTGTATCTTTCCAATCACTGCTTTTCTCAACTTTTTCCTATGTATTTAGGGGCTTATTCACATATTAGGTATTATTAGCTATTTTTATCATTATTTTTGATAATAACCCTTGAGGTCCCTTGTCTCAAAGTCATGTAATAACCCTATGTTTTTTTGATTAGTGATATTAGTACAGCATATTTTATTCCTGATTTTGTTACTTGAAATTTTTATTTAAAATGGATTTGTAATAGATACATGGTTTTATCTTTTATTCAATTCTCCCAATCTGTTTTTGAAAATTGATATGTCTTATGCTATTTAGTTTAAAGCTAATTAATTGAACTCACATATGTCATCTTTGAAGTATTTTGTGTTTGTTGTGCTTTTTGACTCTTTGTTGAAATGGGAGCTTCTAGAGATGATTAACTCTCTTTAAATGTGAATAGTTAAATCATAAAGGAGACCTTAGAGAGTCTTTTCACTCATTTCATTATGTTAGGATACAAAAGGTACAAGGCTGTTTATTAGCCAGGATGGGAATCTTCGCCAGACATGAGATCTGCATCCTGAGTAATTTACCCTCCAGCCACCATGAATGTCAGAAACACATGCTTCTTAAAAGTCTCTATGCTTTGGTATTTTGGTGTTCTAAAAATATAATCAATATAAAACATTGCAATATAATCAATCACATTCTCACATGATACTCTGAACAGACATGTTTCTGGTCTCTACACTGTAATATACTGTGACTAAACTCCAGCCTTCATGTGTTGGTATGGTATTTGTGAACAGAACATTCTATAAAATTTATATTAACTCTTGAGACCTATAACTTGGGGTCTTGATCTTAATGTTTATTTCATTCCTTCTGCATCTTCCCATACCCTTTCCTCTTCTGGCTTGAAAATTTCCTATTTATTTGAATCCCAATCTTCTTCTACTTTGTTTTACATGTATATGATACAAGAGAATAAAGTGTCTTTGGTAGGAAGTGACTCCATTTCCTTGTGTAGAGAAAATATCCATATCATATCTCTGTAGTCTTTCCCATTGAAGATCACCCTTTTTTCATGGACAAATTTCTGGGTGCTTTTGACAATGAGTGCTCTTATTTCCCTGCCAGTTTGTGGCTCTTGAGTAAGAAGACCTCAGTAGCTCTATCTCTCTCAGTTAATCTTTTATAGCTTTTTTAACATGATGGTTTGCCCAAAAAATCCAGTCCTGAGATCACAGTTGTATTTTTGTTACTGAAGCAATGTCATTATCTCTAAGCACTAATTCAGTGACTTAAGTTGGACACTGATAATTAAAAAATAACTCAGCACATACTAACCATGAACAAGTTTGCTCTCTCATTAAGGCTCTGAAAGCATATTTGACTGGTCCAGGGTTGTACTTAAAATAGTCCTTGGTATCTTAGCTGCCAACTTAGATGATACTAAAGGACCCTGTGTTCACTAAATGAGATTTGTTACTATTAAGGTTCTTATAAAAAGAATCAATGCATTGAATCTCTTCCTTAACCTTGCAGAAATTTTATTTAAGTGATCTCAAGAGAATAGAATCCTTTGTATAATGCTTTGTTCACTTGGAAAAATGCAAGAAGTTATATACAATAAGAAGAAAAGGATGGTATAATGTTTTCATGTCAAGAAAAGGTTTCGAAATGACTGATTAGATCAGTTCCAAATAACTGATTTTGTATCTATCCAATTGATAATTCTAATGATAGTATACTCTCCTCTGAATTTTCTTCTACTTGACTATACTACGTATGAATGCATAGATAATTTACAATTTTGTGTATATAGCACTAGGCTTTATTTCCATGCTATCTTTTTGACTCTTATTTGTCTAACTTATAAAATGATTTTCCAGAACTTGTGCAGGAGTCAGGTGGTAGAAGAACACTGATTGTATTCAAGTCTTGACTAACCTATAGTCAAACAGGCCTTTCATGAATTCTGGAACAGGACTTGCTGTGCTCTGCTGACTAAACTGTAGGGCTCTTATCTTCTCTGAGGGTAATAAAACTGCTATTAGGCCTCCAAGATAGGAATGAAATATGTGAGCTGGCAAGAGTCTCAGATATCGTGCCATCTCAACTCTGCATTTTACAGATAAGAAAACAAATTTATAGTCTTAGTTACTAGATGGACAAACAAGTGAGAGCTACTGATGCAACTGAGATTCTCAAAATAAATCACTGGGTACTTAATGCATTCCATGTTCTGTATTAGGCACAAAGGTTCTGAACTGAATAAGAAATTCATTTCTTCCCTTGACACTCGAGTATCTGTGATCAGAAAGTGAATCATTGCAGCACATGGGAGGCACATGAATCTTTCTGGACATGAGCTCAGCTCTGCTTCTTGCCAGCCATGCTACAGCACATACCCTCTTTCAGCCAATGACAGGGTTACCATCAGTGCACAGAAATGACTTGGCATGTCAAAAGAACAGAAAGGAGTTTAGAGTCATATGATCCAAGTGTTAACTGTGGCATGTCAAAAGAACAGGAAGGAGTTTAGAGTCAGATGATCCAAGTGTTACTCTCACTCCAATCATGTCTCTGTAGGAAGTGAGTGAAGTCCTGAGCAGGTGGAGTTTTGAGTACACTGTTTAACATGGATTGCTCGTGTATTGGATCAAGGTCCCGACCCAGGAGAAACTAGTAAAGCCTTTGCCTTGGGTCAGGCAAAGAGGCTAAAACTTCTTCTTCTTCTTTTTTTTTCATTGTGGTTCCAATTTTTTATTTAATTATTTATTTATTTTTTATTGGAAATTTTATTTACATTTCAGATGTTCTCCCCCTTCCCCATTTTCCACCCCTCCCTCCAAGGAACTCCCTATCCCTTCCCCCCTCCTCTTGCTTCTATGATGGTGTATCCCCACCTACCTGCCCCCATACCTCACCTCACCACCCTCGAATAAGCCCCCCCCACGACGTCCAGCCTTCATGGGACCAAGGATCTCTTCGGCCACCTATAACACCCTGGAACTAGAAAATATCATCCTGAGTGAAGTAACTCAATCACAAAAGAACATACATGGTATTCACTTACTGATTATTGGATTTTAGCTCAGAAGCTTGAAATACCCAAGATTCAACTCACAGACCACATAAAGCTCATGAAGAATGAAGACCAAGTGGTGGTGGGGGGCTTCAGTCCTTCTTAGAAGGAGGCTAAAACTTCTTAAGGTCTAAGTGTGGACTTTGACAATGTGTGCAAGTGTTAGGATTTATGAACAATTGATCAGTCTGTGAGGAACCTACCAACTGTAGCTTCCTCCTCTAGGACATTTGCAGTTGGAAACTGCTCACCTAAAGAGACCTTCTACTGAGATTGTCTAACTTCTCCCCTCTTTGTTGTTCCTAATGAATGAACCCAGGTTGCAGTTTGTGGTGTTGTTGGTGTCACCCCATCAAAAATGTCCACAGCCCAATTGACTCCAACTTTCCTGGATATGTGTTTGTGATCAGTTCTTTGTTTATTCACTCAGTATCGAGGTCACATTTCTGGGACCACAACACGCTGGGGATGGTACTTCTAGATGTCTTTCTTATTAAATTATTTTCACCTGTTTGTGTGTGTGTGTGTGTGTGTGTGTGTGTATGTATGTGTGTATACCTCATTGTCTTCAGTTAAAAACTAACAGTGAAGGATGCTATTATTTGTGCTGTGTGTTCGCTTTGTTATTTTAGAAAGAAAACTGAATGAATGAGAGTAAGTTGTGTCTATAGATGCAAAAACAAACTTAATAAAAACTAAGTCTTAAGTAAATTGGATTTGGGGACCAGTAGAAAATGAGAAACTTTATAGTGTGGAACCTGATCAAGAAAAGAATCATAAAATTATTTTTATATCTATATTTATAGCTAGTTATACTAAGACTTCTCAATAATATCACTTTCGAGAAAAATGTTTGAGAATCTGTATGTATAAACAGATGCACATTCTCATACAAGAGCATACATACATAAACATACACATTGCTGACATTTCTTTGTGGTCATCTCCTAACTTTAGAGTTGTAAAATATTTTTAAAGATCAGGTATCATGAATTGACAGGATTAATATAGTAAAAATGTCCATCTTGACAAAAGCAATCTACAGATTCAACACAACCCCAATCAAAATTCAAATTCAATTCTTCATAGAGTTATAAAGAGAAATTGGCAAACTCATTTGGAATAACCAAAATCCCAGGGTATTGAAAACCATTCTCAACAACAAAGGAATTTCTGGTGGAATCGCCATCCCTGACCTCAAGCTGTATTACAGAGCACTTGTGATAAAATTTGCAGGGTATTGTTGCAGAGACAGGCAGTTAGAGCAATGGAATAGAATTGAAGACCCAGAAATGAATGAACACACTTATAGTCACTTGATCTTTGACAAAAAAGCTAAAACCATCCAGTAGAAAAAAACCAGCATTTTCTACAAATGATGCTGGTTCAACTAGCTGTTAGCATGTAGAAGAATGCAAATTGATCCATTCTTACCTCTCTGAACAAAGCTCAAGTCAAAGTGGATCAAGGACCTCCACATAAAACCAGATACACTGAAACTAATAAAAGAGAAAGTGGGGAAAAACCTCTAATACATGGGGACAGGGGAAATTTTCCTGAACAGAACAGCAATGTCTTACGCTCTAAGAGCAATAATAGACAAATGGAACCTCATAAAATTGCAAAGCTTCTGTAAGGCAAAGGGCACTGTCAATAAGACAAAATGGTAACCAACAGATTAGGAAAAGATCTTTACCAATCCTACATCCTATAGAGGGCTAATATTTAATATATACAAAGAACTCAAGAAGTTATACTCCAGAGAACCAAATAACCCTATTAAAATGGAGTACAGAGCTAAATAAAGAATTCTCAACTGATGAATCTTGAATGGCAGAGAAGCACCTAAAGAAATGTTCGGCATCCCTAGACATCAGGGAAACGCAAATCAAAACAACTCTGCGATTCCACTTCACACCAGTCAGAATGGCTAAGGTCAAAAGCTCAGGTGACAGCAGATATTTGCAAGGATGTGGAGAAAGAGGAACACTCCTTCATTGTAGGGAGGATTGTAAGCTGGTACAACCACTCTGGTAATCGGTCTTGTGGTTCCTCAGAAAACTGGATGTCGTATTTCCTGAGGACTCAGCCATACAACTCCTGGCATATTCTCAAAAGATGCTCCACATAACAAGGGCACATGGTCCACTGTGTTCATAGAAGTCCTATTTATATTAGCCAGAAGCTGGAAAGAACCCAGATGTCCTTTGACAGAGAAATAGATACAGAAAATGTGGTACATTTCCACAATGAAGTACTACTCAGCTATTAAAAACAAGGACTTCATGAAATTCTTAGGCAAATAGATAGAACTAGAAAATATCAACCTGAGTGAGGTAACCCAATCACAAAAGAACATACATGATACATGGTATGCACTCACTGATAAATGGATGTTAGCCCAAAAGCTTGGAATACTCAAGATACAATTCATAGACCATATGAAGCTCAAGAAGGAGGAAGACCAAAGTGTGGATGCTTCAGTCCTTCTTAGAAGGGAGAACAAAATACCCATGGGAATTAGAGGGTGGGAGAGACTTTGGAGGAAGAGAGGAGGGGGATGGTAAAAAAGGCGGGGAGAATCAGGTATGGGAGGAGATGATGATGATATACAGAAGATCAGGAAATTGAACAGATGTGTGTAGCAATGGAGAATTGGGAACTTGGGAGAGCCACCAGCAAGTCAGAAAAGCAAAAGGCTCCCAGGACCCAACGGGGATGAGATTAGCTGAAATGCCCAACAAATGGGAGGGAGAACCTGTAGAGACCATATCCAGAGGTTAGGCAAGGTCTTTGGTTGGGGGATGGTACCACCCACTCATCTCCAAACTTTTAACCCAGAATTGCTCCGGTCTAAAGGAAATACAGGGACAAAGTGTGGAGCAGAGACTGAAGGAAAGGCCATCCAGAGCCTGCCCTACCTGGGGATCCATCCCATATATAGACACCAAACCTGTACACTATTGTGGATGCTAGGAAGTGCATGCTGACAGGAGCCTGATATAGCCTTTGGAACTCCAGACTTTCTCCTGGATGTGGGACCCGCCTCGTTGAAGTCTCCAGGCAGCCTCCCTCCGGCAGCGGCCCTGTTATCCCACAATTCTTTTCCACCCAGCGTTTTTTTTTTTTTTTTTTTTTTTTTTTTTTTTTTATCTACTTTTGCTGTAATACAATACATAGTACTTGGAAATTTATAAAGTTTTATAGCTTAAAACTGTGGAGTTTAAGAAGTCGAAGGCTATACTATCAGCAACTGCAGGTGGTCTTGCTGACATTTAACATAGCACATGATGATACAGAGAAAACAAGCAAAAAATTCTCTCTTTTTTTTTCTCTTCTTATAATTCCAGTAGTGCTCTTTTCTTGATGGTCATGTATAATCCTAACCACACTTCAGAAATCTCACTTTCAATCCACATATAAATTTGGGGATTCATTTTCTAATTGACACTGTGAGCATGTTCAAAACATCACATTCAGTATACTTAACCCACCTCTGTGGTATTATTGATATGAGAATTTCATGAAAATTATTCACCCCAGCAAAGCAAGTAAGCTTGAAGAACACTGTGGCTAATAAGGACGGTCTACCTGCTCATGTCTTAGTCTTCTGCCTTCCAATTGGCAGACAATTTCAAGGACATGCTGTATGTGTCTTTAGTTTTGCTTCTCTCTGTAATACCTCCTTACTCCATTACTAATAATCTTATATTCATCATGGTTTCTTCAGGAAGCCATTATACTTGCTTATAGGAGGACGATGTCTAATAAAAGAAAATATAGCCTTCCTTACCTAACCAAGTGAAGAAGGTCAAAGAGGACAAAAGCTATTTTTAGGAAATCTGTAAGTTTCAGGAAGCTGAGGTCTCAGATAGCTACAGCACCAAGTAAGTTTCAGTACTATGCTTCTAAATCAACAGGGAAGTCTTTGTTTCTATTTCTATCTATCAAAGTTAACATGATAGACCATAGGCCCAACAGGGAAGGGCACCTTTTTTGTATTTGACTTTCTAAGAGCCATCCTCAGTTAATGAGCTTGAATTGAAACTATACTATCACGAAAGTTCAGATTATGTGGTGTAGAGTATATGTTCCTCTCAGTGTAGACACATATTTAGAAATAGCAAAGATGGTAGTACAAACCAAAAATTTACAGCATGATTCTGTTGTGAGATCAATAGTACCTTTTTACTGTTCCCATTTATTTTCTTTAAAATAATAAAGATTTAGGACTATCATGTAACTCGAGCAAATTCTTGCATACAGAGAAACATCAGCAAATTTATTATCAGCACTGGTGCCAAGGTTCTGCCCTTATCTGATACTCATTGGCTCTAAAATGAAGGGTCTGGCTAGAAGATCTTTTAGGTATGGTTACTACTACTGCTGCTGCTGCTGCTGCTGCTGCTACTACTACTACTAGTGATAATAATAATAAACAATATTTGGAAACTGTGTTTTCTAATCTATATTGCTAATCTACATATATTCTAATCTATGTCTAAATCTTGGTGTTTTAGCCAGAACCTCTTATATGAAAATGATGAATAAGTGTATACCATGGGTTTACTTTACAGTATCTTAATTTATTAAGGAAACATTGGCATACAAATGGCAATATAGTGCAGCAGATCTTCCACCATCATTTGTATGTCTCATTATTATTAGATTCTGTATACTACTTGCATTTCAAATTAATGAGTAATTAGAAAGGACAAAGATAGATATGGCTATCTTTAATTTGACACAATAGTGTTTCAATCAAATTTAATTGAGTACTCAGCTTGCTCTAATCTAATTAGCTGTTTTTGAATTTCTTCTGCATTGAATGCCTTTATTTTAACAAATAAATGTAATTAGGCATACCCAGACATATCTCTAATATTCTGGACTTTATTTCAAGAAATCTATTGCAGCCTATTTAAATGGTAAGCTTTGGATGAATTGTTTGGACTTGAAGACTAAAAAGGATTGGTTGTATCTTAGATTAGCTGACTACACTCATTGACAGGCTAGTGATTATTCTTATATACATATATACGGAGACACACATACAGAGACACTGACACAAGGATAGAGACACATGCAGCACAGAAACACACAGAAAAACATAGATACAGACACACATGAAGACAAAGAGACACATAGATACAGAATACATACATACACATAGAGATAAAGAAGTACACAAATACAGACACACAGACAGAAACATACAGATACACAGAGACATGCATACACAGACATGTGCATGTGCACGCATGCACACACACATGAGTTTCCAAATCCAATGGTGTAAATTATTCTTTAAAATACAGTAATTTCAACCTTCTTCCCTAGGCAGACAAGTAAGAGGGTTAAGTATACTACAATTTGTTTTGTAACTCTGATTACCAATAAACATTCACAAAAGCAAAAGTTCTAAAGATGATTAAAATTAACAATTAAACAGATAGAATGATATAGAAACCCAAAATATGTGGATTTATTTATATTATTCTGTAATTACTTCAAAAATTGTATGAATGTTTGCCTGCATACAATTTTTATATATATATATATATATATATATATATATATTTAATACACACACACACACACACATATACATATACATATACATATACATATACATATACATATACATATATATATATACACACAGCCTATGAAGGCTAGAAAGAGTGTTGAAACCATTGAAATTGTAGCTACATGTAGTTTTTAGCAGTCATTTGGGCACTGGGAAATGAACCTGGTATATAGGTCCTCTAGAAAGCAGTAAGTTTCCTTAACATTTAAACCATCTCTCCAAACTATACTTTATTTTAAAAATTATGCTTTTTTATCTTTGACAGGGAGATGAGTATGAAGATGAGTCGAATATGAAGGTCAGCATATGTGCTTACTAGCATATGACTTTCTGGTCTAGCCATTAATAAAAGGCTTCCTAGAAGCCAAAGTGTAAAGTGTTCTATCCCCTATACCCCTTTGCAGGTCTCTTTCCTGCCTGTAGTCCATTATAATAAGTAAAATAAAGCAACCCTTATCTTCTGAGAATATATGGAATTGTATTAGTAATATTCTTCAATGTTGTGACAAATACATAGCTTTTCAATAGAAACTTAAGGAAGGAAGGAAGCAAGTAAGGAAAGGAGGAAGGATGGAAGGGAGGAAGGGAGGGAGGGAGGGAAAGAGAGGGAAGGTTGGGCGGAAGGAAGGGAGAAGAAAGGAAGAATTTTATTTTTTGATCAAAAATTGATGGAACAGTACAACATAGTAGGGAATATGGAAATCTGAGGCAGTAGTTCACTGGTGGCAGCAGGAGCAAATACAATATATACTGATACCTGAATTATGAATGCAATGGTATTGGCTCAGTTGTTCACATTGCCTTTGGTTTCAAGGAGCAAGAAATGATAAATTATTGAATACTGGTTCTCTGCTCACTTTTTTTCTCATCTATTGTCATACAGATATTTACATTACAAATATTCACACCACCACAGGTCCCCTGGAATATTTATTAATGGTTGTGAGCAACCATGTAGACTCTGAGAACTGAACCCAGGACATCTGGGAGAGCATTCAGTGCTCTTAAACTGCTGTTTTGAACATTGTCTGTACCTCTAGAGGACCAAAATTCAATTCCTAGTATGAATGTCAGGCAGCAGAACTGCCTTTAGCTTCAGCTCCAAGGAATCCAATATCTTTTTATGTCCTCCACTGGCTGCCACCCATTCTTATATAAGACACACAACACACACACACACACCACACACACACACACACACACACACAAGAGAGAGAGAGAGAGACAGAGACAGAGACAGATACAGAGACAGAGAGACAGAAACAGAGAGAGACAAAGAGACAGAGAGAGAAAGACAGAGAGACAGAGAGCAGAGAGATGAGACAGAGAACGAAAATAATTTTAAATTAAATGAGGACTCAGTTTTTAGTAGTCATAAAGCTAGGCGATGCTTCTGGAAGTCCTAGACACATGATATTATTCTTGTCTCTCACTTTTGACTCTGGTAACACTCAACATTTGCAAATGATTAAACATCTTCTTCCAGAGAATAGAATTCAGTGGACACACTGAAATTAGATTCATCATTTGATCTGCTTTAGCCAAGGAAACAGTAGCAACAACTTTTATTTGCCCTGAATCTTCCTCGGAGAAGAATACATCAACTAGTTATCCAACACTAAATAGCCAACCTTAAGAACATAGACAGGTAACAAACATTATGCTGACTGAGAAGTTTGTAATTATGGATTTAGGAAAACATACATAACATTATAATCCCCAAACCTAAAGTTATAAAAATAAATTAAATAAAAATCCCCTCGTGATCAAAGATGGCTTACAGAAGAAATTAATATTTATGCTTACAGTTCCAGAGAGTATATCCTTATTGATGGAGGTAGCATGTCAACAGAAGGTAGGCATTAGAAGATTACAGCTCAATTCTTCAACTGCAAGAAGGCAGACAGAGAGAGGGGGGGAGGGGAGGGGGATGAGGAGGGGAAGGAGATGAGGAAGGGAGAGGGAAAGGGAGAGGGAGAGGGAGAGGGAGAGGGAGAGGGAGAGGGAGAGGCAGAGGGAGAGGGAGAGGGAGAGGCAGAGGCAGAGGAAGGAGAGGGAGAGGGAGAGGGAGAGGGAGAGGCAGAGGGAGAGGGAGAGGGAGAGGAGAGGCAGAGGGAGAGGCAGAGGGAGAGGGAGAGGGAGAGGGAGAGGGAGAGGGAGAGGGAGAGGGAGAGGGAGAGGGAGGGAGAGGAGAGGGAGAGGGAGAGGGAGAGGGAGAGGGAGAGGAGAGGGAGAGGGAGAGGAGGAGAGGAGAGGAGAGGGAGAGGGAGAGGAGAGAGCAAGCTAGAAGTGGGCAAAGCTATACTCTTGTCCATGGTGACATATTTTCTACATCAAGGCTTCATGTCTTAAATTTTCCATAACTTCCCAAAAAAAGTGTCAGCAGTTGGGAGCCTAATATACATAAACATGAGCCCATGGTGGACATTTTTCACTCAAACCATTACAGATTTGTTTAGATATTGGAAATTGCTATCCAGTGATAACACAAGCCAAGTAAGTAATACATAGACCCTAGTGACTAAAGCAAGCATACCCTTCCAAGTGTGATCACATAGAAATGGATTAGCTAATTTCCATATATCAAAATTCTTAAGAATAACATGTAAACAATGATTGGGGAATGAAATAATGATATTTTATTTTTCAGAGAATATTAACATGTTTTGCCTGAAATTTAGAGTTTAAAGTTATTTAGTTCTACATACTAATGTTGAGTAAACTTTCTCTAATTGTCCCTTGGTTGGAGCCCAATGCATCCATTTGTCTTGAGTTGTAAAGGCTAATGTGGGAAGCTAAAGGTAAGCTTCAAAACTGTCAGGACACCATCTTCCATGATCACATTTCAAAGACTGTACATTTTATGTTACTGAAGATTTATTCAAAGAAAATGACATTATACATTACTTTGCTGCTTCTCTTTATCCCATTAATGTATTATTGTTATAAGTATTAGGTGTTGATTAGATATAATGACTGCTAATGATCATATCTACCAAATTTAGGCAGATGTTAAGGGACTTCATCCAAAGTATAGCTCACGTAATCAATCTCAGGAGAAGCTAGTGAGAGACAGCCAGAGCTTTCTGCATTCACCATAATAATGAAATTGCTGTGACCTAAAGAGGCAAATTGATGTCTATAGCGTATGGTTTGTCTCTCTCTCAGGCTGGAAACAACAGATGCTAAGTGCTGTAAGGTTTAATGCAAAGTATTTTTAGAACTGTCAGAAAACTGGAAGAGATAAGGATTTTCAGAGAAGGACAGACAGTGGTTTATTATTGTCAAATAGTTGTTTTAGAGCCAGAATCATTTCAGAGATAAGTTAGTCTAACCTTACCTGTGAGGTTATTAATGTATCAAAGCCAAGCAAGGTAGATTGGTGTTTTCACTTTGTAGTTGGTTTTCTAGTGTTAGGATAAATTGCATGTATATCTACATCTATGTCAATGTCTACATCTATGTCTACGCCTACATCTATGCTTATATTTATGGTTATGTCTATTTTTATGCTTATGTCTATGCTTATGTCTATATGCTTATATCTGTCTGTCTGTCTGTCTTTATATATATATATATAATACAGAGAGAGAGAGAGACCCATTTAATTCTGTATAAGTATTGAATATTTATATGAAAACATACTACAAAGCATTAAATTATAATCCAGAGTAAGAAATCTTGACATTTTCGTTACTGCAGTAATGGAAAGCAAAACAGGTTGAATCTAGCTGTTCAAAAAGGACCACAAATGAACATATTCATACTTGAAGGCAAGAATATGTGGTTATTTCACAATTCTTATATGGTAGCATAACTATTTATAGTGTGTGTGTGTGTGTGTGTGTGTGTGTGTGTTTGTGTGTGTGTGTGTATCAACATGTAGTTTAAAATAGCTCTTGTATTCTTGCAACTCTTTCATCCCATCTTTGGTGTCATATCAGAACAGGGTCGATCAGTTTATGGGTGTCCATTTTGCATCTGTGGCTCAGAGCCTAACATCAATCTTATAGTGAGTGATTCAATGTTCTTTAGAGCCTACCTTTTCAGCTTTTTCTATCACAGGCTATTTGGTCTAGCCTGTTTTACACTCAGTTAAAATTATATAAAAATCATTAATTGTATTCATATATCTGTAAAAATCAGTGGCAAAAGTCTTTTGTAGTTGATAGAGCTTAAATACTATTTTGTACATATTCTTAAAAATAACTATTTTAAAATTTTCTGTAAAATTACCAATTATGAAGAAGTGTATCACCCATTAAGGTAAACACATTTCTAGATCTTTCACCTCTACAGACACTGTTGCAACAATTTGGATTAGTGCCCAGAAGTTTGCATTTTTAACTAAGAGGCACTTGTAAAATGGGAGTACATTAATGACATTTTCTTTCTTTTCTTTCTATTATTGGTTATTTTATTTATTTACATTTCAAATGTTATCACCCTTCCCAGTTAAACCCCCTATGCCCTCCTGGACCCCTTGCTTCTATGAGGGTGTTCTCCCCACACCCTTCCACCTAAGTGCCCTAGCATTCTCTTAAGCTGGGGCATTGAGCCTCACACAGAAACAAGGGCCTCTCCTCCCACTGATGCCAGATAAGGATATCCTCTGCTCTACATATACAGCTGGAGCCATGGGTCCCTCCATGTGTACTCTTTGGTGGTTTAGTGCCTGGGAGCTCTAGGGGTTCTGGCTAGTTGATATTGTTGTTCTTCCTATGGGGTTGCAAACTCCTTCAGCTCCTTCAGTCCTTTCTCTAACTCCTCCATTAGGGTCCCTGAGCTGAGTCTGAGGGTTGGCTATGTGTATCCACATCTGTATTCGTCAGGCTCTGGCAGAGCCTTTCAGGGGACAGCTATGCCAGAGTCCTGTCAGCACGTCCTTCTTGACATCATCAATAGTGTCTGGGTTTGGTGTCTGCAGATGGGATGGATCCCTAGGTGGAGAAACCAATGTTATTTTAATTTTTAATGCATTACAATGCATTAATTTGAATCAATAATTTTCTGTTACCTGAATTTCTAACTTGATTGATCAAGTATATTGTATGCCCTGTACAATAGAGCTGTGCAGTGACACTAATGACGTATTCCTATTTCAACGTTAAAGACATTTTTTTCTAATTTTTGAAATTGTTCCTTAGGCTGAAACCTCAGACAGAGAGTTAGAAGACCAGAACTTTCATTCATTGCAATTGATTTTGAGCATGTAGTTGCTACTACTTTTTGTTATTAAGCAGCTTATATAAAATTATTCCACCCTTATCCTACTCTCTGACCAATGGTTTATCTCACTGAAATGGAACCTTTATAAGTCTTCAATCTAACAGCCTACTCTTTGCCACAGAATGTAATTGGGTCACTAGAACTTGACATACTCACTAACTCAAAATTAACTTGAAGGTTCTTAAACACACTATGGAACTTAAATCAGCTTTATCTTTCATCCTGACTGAAAAGGAAAAACTTTTCTTGTGAGTTCTTTAACTTTATAACTATACACAAATAATGCACAAGTTACAGTTTACTTTAAATTGGATTTTATCATTAATATCCATAGGGCTTAAGGATGTCAAGAATTCAAATATTCTTGTATTCATCACTTTTGTGCATTCATCCAGTGAATATTTCTTCATCATTCAGAGTGTTACGCATTTGGTTATGAAAACAAACGGAATGACCTCTTTCTTTATAATGCTTATAGTAGAATAAATAAGGTTTGCAAGAAACAAGTAAGTAAATGTTGTGATGAAAACTTATCATTTTCTAGAGTAATGGTCATATGTGCACTTCACTGAACAGTACAGTAAGTCTTTTAATATAAAATAATGAATTAGGAGCTATTGCCTGAAGTATTGGGGTTGAGGGATATATAATTAGATAAGAAGTAGGATAGCATGGCTTGTCTGGTAACACTTAACTAGTCACCTAGGGAGAATTTGTTGTCTAAAGGAATAAAAGACCTTCTTGTTTGAAAGAACTTGACAGGGAGAACAATAAACATGGTGATAAACTCGGTTAGGAAAGCAGAAGTTAAGGGGATTGAATGAAGGGCCAATGGGTCCAACATACACAGAGTCCTAGTTTTAAGAAGTCCCCTTATTGTTGTGTAGGCAGTTCCTGAGAAGAGCAGCAGTACAAAGGAACTGCAGACAGCTCTTGAGAAGAGTAGTACAGTGGAACCTATTTGATAGATGGTAGTAGTTACCCATGGCAGCCAGAAAATGGATGCTGGAGTAGATTGAGAGAAGAGAGGAAATGGAAGAAGAGAGTAGAATGTACAAACTTTGGCAACTGAATGAAGTTTGAAAGCAAGGAATATGGAGGTGAAATTCATTCACTCTTTGTAGCTCTTTGGATATAGATAACAATTTGATATTTTTTGCACCAGAAGTATAAAATAAATTTTCTCTGTTCCTTCACCTTCTCCACTCTGTAGGCAAACAAAGCAGTGAGTCTTGTAGATTTCTTTACAGTGTTTTGTAGAATATCAGAGAGAAATCTGAGAATTAATGAACTTTGAAGCCTAAGACTACTGAGGAGGAGACATCTTTCTCAACAAGGGGAAAAAAGAACAGATGTGAGATAAACAGTAATGTTTTTCCTAAAGTGCTCTGCTCTCAATGGAACCGAAAAGAGGTGAAGTGTAGGCTACTAGAAAGTCCCTATAATTGATTCCAATTATACCTGCTTTAAGTGGACATAGAATCATGGACAGATAACAGTGGAATTCAGAATAAATATGTCAAAAATGATTTTAATAAATTTGTGTCATGTTTTTTGGTGTTCCAGGCGACAGGTTTCTGGTGACTCTCGGATTCTTGGATGAGGGAAAGAATAATAAAATTTTATATAAGAAAATATTTTACCACCATGATGTTTATATTTACATATTGGAGTACGTAAGTAGTATGGATTTCTGGATTTAAAAATGTTAAATATGAGATTAAATTAGATCATGAGTGTTAAAATTGATGAGATAAAGTTGTTATTTTACCTTTATGTAAACACATTTAATACTTTCACATTAGAAAACAACTCCAACTAAAACTTGAAAGTGGAATTTTGTGGTTTTTATTTCTTCCTTTGTTCTCTTTTGCTATTGGTTTACTTCTTTTATATCCTTTCTCTATTCTTCTCAAATTGTGTGTTTTTTTTCATTCTCTATGATTGAGCTGAAAAATAAAACAGAGAAGTAGTGTGAAGGCATGTTTTTTACATTTCATATGTTAGAAATTCTTCATTGTGTTAGGATTTGTTGAGTAATTCTTTACCTGCTCTTACGATATCAAAGGGTAACTGACCTGGCTTCATGTATATAACATGGGACAATTCTGTTTTCAAGATGATAAGCTGTTCTCATATTGTTTTTGTTTTTTTAATAAATGATATGTTCTCATAGTTAATTCTAACAGGTGAGCAAAGTAATTATATTTCCTGTGCTTAATAAGTTTAGGAGATCAACAAACACTAAAAGAATAAAGCAGGAAGAAATAAATGATATACCTGGTACTAATCAGGAAAAGTATTAATTAAACTATGATAAGATGGAAAAACTAATTATAATGGGAAGAATTAGAAACAGACTATCTTGTCATGTGGGCTCGTGCTTGAAGAGTGACGAGAACCTTTGCAGTCCTAGGAGGTGGAAGAAGTAGAAGCTCTTCCATTTGTGATGAACTAAGAGCTGACAGTGAAATAAGTTGGGAAAAGCCTTTGAAGTACAATGTTCAATTCCATGTTCGATGGCCTGAAGTCATGCAAAGCGGGAAAATGTGTGTGTGTGTTGTGTGTGTGTGTGTGTGTTGTGTGTGTGTCTGTGTGTCTGTGTGTGCCTGTTTGTGCATGTGTGTGTGTCTGTGTGTGCATGTGCGTGTGTGTGTGTTTGTATGTCTGACAAATTACAGCCTCTAATGTTATGTAGATCATGAAGAGCTAAGAAAGATATAGATATATTGTGTGAGAGGAAGCCCATAAGACAGAAGAAGTTGTTTAAATAAGCAGAGCTTTCTCATTTTAAATGAAACATTTAACTTGTCTTTCTGAAATGTGTGTTTTAATTGTTGTTGTTGAGATATTTGAACATGGCTGTACCGATTAGCTTTATGAACTAGATATTCTGAGAAAGTGGTGTTCTAAACTCCTACTGTAACCCTGAACTATGCACTGGTTCAGTATTTATTTTTTTAAGCTTCCTATGAAATGTGTAGAGGAATATAGTGGAATGTTGATGGGACATCATAAAGAGAATATTAGGAGATATTCGTAAAAACCAAGGAGTTATAAAAGTTATATACTCAAGCAAAAATACTCTTAGTTATGAGTAATATCAGTGAAACTCATATTTTGGTATACTGGATGGATGTCTAGAATGCATTGGAAGATAACATATTTACAGAGTTTTACCTGAGCTTTAGCTTTCAAACATGAAGCAAATGACTATAAAACTACATTTATGGGTATTTTTATTTTATAAACTTACAACTATTATCTTCCTAAATTCTCCCTTTCCCTGAGACTAATGACTGAAGTACTTCCTATTTCAGTTAGGCAAACGTTTGTTGGCAGACCCTGTTTTAGAGGCTACTCCTGTGTTCCCGGACAAACCCTAATTTTCTTCCTGGGTGATCTCATTTTTCTGTTTTATTTCTCTTTTTTTTTTTTCAGAGAATAATTTCTTAGAATTAAGAGTACTTAATCTCAGAGTACAGATTACCCTGGACAGTGCTGAGAATGTGACTTTAATACTGTTGTTAAATCACTGAAGGATGAATTGCTTTGTTCTACATAGATGTATTGGTGTTATGCAGATTTGATATGGCAATATCTCGGAAAGCATGTCGTGCTTAAATAAATGTGGACAATAAAAAAGCACTGATGTTTACGTAGTATGTAACTTTTGTTAAAAATTCTTTAAGGCTTTGATCCCATTTGAGGAGACTCAGTCCCAAGTAACAAAGACATACAATGATTCATGATGACAAAATCAGGGAAGAGAATATTGTTTAAGGAAGTGAAGTCATTGGCATTAACAAATCCTTTGTGAATATTTATTTCCTTTGTTTTAGCCCTCTTCTGAGCTTCCTATAAATATGAGCACAGTCATCAGTCAATGTAAGCATTTCTCAGCTTTCCTGAAAACAGATCAAATATGTGGTTGTTATTTTTTCATTCATAAATGGAGTGATAGAGATATCTATAATTGAAGACAAAACTATCATTTTTTTTTATCTTTTATTACTTGTTTTCAAAATATTGGGAGATGTATTACCCAAACAATAGTATTGCTGATTTTTAAAAATATTTATTAATAATTTCAATGGTAAATTTTAATATTAAGTTTAAAGGGTTTATTCCCAAATAATGAATTTAAACAGTATCTTTTCAGGGCCATTCATAGTCTATTGATAACCTTTTAAACTATTTTACTAAGAAAAAACATGATGGTTTGGCACCACATATTACTAAATTTAAAATGTTGGTTTACTTTGGAGAGTGATTGATCTTTTATTCTGTCCCATTTAATATATGTGCAGAACAATAGGATTGGGATCTGAAAGAACACCAAGAGGGTGAAGGGCATATCAAAAGGTGAGGTTTCAAAACTTTCAAATAGTGGTGGCTAATATTGTGTCTTATCGCCTTGCTTGCCAGTCCCTGAAGGCAGTGAAGCAGCTCTAAACTCTACACACTATTTATTAAAAAAAATATGTCCTTTAAGCCCAAGTCATGACAGCCAATGCCTTTGATCTCACCTCCACTTGTCTGTAATATATGAACAGGAAGTATTCTATTCTATCTTAACATATAGCTGTGGATCATCTATTACTACTATTCCTGAGGATAGAGAACTTCTATTGCTCTTTCTACAATATGGATGGGACATTACAGATACCATCTTTGATAGCCAGGCCCTTATCCTATTTTGTTATATTTCATTTCTCTTTTAGATAAAGTAAATTCAAGATGACTCCTGTTTTATTTTTAAATCCTTCTGCTCTGTTTTAACCATTCAGTGCTACACTCGATAAACTTCCTTGGAAGGTATTGGACTAAATTTTTTAGGAAAACAAAAGCTAGAAAAAGAGGCATGGGACCCAGAAATGAAATCAGAAACAAGAGAAGACTGGGCTAAGAAGATTTTCAATAAGTCTTTCCTTTCTTTTTGTTACAAAAGTATTACACACAAATTTAATGCTATAATTTCTAATATGAAGTTTAAGAGGTTCAACATTCCTATTATGTCAAATTTATTTCTGTACATCTGTGGTCTTGCTCATGCTACAATGTAAGTATAGAATTCAGAGGACAATTAGAAGCAGTCAGTTCTCTCTGTTCACAGTGTGGGTCCCAGGGATTGATCTCAAGCCTTCAAGCCTGGAAACATTTACCTACTTGTGCCAACCCATTGGTCCTTCCTAGCAAGATTGTAATAGTACATTATAAAAGTTTGTAGATTGTTATTAGGTATTTCCAAAATACCACAAGGGAAAAGATTTCTTTAAAATAAATTTCAGATGCTAACTACTCCAATCGTGCCAATTAAAGATGTCCCTTTTTTTGCTTATTCACTTTATAACCCGTCCCAGTCACCCCCTCCCACAATCCTTCCCCATCTCTTCTTTTCTGAGTACCCCCTCCTCCTGTATCCCTCACCCTGCCACTTTAAGTCTCTGAGAGGCTAGGTGCTTCCTCTCCCATTGAGGCTAGATGAGGCACCCAGCTAGAAGACCATACCCCATATACAGGCTGCATGTTTTGGGATAGTCCCCACTCCAGATGTTTGAAGCCTACATGAAAACCAAGCTGCACAGTTGCAACATAAAATAAAATTAAAAAAGAAAAGAAAAAAAAAGAAAAAAGAAATCGAGCTGAACAAGCCATAGAAAGCAAGCCAGTAAACAGCATTCTTCTGTGGCTTCTACTTCAGTTTCCATTTTGAATTCCTACCCTGACTCCCCTTAGCAATGTAATGTAACATGGGAGTTGTAAGCTGAAATAAACCCTTTCCTCCCCCCCCCCAAAAAAAGATGTCCCTTGGGAAAATATAAGCATACATGTGTTTCTCTGATAAAAGATGATCAAATAGAAAATTGTTTGAAATTGATACCACAATATCTGCAAGCAGACTCTAACAACTGGAAGTTTTACCTACTATCAATTTTCTTTTTCTTTTTGTCATTTATTATTAATTTATTTACTTATTTATTTGCACTTTTTAAAATTTGCATTTCCAGATTTTATCCCCCCAAAACCAGTCCACTCTCCAACTGTCCTACATCCCATACCTCTTCCCCAACCCCTGTCTCCATGAGTATGTCCCTACCGCACAGCCCCCACCCATCAAGACCCCAAAATGCCCTGGGGCCTCTAGTCTCTTAGGGTTAGATGCATCTTCTCTGATTGAACCCAGACCAAGCAGTCCTCTGCTGTATATGTGTTGGGGGCCTCAAATCAGCTAGTTTATGGTGCCTGCTTGGTGGTCCAGTGTTTGGGAGATCTCATGAGTCCAGGTTAAGTCTTTGAACTCACCCCCCAAATGATCTAGAAGAAAAGCTATGATACTTGCCTCTTTGGAAGACACTTATCCAAACCAGTGGAAAAATTTAATCTGTAATAGTCCTCCTAATAGAAGAACATACCTATATGTGACTAGATTCCTTCCCCACTCTCTGCTACACCTTCCTTACTGATATTATACTGTGCTCTCAAACTCTAAACTAACATAAAAGCCCCCTTCATTAAGTTACTGTCAACAGGTAGTTTGCGGCAGCAGTGATATAAGTTTATATTAGAAATAAGACTTTAAGATGAGTTTGGTTCACTTGTTTCTGTTTGCAGAAACAAGTTGCAAAACTTCTGTTAGAAGTTTTGACTAATAGTGTTGACTATTCTGATTTACTTATTTGACTGTGAAAAGCTTAGTGTGGCTTCAAAGTTTGAATAAAGCAATATAATACAGTCTAAAGGTATCACTGTTTTATTTCATCTATACTCAGTGCCATTTGTTTACACATAGTTCCTCCAAGGTGTATAAAATTCCTTTTCTCATTAGATTTTTCTCTGTTCTTCCTATATTTCTTTCCTGCACAGATGGACAGATGTATAAGGAACTAATGTTACTACCAAATAGAATTCTATAGACCCAGCAAAGGACCTCACATTTCATTCATTTTTACATATGTGCTGCTGCATATATACTACATGGATTAATATACACATACATGCACATTTAAAAACAGTGAATATCTCTTAGGTTTAGTTGTCAATCCCTGTATTCCTTATCTCACTGTTTCTGTCACCCTCCTGTTTAATACTTCAGTTCCAGCACCTGCCCCCATTAATCTATAATTAGCTAATTTGTTTTCCTTTTCTAGGGTTATCCAACCTTTCCCCATTCCTCACTCAGGATATTTTTTTTCTAGTTCCATTCATTTACTTGTGAAACTCATGGCTTTATCTTTTAAAGAATTAAATTAAGTTTTTTTTTTTTTTTGTGGCTATTCGAGGGGACATATGGAAACATAATGCAGTAGAAGCTTTCTAAGCTATATACATATATGAAGGTAATCTAAATGATATAGCAAATAATGGGGAGAGAAGGAGACTCAACTAGATATCTCTTATGACCAAATGAAGCCTCCAGTTATAGCAATGGGTTATATCTATTTGAGTTGTTGGTCATTCAAGTACCATTGAAACTGCAAAATAATGTGTACTATTGCTGCGGCTCCTAGTTTCTTTCCACAAACTGATAGAAAGGTCCTAGAAGACAATAATTACACAACTCATTGAGTGTGAAGAAGTTGAGCTGTTGCCTACCTAGAAACTTCATTGACTAGTGTACATGGTACTGAAAGGCACTATGCATGCTACCAAAGGATAAAGGTAAACACCAGCTCAGGTACAAATAAAACCTTTGGTCTACAATGGTGACCTGCCTACTTTATATGTTAGTGCAATTGAATCATAAACCTTACAGGGTTAACTAATTGTTTCATGATATGATTTAAAGCCCACTGCATGACCTGGAACCTTTACTGAACACTGTCCATGTGGTCAAGATCTTAAGACTAGATAGGACAGAGACTTAAGGAAAAATCAAATCATATTATTCTGCAGAAGTGGAGGCCAAAAGACTGTAAAAGGCAGACAAGCAGAACAAATAGGAAACAAAGCCCTCCAAACACAGCAGCACCAATGCACACATGAACTTGTAGAGATTGTGGCAGCGTGCTTGGGGCCTGCACAGGCATGTGCTTGATGGGGTCCCAGTTCTTAGAGGGGACATAGACACAAGGCCACATTTTTAATCAAGGAAATATCTTCAACTGATAAACACAAATAAAACATTAGGTTTTACCAGGTGAATCTCATGGTTATACAAACCATTCTTTTTAATTTTTTTCTTTCTTCCTTTTTTTTGGAGAAGAAAGAGTTTATTTCATCTTATATCTTACAACACATTATGAATGGTAGTCAGGACAGGAAATCAAACTTTAAGTCTATCACTTGTTCATTCCTTCATTCATTTATTACTGAGTTGTTGCAGTAATACATTCATAAAACCTCAAGATCTCAAAGAGCTCTGCGAATGTTACAATAATGAAAGAATATGGCTATGAAGCTGATTGTTTATTGCTTTCTTTCTAGTTCTGTTCTGTCATGGATTATTTGTTATTTGTGTTGGATAAGGCCACAAAATATATCTCATAATATAAAGTGTAATTCTTTCTTTTTGCAATTATAATTATATCATTTTACTTTCCTATTTCTCTTTTCAACCTTCAATCCTTCTTGTTCCCTTTCAAATCCACATCCTCTTTTTTTTAAAAAAAATATTTTTACATGTATATATGCATATATTGCTACAAATATATATATTTCTGTAGTTACAATATATATCCATAAACACAACCTGCTCAGTCTGTGTTATATTGCTTCTATGTTTTTTTCCAGGACTGAACATTTGTTGTCAGATGACTGGCTGGTGTGGTCTTCTTGGGGGAGACCATTTCTCTTGCACTAGAGATCCTTAGTTGCTTCTCATTTAGGGTGTAGGCTTTGTGGGATTATTCCCATTCACTTTGGGAATGTCTATTTTTGTTGCCTTTTTTTCAGCTCATGTTTAGGCAGCCATGTTTCTGAGACTTTATGGGGGTAGCTTTTTACATTCCCAGGAGTCACAATCTCTCAGTAAAATCTCTTATCCTTTGCCTCTTAATGCCTTTTCACATCTCTTTTAGAATGTTCTGAGACTTATGTGTGGGATTTATTTCTGCATTTTGATTGTTGCTATTTTCTGTATTAGTTTCCAGTTGTTTCAAAGAAATGCTTTCTTGGTGAGGGGTAAGGATTACTTACCCCTACCTTTGTTTAATATTTTGTTATGTTCGTAAAATTATTTAACAAAATTTTATTTTTTCATGTATTACATTCTAACCACAGCAGTTTCCCCTCCTTCCCCTTCCACAGGTACCCCCTCCTCCAAGATTCTATCTCTTCCCTTGCCTTCCCCAAGAAAAGGGCAGGCTTCACAGGGGGCATCAACCAAACATGGAATATCAAACTACAATAAGACCAGGCACATTCCGTTATGACAAGTCTGAGCAAGGCAACCAGTAGATGGGAAAGAGCCAGGGACAGCCCCTGCTCCCACTGTTAGGATTTCAATAAGAACACCAAGCTACTCAACCACAACATATATGTATATAACCTAGGTCAGACTCAGTCAAGTTCCCATGAGTCCTGGTCTGTAAATTCTTTGGAACCTGTTCTCCTGGTCCTTAAGCCCTGTGGTTCCTCCAATCCTTCCTCTCCATCCCAAGCAGGGCTCCCCAAGCTCTGCCTGATGTTTGCCTGGCTGTGGTATTATGCGCCTGCTCCCATCAGTTGCTAGATAAAGTCTCTCTAGTTTCTTTGATGATGATTCCTCTAGGTTCCAGTCTGAGCAGACTTGACAGGGAGGACAAACTGTAAGTAGAAGGTTTTGTGGCTGAGTTGGTGTTCCAGTCCCTCCACTTGAGGCCTTTCCAGGTTATGTATGTTGGCCAGCTCAGGTCCTGTGTCCCCTATTATTAGGAGTCTTTGCTAGGGTTTCTTTTGTCGATTCTGTGGAGTTTCCATTGTGCTAGTTGCTATTGTTGTTTAGAGTAGCCACTAGAAAGTTCCAGACACCAGGGAAGTGACAGGCTCCCAGGGATGTCCTTGGCTGAAATATCCAACAAAGGGGAGATAGAATCTGTAGAGACCACCTCCAGTGGATAGACATGGAGCCACTCACCCATCTCAAAATTATTTGCCCAGAATTGATCCTGTCTAAAAGAAATGCAGGGACAAAGAGTGGAGCAGAGATGGAAGGGAAGACCATACAGAGACTGCCCTACTTTGGGATCCATCCCATCTGCAGATACCAAACCCAGACACTCTTGCTGATGCCAAGAAGTGCTTGCTGATAGGAAGCTGGTATGGCTGTTCCCTGAGAGGTTATACCAGAACCTGACCAGTACAGATGCAGATATTTACAGCCAACCATCTGACTGAGCCCAGGGAACCCAATGGAAGAGCTAGGGGAAGGAATGAAGGAGCTGAAGGGGATCGCAACTCCATAGGAAGAATAATATCAGCTAACTGGATCACCCAGAGCTCCCCGAGACTAAACCATCAACCAAAGGAGGGATCCATGACTCCAGATACATATGCAGCAATGGATGGCCTTATCTGAAATAAATGGGATGAGAGGCCCTTGGTCCTGTGAAGACTTGATGCCCAAACATAGATGGATTCTAGAGTCACCGCGAGAATGAGTGAATGGGTGGAGGTGCACCCTCATAGAGGCAAAGAGGATGGGGAGGGGGCTTGCGGGTTTGTGTAGGGGTAACTGGTGAGGGGGATATCATTTGAAATTTAAATGAATAAAATGATTAATAAAATGTTTAAAAAGTCAAAACCAGAATTATTAAGAATCTGAAGCTGGATTAATATGTCTGGGGGAAGGACTGGAGGACTTTTGATAATGGAAAGAACATGATCAAAATATATCTTACAAAAATTTTGAAAATGATCCTGTCTGGATTCTATTATGTTTTTCTTTCTGAATTAGTCATTATACCAGGGATAAAAAACACTATGTCTTTTGGTTGATTCTGTTCTCTCAATAAAGAACAATTAATAGGGACTGAAATATTTCTAAGATACATTTTCTTTCTTTACAAACAAAACACCTGCTATTTCTCTATAGTGTTTTCACTGTTATATTCCACAAAGAGTATGGGAAGTCTTGAGAGTTACTCTTATGTTTTTAGCATTGTAAGTAGCCTCTACTGTAGGTACACAATGATTACATGTGGTATTTGTGGATCTCTTTTTACTCTGCCCAATTATGGTTGTTGTTGCTATTTTCCTAACTGTTCCTCAAGTGTTTTAAATTACAGTGATTTTATTTTAGAGTACTGCTAGACTTTATCTCATGGTGTGGCTGAGATAAAAACATGGACAGAATAACAGCTAAATAGTCATACTTCGATTAACACAATAATTTTAGAGAAATAATCTGTGGTTGCTATCATACCAACATATTAGTAGATATGCTTGATTATTCTATATATCTCATATTTCAGGGAACTTAGTGGAGAAAAAGCAGAATACCTGGAAATCAAAATGCAGGTATTCTTAAAGCCACTGTAAATCTTTATTACATACTTTTTCATGAAATTTTTGTTATACACATGTGTGTGATACACAGAATATGTTCACAAATTGTCACAACTGTTTCTTATCTATCTACTTGTCAACTATGTCTCTTCACCCTGGTGACTTTAAGGTTCCTGGTACTCCTCTAATATATGTAAAAATATGCATTGCTAATCTAAACAAGAACATGATGACTAAGGGCATACAATAACTTTATTGATTCTTTTAAACTACTGCTGTGTAATGTATTTTACAAATTAATAGCACTTACCACCACATGCTAAGCCAGCTGCCCTCCACCAATAAATATCAAATTAAGAAAACTGAACAAACTGATTAAACAGCAGAAATATACAAGGACAATATTGCTAAACTGTTGTGTTGTTGGTACCGATGCAGCTATTTTCAGTGTTCCCAACTGCAGCATTGTAAAATGCTCACATATTTCTCATGCTAATGGGTGAATAAATATATCATTATTTGTATTCCTTTCTATTTGTTTTCTATTTCCTAAAGTCAATCTTGTTTTGAGGCTGTTTTCCTGGTAGCTCATCTTACTTCTTATAATCTTATTTCTTAAGACTGGCCTCCAGCTTACTGCAGCCCTTCACTTATGTTGTACATTTTATTCCCACATGATTCATTGTATTTGGTGATGCTATTTACTTAGCAATTGTTCTTCATGCTATGAGTTCTCTGAGACAAAGCAATGCATTTTGTTTTACACTTTTGTTTATTCATAGATAGTAAATTTGACACATATTCAATAATTCACTGTGAGATTTAAAGGATGGGGATTGATATTTATTACAAAAAGAGATTCAATTCAAGCTAATTATTCTCACAAATTGATGCCAGTACTTTGAAGAAAATATTTACATTTCTATATATTTCTTGTTTATCAATAACATCAATAGATGCATACAAAATTTCTTATCTTTCTAGACTTTCAGTGACAGTATTTATTGTATTTGTAATCTGAATTAAAGAGTAGAGCTACAGCTCCAAACCATGTGAATATGCAGCTATGTATGAAGAACCTAGAGAGATTCTGACTGGTCTGGTCCAGAGATCATAGGCTATAGATTTTCAGAGATTTTGACTTCATATTGTTAAATGATACATCACCAGAGCTAATAAAGCAACCATCTTAAGTGAAAGATGATGAAAACAATTTGAAGATATGTATAAAAATAAAGCCAAGGAAATTACTCCATTTGTATTTATGATCTAATAGTAATAACCCATGCAAAGCTTTTAAAATATATATTTAAATTTAATATTCACTATTGCCACCTGTATTTGCTGTTATTTATATTTCAATTATTAGAAAATAAAGAACCATTCAGGAAGTTGTCAAGATTTGTAAAGGTAAATGCTAGAGTAAAGATAAGATTTAAGGGGTATGTTCCTGCCATGCTGTCCTGTGGGTGGTATTCTAGACCCAGTAACTGATGGTGAATGCCAGGCTTCCATATTTATGCTGGATAAGAAATACACAGTCTAATTTCTTCATCTTCCAAACTGACTCTTTCAGTTTAAGGCACTTGAGTAAAAGTCTACTATGTTATATGAAATTTTACCACCAGTTGGTGATATTCATAAAAAATACACTCGTAATAAATAATTTAAATCGACTCAGATTTTGTAAAATTCTTGATTGTTTCTGCCTAAAATACATAAATTTTTAAATGGAAGGCCCAAATCTCTGAGAAAGTTACTTGTGTTGACACTTCTAGCTAATTGATGGCTACTCACGTTTGGATATTTTGAGACTTAAACCTCTTTGCTTTGAATTCAACTATATTCTACATATTTAAAGATAGGACATTGTTGTTAACAGCAGTCAAAAATGTAATGGCATGACCCACCTGATTATTCAAGGTGGATGACCCTGGAATTGATCAAAGTCCAATAAGTTATGAAAAATTGAGAATGACTGGTGACAGCAAGAGCAAATATAATTTATACTCAAGATACCTGAATTATGAATGCAACAGTATTGACTCTGTAATTCCCTTAGTCCCTGGAAAGACTGTTAAAAGTTATGATTTAGAATAAGGGTCAAATCATAAAAATCTTGCTAGCATGGAGATTTGATGACTTTCAGATATTCTGGAGAATATTCAAGCACTTTGAATATTTTCCCATGAGTAATACACTTTATAATCAGCAACGATAGTCACAAGTAGAAGGATTTCCAAAGAATGTCTTCTGGCATGCCACTTTCTCAAAGTGTTCAGCTCTAGCAGCAAGGGTACATATGATGCATGAGAAAGAAGACAGGAGTTAGATTTCATCATCTAATAAAACATTATACTGGAGATGTTATTTCACTTTTGTGCATACTGTAGTCACTTTTAAAAGGAGAGCATCAGATCTTCAAAGGGTATTTTAATTATAAAATGCTGAAATTCTCTTTAAGCCTAGTAGGAGTGCTGGAAACTCATGGTTATTTTGTCAGAAAATATACATTTTAATTGACTCTTGAAAGACTCAATTCATTGAAGTACACTAATAAAGTATTTATTAAAAGCATCTTATGATACAAAAGGGATTTTAGTGTTTCTCATAGCAGTTTCCCTAATGTTTTTCAATGATGAGATAAATAATCAAGGAAAATTCTTTTTGCAACAGCTGGCACAAATACAGAAAACAACCAATTAAAATGCAGAGTTATGAAACCCAGTTCCTAATGATACATTAAAAAAACCCAACTCTTACAGCTATGATTCAGGAAACACTGCAAAGGAGAGGTGTAAGACTGTTATAGTCAGAAGGTAAGGGAGTTTGCTGTCAGAGTGTGTCTACTAGGAAATCAGAAGCTACACACATAAAGCCTGAGCAGCATTGCTGCCTAAACACCTTCCGAACAAGGGCAACAATAGTAGATATGCCAAAGTGGATGGGAGAAATTCCACGAGGCTTAGCTGTACACAGAGAACTAGAGGGAACCAGGGAATGTTGAGAGCAGGAGAAATAATCTTCCTGAAGGAAGAGCTTACCAATTGCTCACTGAACACCAAATGCTAAAAGCTAAAAACATACACACAACTGACATTATATAGAATTAAATGGTTGTATATATGTATTTAGGAATATATATGAATATATATTACTGCTTTCAAAAAGATTGTAACTTGATACTTTTAAATTGAAAAATATATTTTTGTCTTGTTCATGAACCATATGCATTCAACAATAATTAATGAGAAAAGAGGCCATGAATTTTAAAGAGATTAAAGGAGGGCTATATAGGAGAGTTTGGAGGAGAGGGAGAAATGGTATATTTATATTATAATTTCAAAATAAAAATTAAAAATGTTCAAAACTGAAAAATATGGACAGTCACCTGAACTTCGAGAATATAGAGACAGAATAAGACATAAATAAATATAAAGACATGCATAAGTACAAAGGAAGTATCACTGTAGAATACCATTAGTTAGCAATTGCCAAGAATTTGGCAAATATAATTATAAATATGAAATTACTAGGGAAATGGTATCTGTAGTGTTTAAAATAAAACCCATAAAAAACATTAATGAACTTCCAATTATGATAGTTACTGCCATAGTGTTGGTTCATGGTTCTCATTCTGAGAAACATGAAAAAGTCCATTTAACAGTGTGGCACTTGTCTGGATCATGATAACCAAATCAATCAGGGAATCTGATACTTGCCAGAGTGATAAGCTATTATGTACAAATCTTTTTTTCATTACTTAATTAATTAATTTACTTTACATTCTAATCCCAGCTTCCCCTCCCTCCTCTTCTCTCAGTCCCTCCCTCTCACCTCCACGTGTTCTATGCCCCCTCCCTTTCTCCTCAGATAATGGGAGACCTCTCATGGATATCAACCTGCCCTGATAAATCAAGTTATAGTAGAACTGGGTGCATCTATTGAGTCTAGACAAAGCCATACAAAGGAAAGGGATCCAAAGGCAAGCAAGAGAAATCAGAGACTGATTCTGCTGTTTAGATGTCACACATGAGGACCTATCTGTATATCTGTTATATATGTGTAGTGGTATAGGGTCCATTCCATCATGCATACTCTCTGGTTGTTGGTTTAGGCTCTCTGAGAATCTGTGTGGTGAGGTTAGTTGATTTTATATGTTCTTATGGTGTAGTTGACCCCTATGGTTCTTTCAATCTTTATTTACCCTCCTCCACAAGATTCCCCAAGTTCTACCTAATATTTGGCTGTGGATCTCTGCATCTATTTTCATCAACTGCTGGATGAAGTCATTCAGATGACTGTTATGCTAGTTTCTTGTCAGTACATATTGCATAATATTATTAATAGTGTCAGATGTTGGTACTCTCTCATGACAAGGGACCCAAGCTGGGCCAGTCATTAGTTGACAATTGCTTCATTTTTGCTCCCTCTTATAGGCAGGGATAACTGTGGGGTAAAGGTTTTATGTCTGAATTGGTATCCTCATCCCTCTATTGAAAGTCTTGCCCAAGCTGTCCTCTGAGAGGCTCTAACCAGCAGCTGACTCAGACAGATACAGACATCCAGAGCCAAACAGTGGATGGAGCTTGAGGACTCTTAAAGAAGAATAGGTGGAAGGATTGTGGGCCCTAAGGAGATAGGAACTGCACAGGAAGATCAACAGAGTAAACGAACCTGAACCCTTGGAGCTCTCAGAGACTGAATCACCAACCGTGGAGCATACCTAGTCTACACAGATCTAGCTCCATGGGCTGAACCTAGGCCTCCCTGCACATATGTTGTAAATGTGCAGCTTGGTTTTCATGTAGGTCTCAAACATCTGGAGTGGGGGCTATCCCAAAACATGCAGCCTGTATATGGAATATGGTCTTCTAAAAAAAAAAAAAAAAAAAAAAAAAACAGTTGTTCAGTTAAAAAAAAAAAAAAAGAAAGTCTTGCCCATTTACAGGAGATGACTATTTCATGTTCCATATTCCCTATTGCCAGGTGTCTTAGGTAGGGTCACCCTCATATATTCTTGGGAGTTTCCCTTGTTCTAGGTTAGCTCAGTTGGTCAGAATGTGGTACTTATGTACAAATCTTACATTTGCCTGAGTGATATAACATGTTTAGCCTCAAAATCTAAGGCTAAATGTGAGAGTATTTCCACATTTATATATTTTTTCTAGGCTGAAAAAAATTAGTATCACAGTTTTGCTAAACGTACATAGCAGTCTAATTTTCAATATCACATTTATCTTCTCTTTCTCTTTCACTAATGTTAGAGAAGTAATTATACTCATATGAAGTAAATAATGGACAACACAGTATTACTCACCACTGGATCATCTATCTATCTATCTATCTATCTATCTATCTATCTGTCTGTCTGTCTGTCTGTCTGTCTGTCTGTCTGCCTGTGTGTGTGTATGTTGCGTGTTAGCATGCACACAAGCACGTGTGAGTGTGTGTTCTGAATTTAACAATTTCTTTCATGTAATACATATGGATTAATTTCATTAGGTTTAGAAGAGTTTTATTTCATTCTTTATTAAGCAGTTCTTACTGATTATTTTTGTTTCTTCTTTAGAATAAAAAATTGAGTCTTTTCTACAGTTTAATTTTCAAATTTGTTTTTCTTCTATTATTTTCAGAGTTTTGGTTTTTAACACAAATATTAACTTTGAACGTCCTATTCTTATTCATTTTCCATCCCAATTACCTTACTATTTACACCTTTTAGTAAATATTTTAATTTTAATACATTACTTGGAATAAAAATACATTTATATCTTATTCATTTGCCATTTAAAGTTATTTTTTTCTCCTGAGCCACTTATTTGCTTGTTAATTTCTATTTGTTTTCCCATTGGTTGCAAAGTAAGAATTTTTAATCATTTCCCACTATATATATATATATTTATGTGTGTGTGTGTGTGTGATCACATTTGCCTTGTTTCAACACTAATTTCCCACTTTTAGACAAGAAGGAATCTATAATTAAAATAGATGCACTTATAGATCTAAATTTGGCATATTAGTAATGAAGTTGATTGCTTTTGCTTATCCTTAGGTTGATTAAACTTTCATTCTCTGCTATATAGACAAGTGATGGGCTCAGTTTCAGAGCTATTCTGTCAAAATTTCATGCTCTTTTCAAGATGAAGTTTTCATTGGTCAGGTAGTTTAAGATGAGACATATAATTAACAATACCACTATTGTAGTACCTCTAACATTAGCTATTCATTTGGGACTTACATACTAAGCAAAGGTAGAGATGCTGAGATTAGTTCATAATCAATTATCCATTCAGTGGTATGTTTGGAATAAATACTCTTTTATAAATAAATAAGTAGCAAAAAAGATAAGCTTTCAATGCTATTCTTGTTAGTGTCTAAATTAAAATAGTTTTTTTTTCCTGTAAGTATCTATTACTAAATAAGTAGATCATATTTTAAAGATAATGTCAGCAACATAGATAAGACTTATCTAAAATAGCTTTTCCCTCACTCCAGCACTATTAATGTGGCTAAGTGAAATGTACACATGCTAATTTTGTATATCCCTTGCTCTTGTGCATCAGCCCCACACAAAGAGTGCAAATGGATCTTGGATGTAATTATAACTAAATGCAACATGAAATATACTGCCTATTCTCTGTGAAGTATACTGTCAGAGAGAAGCTTGGTCAAATTCATGGATACCAAGTGGCAGGGCAGGAGTTTCGACAGGGTAGTAAGGCAGGCAGATAAACAAAAACTAAGAGTGCATGAAGGGCCCTTATTTTGTATACTAACCTAAAAGCATTAAAACAATTTTTACTATATTCTATAATTTTACTTTTTAAATTACTTTGTGCAAAAGAAGATGCATACCAAAGATTTTCCAAAATATTTTCAGACCTAGATTTCAATACTCTCTAATAAACTTTTATTCCTGTTTGTGAACATGTGGTACAGGTGTGTGTGTGTGTGTGCATGTGTGCATGTGTGTGTGTGTGTATGTACATGTACTTGTGCATGTACATGTGTGTGTGTTTTAGTCACTCTCCATCTCATTTTTTGACCCAGATCTCTCACTGATCTCTGTGGTGAGCTCCTTCTAGTATTGGAACTGTAGATTCTATGATGCCCTCTTTTTTCATGAATGTGTTGATTTTTAAACTCAGATCACCATGCTTTGTAGCAGGTACTTTATTGAAAAAAGAACCTTTGCATTTATAGGCTTTTATTTCATTAAAGAAATTTTTAGTTTCCTTGAGTAGCACAAAATAATTGTTTTCCATGATTTTCAAGAAACATATTACAGTATTATAGAACATTGTAATTTGAAACGTCTTTTACCTTAATAGCTATGATACCTTCATCAAGATACTCCACTTTTCCTTTTCACTGCCCCAGACACCATTAAACCATATTGACTGCAAATATTTATAGTTTCCATTTCTCCTCCACAATAGCATAATGTCAGTCTACAAGGCCAGCTTAGATAATATAGAAAAGCCATGCCTCAAAACAAAGAAGCAAACAAACGAACATGAAAGACCTTTGCATGCTAGGCTGTAAAATGTGTCAGTGGTATGACTAGATATTCTTTTTGTACAACTCATACTTCCATAAGTATTCAGGTTTCAGAGCAATTGCAGAAATTGTTACAAAAATCACCCTTGGTATGAAGCATTGTAAGCACTGTGTCTAGTCTTTCACTTATAAGCTATGACACTGAGCATTCCACTTAACCTAAGACTTAGTCTCCTTGTCTCCAAACATGGCCTTAATGATGCCATCCCCTCTGCGGATTACTTTTCAACAGAGTCAATGGGGTGTGAGCAGTGCTGACTCCATGAAACTTGTAAAAACAATGTGAATAATAGACATATCAAGTATGAGAATGAGAGAAGAAAGTACAGTGAATTGTTATTGCTATTTTATGGTTTTTGTAGTAAAGTTATATATTAGTTCTAACTTTTTTTCATCATTTTCTGACTGAGGTGCAGTGAAGTGCAGCAACTGTCTTAAAAATAAAGAAAGCCTAGATTATAACAGAAATGGATTCTGTGACCTCC
The DNA here is from genome assembly GCA_021653895.1 of Mastomys natalensis. Classification (NCBI taxonomy): domain Eukaryota; kingdom Metazoa; phylum Chordata; class Mammalia; order Rodentia; family Muridae; genus Mastomys; species Mastomys natalensis. The sequence continues at coordinate 415,211 of JAJTUV010000689.1, forward strand.
TCTTTATCACTTAAGTAATACTGTTATATTTTTCAGATCTATTAAAATGGCATGTGATGTAGTGTTGTAAACTAAAATAAGAATATTTTGCACCGCCCCTTAAGTAGCAAAAGACTAGGGGACTATTTTCCTGGGGCACATTCTTACAGTAGTTTGAAATAAAATTCATCTTTGGTAGAAATTATCTAACCAGTTACGCTGAAATTTATCCTTTTATTTTCTCAACAGTAATGAAAACTCGGTATGGCTGTCTCTGTTTACCATGATTCCCTACTGTGGCAGTGAAGACACAGACCTAGAGAGGTTCAATATTTTGACCTTAGTCATACAGCTAGGTACCAGGTCAGATACACTGGCCTCCTTATCCAGAATGATCTCCCTCTAAAATACTAATGCAAGTGCAAAAACAAAAAGAGCTCAGTTTTCTCCAATACTTGGTCTTCTTAAAAATCATTTGCCAGGTGCTGCTTCTTCCCCCACCCCAAATAATTTTGAGGGATATAATTGTTTAAAACTCTTTTGTCATTTAACATTTCAAATATACTAACAGATGGCTTCTCCCATCTCCAGGCAGATGATGGTTCAGAAATAAGTGGTGTTGCGAGATTTCTTGGGAACACTTGGGGACAGGAAAGACAGCTGTCACTGAATATCTTAATTACAGAATTTACAAAGCTCTAATTAATGTAATGGTACTTTTATGATTATATTAATGTTATGACCATTGGGGCGTTTGTTGCTGAACTCATTTGGCAGGATAATTTGGAAGTCATTGTGGATTTTAAGGCTAACAACTGTTATGTAAGCTTGACGATTTCTGTCCTTACCCTTGAAATAAAAAATTAAAAAATTATCCCATGTCTAATAATGTAGCTGTATATGTATCTGTAGAGGTTCATATTCACTAAACATAGGAATACAAGGATAAAGAATCTTTTAGTGGACAATAAATTACCAGGCATGATAGAATTGACTGAGAAAAACTCAGTATTACAGCCTAGGAGCTCATCCAGTTGTTGTTTCCAGAAACTGACTGTGTGACCCTGAAAAAATAATTTTGTCTTTTCTGAGCTTTATTCTATTTAAATTAAATGGAGAGTACATTAATATCTATCTTTCTTAGTCATAACAAGGACAATCAGGTTGCAACCAAATAATTCTGAGGTTATCTTTTCTGTTTGTTTATATGAGCCAGGTTTCATGTAGTGTATAGGCTGGCTGGGAACTTACTTGGTAACTAACGATGCTGGTGAACTTCTTATGCCTTTGTCTCCATGCACCAAGTGATGACACCACAGGCTTGTGCCAGCATGCCTAGGCTTATACAGTCTTTGGGATAGCAGATCAGGGTTTCCTGAATGACTGACAGGCACTCTACAGCCACACTCCCAATCTATACTTCCTCTTTTATATATGGTTTATTCTTCTATACATAATTATACATTTAAAAATATCCAAATGACTTCATGAGAGCTAGATAAAATGAAAACTGAGGTTCAAAATTTAAACTAATGATTTATACCTGCTATTTCAATGGCTACCATTGCTTTTTTGGTATTTGAAGAAGATATTAAGAATCAGGAAAATTTCTGGCTTTGATAGTTAAGTTTGGACCATACCTCTGAGATATGGCTTTGTAATCATAGTGAGCTTCATCCTCTCATTAGTTGCAGCTTTAACAAAATGGTGTTTGATTATTAGTGATAGGTATAATTTAGAATAGTCATGTGAAAGCACAAAGAAAATATCGGCTCAAACTCCTGGATCAGATGTCCATCATTTTATCTCCTATTTGCAGATCTCAAATTGAGGTTAGCGCTATAGACCTCACTGCCTCAAACATAAAAGAATAATAAAAATGTGATTTGCAAATAATTGATTATTTTTGTACTTGGGCTTTTATAATATCTATTCTAATAGTTGTCTACTGAGTTTTATGTGAAAGGAGATATATCTGCATTATCTATTAAATATTCAAACATATCTGATTTCATCTAAATATTCTATTTTAAATTATATCTAAAGTTGACTAATTACTTTGTAATTACTGTACAATACAATGTGAGTTTGGAAATAAAATGTTTCATACAAATATAACATCAATTTCAAAACAATTGCTACACCTTATTTTTATTAATTGAATGCATTCACTATTAATTTTGATATGTTTACTATGTTCTCTTTGTCTCTTATTTTCTACAATATTACCTTTCTTACTGTCTTTCAAGATATATTTTGGTCTGGGTTTATTATTATTATTATTATTAGTAGTAGTAGTAGTAGTAGTGGTAGTAGTATTGGTATTTCACAAAATTACATACACCAAATTATGAATTAAGGTTGTGCTCTTCACTATGTTGTGTCCTATCCAACTGCATACTCAGTACATGAGAGGCAAGTGATGATAAGCATTGTATGAGTGAGTTATCAACTATGCCAGTAGGATGTTCTTACTGCCATGACATAGTTTTCTTAAAAAATTTATTGGGCCTTATAATGATTGGATGATTGAGAAAGTAGAAGCATTGTCAATTATAGAATAACACATGAAGTGATATGAGTGAACAGAAATATTTACAAACAACATTTTTAAGTTTTAATATTCATATATCCTGGTATACATTGTTAAGCCGTATTAAAGAAATGTATATATAAGACAAAAAGGTGACTTTTATCAGAAAGTTAAAATTGTGGGCCATGTTCTCCTGCTGTCTTCTATCCCCTCTGGCTCCTACAGTGTTTCCTTCCCCTCTTCTGTGGGGCTCCTTAATCTTAAAAGGCAGGAACTTGATGAAGTCCTCTGATTTAGACTGTCTTCATAAAGTCTGGCTGTGGGTCTCTGCATCTGCTCATATTTGCTGCTGGAGGAAACCTCAGATGATGACTGGACAGCACACTGATGTACGAATTTGTAAGAATACCTTGTTCAGCCACAGTATGAGAACTTTTGCCTTGTCTTATTGTATCTGTTTTGTTCTGATTGGTTAGGTTCTCAGAGTTTGAATCCCTGACCAAAACAAACAAACAAACAAACAAACAAACAGCAAAACAAACAAAACAAAACCCCTGGCTCTCTAAATTAAGACTACATTAAGATTTCATACTTGAGATAGCCCGGGATATCACATGGTAAGAACCAGGGGAAATACGTGTATGTGCTTCTACTTGTCTCTTCTCTCTCTCTTTTCCCCCCTTTTGTCCTTTTTTATTGGTTATTTTATTTATTCACGTTTCAAATGTTGTCCCCCTTCCCAGTTTCTCCCTCACAAACCCCCTATACATTCCTTCCTGCTTCTATGAGGGTGCTCCCCCACCCAACGACCCACTCCCGCAGAATGTTATTCTTATTGCTGTTGTAAGAAGGGAAAATGCTGAATGCTGATAAAGATAAGGGGAAATAAACTCTGATCAATTCATACGGAATTGCAAACTTGTAAAAAAATCTGTTGACATAATTGTTGGGATCTAATAAAACACACACAAACACACACACAAGAACAAATTTGTATCAAATGCTAATGATACAATTAATTAACATAAGAAAATAAAAAATTGACACATCCACTGAAAGTAATAGTCAATAAATTGCTGATATATTTATAAAATAAACTAATATGGAGTAAAGAATAAGCTAAACACATAGGTTTTTTAATCTTCTAAACACAATATGGAATAAAAGACGCTAGAAACAAGAGAACACAAAGATTCAACTTTTGTAAGTAAACAGAATGTACATAACTTAAGACAGTAGCTGGTTGAGAGCTGAGGAATTTGCCAGGTTCTGTCAGCTTTCTCTTTTCATCTCTATAAAATGTACAAGTGTGCATATTTGCTTTTTACAGGATCCACTATCCTGTACATCACACTCATACTCAAATAGAAGTTTTCTTATTTTTTTAGAGAAGGAAGAAAATACAATGTCTGAAGTCAAAAGCTATCTGGAGCTATATTCAGATAACATATCTCTAATAATCAGATCAGTTGTGCTCCCCATAACTCTTTATATTTTGGATAGACAAGACAAACGTTTTTAACATAGTAAATTTAGGTATTGTACAAAACTGAATGCTAGATGAACAACAGCAACAACGGTTCTCAGGTAAACAGTTGTGGGTTGACGCGGTGGCAGAAAGGTTGAAGGAAAATGAAAGTAAGTCAATGGCTGGTACATGGTCTGTTCTGGTGTCTTTATTCAACTGAGGTTTTGCCTTTGGTTGTGGAAGATTGAGTGAGTGGCTCAACTGTGTTTATGTTGCCAGGGATAAAAGCACAGTTTGAGTTGAAATACAGTGTCCAAAATGCTCCTCTCTCATTATGTGACTTCCAGCATTCAATCCCCAATCTGGTGAGTATGACTTATGGGCACAAAATAAGACTCACTGTGATATTAACAAAATATTTTAAACACACCAGCAGAATAGGTTTTGAAAAGCAAACACTGATTCTTGTTTTTAAACTTACATGCTATTGTTTCTGATGTCAAGAGCAGCCTCAGTGAATTGTCTTCATTTCCTATCAGTAAGACATATTTCTCAAGCAGTATCTTTCCTTGGAAGAATGTCTTACTGAGTGAAATTGATGTCTTTCTATAAGCCCCTGTCTTCCTTCTCGCACCAACATCTTTGTCTCAACACAATATCTCAAACCTTATGACATTATCTACTTTTTTAAATAGGCTACAGACCATGAATACATTAATGAGGACAAAATCAAATGTGCAGAATTTTAACCTAAACATATCTGACTTCAGTATTAAAGATTTGTTTTAATTAAATCAGTAAATGGTCATGAAGCCTCAATAAATCTGTCAGTTTCTGAGACTGAAAATGGAATTCAACCTTTCTCTAATACTTTCTCCTCATCCACCATCCACTTTTGGATTTGTACTGGGCTTTTGGGTGCCAGTCAAGGTTCCCACTGCCCAGGAAATAATGCACATGAGCAAATGCCAGTTTCATATAATTTAGAAGAAAGAGCTGCATTTGCAGGTGATATACATAAAAATAAAATTTATACTCTTCCCCACAGAATAGGCTCTGGTCAGCAGAGCACAAATCAATCTGTTTGCTCCTAACTTTAAATTTCCATAAGTCATTACATAGTTCATAATCACATTGATATAACTGAATTGAATTTTCAGAGATTATTCTATGTGAGAAAGGACTTTCAGCTATTTAAACTGCTGCTATTCAATAGATAAGGTCTGTCAAGTCTGACCTCTGTTTTACATTAAATTTCTGACCTAATTTCCATTTCTCTCTGGGTTCTCATTTCCTCCAATGGAGAGGTCTAAGACATTTTCTTATTGGCCACTCTCATATTTCCAAACACAGAGGAGTGTAAAGAAAGATAAGCTTGCAGATGTGACTGGAGGGGCTGTAGTATCTAATTAGGAAGCGTACAGACATAGGGGTCAGCCCTTCCACCTCTTAAATATGAACGCTTTCCCATAATGCTACTTGCTTTGGATAGTTTGCTGAGTCTTTGTAAGCTTCAACTCCCTCATCTGCAAAGGGGAGATAGTATTAGCATCTGCCTCACTTTTTTCCCCACAAGAATTCAATGCAAGCAGGCAATTTGGTGTTTGTTCATTGGAAGATATTCTATTAACCATCATCATTATATTTTTTAAATAATTTGGACTATGGATTTCAAATACCATAGTAAAACCAAACAAATAGAGCATAGAGAAAATAGAGAAATCTAGGCAAAATCCTGTGTGCATGTAGTAATCATTGAGTCCAGAAGAGAGAGTCAGGTTACAAATCTAAGGAGTTACAAACAGTTGTGAGCCACTATGTGGTGCTTGGAATTGGTTCTATGTGTGTGTGTGTGTGTGTGTGTGTGTGTGTGTGATATTTGTGTGTGTGGGGGGTGTTGTACCCATAGAGGACAGAAGACAAGTTGGATTCTCTGGATCTAGAGATAAGAATGGTAGAAAGTTTTTTTATTCCTGAATTGTTTTACTCATTTCTAACATATTTTGTCATTTATTTTATTTATTTATTTATTTATTTATTTATTTATTTTACACTCCAGATTTCATTCCCCTTCCCTGGTTCACCCTCCAACTGTTCCGCATCCTATGCCTCCTCTCCAACTCCATCTCCAAGAGGTTCATAGCAGCCTTGTTTGTGATAGTCAGAAACTGGAAACAACCCAGATATCCCACAACAGAACAGTGGATATAGAAAATGTGGTTCATTTACACAGAGGAATACTACTCAGCTATTAAGAATGAGGACATCCTGAGTTTTGCAGGCAAATGGATGGAAGTAGAAAATATCTTCCTGAGTGAGGTAACTCAGACCCAAAAGGGCATGCATGGTATGTACTTACTAATGAGTGGATATTAGCCAAAAAAAAAAAAAAAATGAGTACAGAAAAGGAAGTTTTAAAACATTGGAATGAAGCATAAAGATACATGTAAACTACATCTTTGCTCTAACTAAAGAAGAATACACTGTGGCTTATATATAGGACATATTTATTCCCCAACATCTGGAGACAATGAATATCAATGTACCATCAGACTGGCTACAGTCTCACTCCCACATCTTGGTTCAGAGATAGCTTTCTGCTATCAGGAAGAAGACTGGGAAGATTTCACCTCTTTTATACATGATAAATTCCTTTTCCTTATTTCAGGTTGCCAACTGGCTTGTATGATCACCCGATGGAGGTTACACTAGGTCAGGTGTTCTAGTTTCATTCAGTTTCTTTGCTAAAACTCTGGCTAAAAGCAATTTGAGGAGTGGAGGGTTTATTAGGCTTACACTTACAGATCACAGTCCATTAGGTTAGACATGCAAGGGAGGAACCTGAACACAGAAATATGAAAAATGTTGCTTGCTAGATTATTCGATGGCTCTAGCCATCTGCCTAGGGAGTAGTGAGTTGTAGTCTCCTGTATGAACTGCTAATCAAGACCATCTCCCAAATACATACCCATAGCCTAATTGCAGCTAAGAAATTTCTTAATTTAAGTTTTCTTCTTGGATGAATTTAGGATAGGTCAAGTTGGAAACTAAAGGTAACTAGTACAGTAGGAAAGAATAAATAAAATATCCATTAATAAGCAAATAAATAAATTATTAATGCATGTAACCGCCCGTTCTGCCCCATGTTTGGGGCCACTCTCTCCTAGGCGAGCTGCTGCTCCGGTCTGTGTGTCAAGGTCTATCTAGCAAGAGAGAGAGTGGGGATGGAAGGGCAAGAGACACGAGCAATGGAGACAAGACAGGGTGTGTGATTAAGTCTCCTTTACTGAAAGGAAATCCTAGGTATATATAAGCACAAGCAGGGGAATGCAGCTGAAGACACTTTACCACATGCATCTTGCAGCTGGGGCATTAAACAACAAAACAAGATATGGGAGAAAAACAAGATGTTTATCAGAGTGTGCTCAGCTGTTGTGGGTTGTTGAAAATAAGTCTCTTGTTAGGGTATATGGCCTGAGATGGTTGCAAAGATGATAGCCGCTTTCTGCTAGGAGTCGGCTCCAAACAATGCAAAGAATGAAAATAAAGATAGCTCGGTGGTAAAAATATTTCCTGTGTATCCCAGAGACCTAAGTTCAATTTCCAGAATCGACATAAAGGTGAAAGGAGAGAATCAACTCCTGAAGGTTGTCCTCTAACCACACATTGTGCTGGGTTTTGTACATCATTTTCTCCTACACATAGACAATAATAATAACAGTATAAACATTATAAAGGAATAATAGAGACTACTCTAGCTCTGTTATTACTTCTTATATGTACACTAATCTAATCCATGAGGCTTATATATCATCATGATGGAAGTTAGATTAACATGTGGATTTTTTTGAAGGAAGTATACATTTAGAATATGCTAAACTCTTCTTCTAAGTTTCTTATAACTTCACACATACAACATACAAATAATACCAACAAACATGCATATGAAAGTGTGTATATATGTATATCTACATATTTTTATCTACAAAAAAATCTAAGAAACATCTATATTAACTTAAAGATATCTAAATTGAAAGAAAAATGAGTTCTAAGAAACTGGTAGGAAATTCAGGAGTGCATTTCTTAGTATAATTTAAATATTAGAAACACTTTGACCTAGGCCCTCATTTTTCTCTTATTTAGCTGAGAATTTCTCAGGGTGTATTTTTATATTACATTATGCATATAGAATTTCCCATAATCAGATAAGTTTGGCAAATGTTGCAAATTCCATTTCCCTACTGAAGATTCCTATCGAATAGTAACATAATGAAATGTTTGCATGTTTCTCCAGCTAAGCATACCCTTGCATTTTACCCTTGCTGAGCCCAAGTTCCGAAGGTGTACTTGACAAATACGACATTTTTATGTTAATAAATATGAATGTATCTACTCTTTCCTTCCTGAATTTTGTGAAAACATAGACATTCATCAGAGGCACAAAATACCTTTAACACAACAAAAGTACTATAAAAACAGAGCAATACCATTTAGGAGAGGTGATATGCTTTAGAATCTTAGGGAATTCCATTCATAGGTCATACTATTATCATGTTTCCATCAATGATGTCTTCAATCCTCTATTCATTTTAGAAAGCTTCATATCAATGATTGCATTACAAGAAGCTAGGATGGATTTTATGGTTTTGAACTCTATGAGAGACTTCTACCATACGTTTATAAGACAGCGTATGAGGTACATAGTCAGCTATCAGGATTCTTATCTTAATGCAGCAATAAATTGAAATGATAACCAAAAATCTTTGTATTTCTTTTCTCGACTGTTATTATTATAGAGTATGTCATGCATGTCAAAAAGCATGCAAACTACTTGAAGTGAGACATCAGAAAAACAATCTGCTTAAGGTCTCATCAGTTAGTAGCATTTATGGTGCTTACAGCTAAGGGTCTCATAGCTGGCAGAGTCACAGAGCTGCCAAGTTGTCATTTCCATAAGAAATATGGGGAAATTCCAGTGAATATTACACAGGATATGTAGAAGAAGCTGAAGCTGAGTTGTCCTTCTCTGTGGGAAGCAGAGATCTCTGTAAATATCATTCATTACATTACAAAAATCAATTAGTGATGATATATTATCATAACTATTTTATTATCAGATACGTCTACCTATACTTTAAAACAAAGCATTTCAGCAATTACACATTAGTAAAAGGCCAAAATGACTTTTATGAGAGTATATGAATGTCTTACTTTCTCAGGAAAGTTCATAAAGAGGTATGTGCACAAAATATTTTTGGATCTATTAAAATCTACCATGGGATTAAAGTAACATCAATAACCACCTGAGGCCTAGAGGGCATTTGGCTGCTGAAAAAGCAATAGCATTTACTTAATTAGTTTATTTTTTATCTTAGAAGAATAAGCTTAAAGGCATCAGTTTCATTTGCACTATGGCAAAAGGTGATGTCAATCTCGGGGGAACTGGCTCTTGATTAACACATATAATCACTTTTTTCTTAGGTAATTTTGCTTACTTTGTCGTCAGTATTCCACAGGGACACATAAAGTGTAGTGACATATGGTAATGAAGAATATTGCTAAAGAACATAGCTATATTTCATTATTCCTAAATTAGTTTTATTTCAATGGCAAAGAAGAATGCAAGCCAAAACAACTGAGCTGTTTTTTTAATAGGGATCAAATTATCACACTATTACAAAATTAGGATCAGTATTGATTAATTGTTTTACCAAAAATGAAACTCTGTATACTATATTTATTTTTAAAAAACTGTATGGAAGTTTTTTTTCATGTCTTGACTAAAGTTTCCCTCCCTCTCTCTCCTTTCCTACTTGTCCCTGCCTCCTATTCCAATCCCTCCATTCTTCACCCTTTCTCTTCAGAAAAGGGCAGGCGTCCCTTTGGAGTTGGAAAAAGTACTTTAATTGGATGTGTTTGTATTCTTGAATGGAATTGAATTAAGTTGTAAAATATCTACAATGTCATAGCAATTAATTCTGGAATTGCATACAAAACAATTATAAACAAAATATATATGGTTATTTTTCCTCTTTTCCAAAAAGAGCTTACTTTAGTGTTTTTTATTTTTGCTTTACCTTTATCTTTAGTATAGAATAGACTTTATTTGGAGCATGGGGAGGGGAGTTAAGAGGTTAAGAAAGGCAGAGAAAGGCAGAGAGAGAGAGAGAGAAAGAGAGAGAGAGAGAGAGAGAGAGAGAGAGGAGAGAGAGAGAGAGAGAGAGAGAGAGAAAGAGAGAGGGAGAGAAATAGAGGCCAGCCATGAGCATGTGGAAACAGAGGGGGATGGGGGGGAGGGAAATGGGGAGAGAGCAGGAGCAGGAAAGGAAGAGAAAGAGAACGAGAGGAGCAAGAGTATTTAGTCATTTTAAATATCAAAACTTTAATATAATTAGAGAATTTACTTGGATATACTTTTTCAAGTGAAAAAAATACATAGAGGTTTTGAAGGAAGAAGAGGTAAGGGAGAAATTCAGTAATTACTTTGTTATCTCAAAAATAACATTAAAAGAGACATTTAGGACTTAAAAAAAATTGGCTGATGCCTAACATGCAGCAATGTTAACTTTTCAATAAATTATCTACTATTGGGATTAAAATATTTATATTTATTTTCATAAATATCATTAAAGTTTAAGTTTCCTCTGAGCTTAAATGGCTAATATAATCAGAAATATTTTTCATGTGAAAATGAGAGTATCTACATTTTTGGTAAAAACATTATTTTAGATTTGATAATTAGAGCAATTAAAAGCTTTTTGGTTTTTTGTTCATTTTTTTTCCTCTAGAATACCACATGTTGTGGCTTTCCCAATGCTTGGTATGATAAAATTAAAGTCAAATAGATTTCAATAAAATTGGGTAAGTTTAATTTTTCAATATATGCATTTTAAAAAATATCCAGATATTGAGGACATACAAATTAAATTTATACATAAAAGTAACTGCTCCATACATAAAATGGAATTATCTAATTTAGATGAATATTTGTATACATATGGTGCATTTACATAGCTGTGTATTTTTAACCTCAAGGTTGTGAGTAATTATGTGTAATTGGTTTGGCTTCTATTGAAGAAATTACATTACAGTGACACAATTTCACATGTATGTGTACTTAGGAATTAATTTTAGCAACTGACTTCCTCATGGATAATATCAGCATTTTAGTTTGAATTTTGTTTGTTAAAGTGGGAACTCAGGTTGAGATCTATTAATAAATTATTGTTGCTTGTTGTATCATGTTGTCCTGAAAACCTCAGTCTATCCTGAACTGTTACGGCTATTTAATCAACTTAAATACATACACAGATTAGAGGATATATTTCCTACCATTTCATCAATGGCATATTGAGTTCTGCATAATATTGAGAATGGGAGTTAAATACCTGAGATTTATCATTCAATTAAATGATGGATTAGTACTACTATACATTAGTACTAGTATATATTGTCATTAAATCTTATATGTTATTAATATCAAAGCATTGTCTAATTAGTAATTAGACAATGGATATTGTATAAGAAACTTGAATCAATTTAGCAATTGTTGTTTTTATGACTGACGTATTTCAGAGATGTGTGTCTTATGTGGAAAAGAAAGGAGGAAAGAACCTATTTTTTTTTTTTGAGAAAAATCTATTGTTTTAGTAACTGCTGCATTTGAAAATCCTGTCACCAGTTTCCTTATTCAAGAACATTTATTCCCACATGTTTTGTGGCCCCTATGTATAAAAATTACCTACTAGAAGAGTTATTGCTTCAGGCAGTAATGAGAACATAAATCTGTTAGCTTCCCTTAAGGTCTCTGGAAACACACAAAAGCTGTTGGGTTGTTTTCTGGAAAAGTGTAAAATCATCATTTTTGTTGATATTCATTTAAATCAAGACATTTTACCACTTGGGACAGAATTTTCTCCAAATGAACTAAATCATGAGGTCTTCAATTCCTAGCAGTTGTAGATGCTTTGCTTGAACAAAACAATTATATTCTTAATAATAAGATAGCTTGACAAAGGGCATCCTCAAGAATGCTATTATACGGAGTTTGCATCTGGAGATCTCATGAATTCTACACAGGTGAGAAGAACCTGTTGCTGACTTCACCAGTAACTAGCAGACTTTTGTCAGAGATGATGAGACCAGTACTTAGGTGTCGTGCACACTTCTCATTACTGCTCCTCAGTTTCTATATTAAAGGACAGATATTTTCATCAGTAAAATGGAGAAAATTACATTATTGGTAAAAGTAGAAAGATAGGAAAAACAACTCAACACATGGAATTGAACCTCATTGGAAATTATGTTTGACTTAGAATTAGGAAAACTAGCTCCTTTGCTTTCTGACCTTTCATAGCTGTGGAAAACTGAGGCCTGTCTAAGCCTGTATTCTCACAGATTTAAAAATATCAAGCAGTAATAGATACTGTGTACTCAGCAAATTGGTTGGCTCGCCCTTGCTCACAGACTCTGCTGCACTACAAGTTTAAAACTTTCCTCAGGATCGAGGATGCCTAAGAACATGCTTTTCCTTTGACTGGGTCTGTCTCTTGATCTCATATTTATTACCATTTTGAATAAGCCTCCAATTTCCTGTCCATCTAAGAGTTTCTTCACTATAGTAGTTCAGAGAATATTCCAAATTGTGTTCAAAATCCATCTTTGCAGACTTATTTATGTGGTTCATTTGATCTCATACCCTTTTAGGGGTGGGGTGGGAATGCAGTTCAGCAGTATTGCACGTTTGGTATATGCAACAGCTCCATTGTCAATATTCAGCAGCTCCAACATTATATTAATTCTGCTGTTAACTATCAAATAACAACAAAGAAATAGTATGTATAAAGAGAAATTTAATATTTACTGAGAATCTTTCATATTTACTCACAATTCATTTCTCAGTGCTTTCTTATGAAATGTCACTAGAAAGACAGAGGCTTACAGGTTACTGGATTTTCACAAGGAATGACACACATAGTGGTCTAAAGATGGAATCTGAATTTTTGCTTGTTCTGAAACAGAAGGCTGTGCATGCTAATTGCATCACACCATGATTCCATTGGGAGCAACAGTTTCTGGAGGTTACAGTTTCAGGATTGTTGAAATTATATTAATTTTCACAGCTCTTTTTTCCAGATTAGGTTTTTTTTCCTGCCCCTCAGGACAGACTTCAAGAAATAATATGTGGTCTTGATAATTTGCAAGATCTTTTTATTATTTTTATTTTTGAGTGTTTTTGTTATCAAAACTGTATTACAATGAAAAGGTTGCAATTAAAATGATTGCATGCATATCCATTTTCAAATGGACTAATTTAACTGATTTATTTGTTATTATTTATATTATTTATGATTTTTGTTTCTAAAGAACACAAATCATAAAAAAAATCTACTTCTGATGAATAAGACTAAACACCATTTTCAAGAAATTCAAATGTAAGAATTTCAAATTTTTCTTTACTATCTATGTATCTATCATCTCTATATGTCTGTCTGTCTATCATCACCATTATGATCTTCATCATCTATATTTTTATCTATTTCTGAGACTGAGTTTAGAAGACTGCTTTACAATTGCTAGTCTCCTCTTCATTAAGAAATAGATGGCCTCTCACTTTAAACTGGATGAAAGTCCAATTAAAAGTTCCTTGATATCATACCACCCTAATACCATCTCTTAGTTAGCTAATCTTTGGAGTGCTATGCCACTTGGGATGTTAAATAGACTGTTGTACACCTATTCTACCTAGAAATGTTTCTAATCAATAACAACCACCAAAGATCCCTGGACACAATGCATAGGCCTTATGATCTTTTGGTTACTCCTGCTAAGGAAGTAACTATTTATATTTATTTATAAATATCAAACTATATATTTATACATTTATATAAATATCAAACTATTTATATTTATTGTCTTGCTTGATCCTTGACTATTTGCATCTATTGTATTGCTAGTTCCTCAACCTAGAACTGATCTTAATACTTGCATGTAATTAAAATGATATAAAAGCAAAAAAGGAGGAGTGGTAGGATAGGGGGTTTCTAGGGAGGGAAATGGGGAAAGGAGATAGCATTTGAAATGTAAATAAATAAAAAGAACACTGGGCTATGGCTAGGGTGCTCATGATGTCAGTTCCTGTCTTCTCAAAAGAGGGAGCTGTTCCTGAGTAGAAGAAAGCAGGTGAGGCAAAAGTAATGTTGTTGGATAAACCTACATTCAGGACAAAGATGTGGATGGTGAATTTGAATTAATGCTCATTTTCTAATGGTTCTGGGGACTTTTTTTTTTTTTTTTTTAAGAAAATCTCAATTGTTCAATTTTACCAAAGAATATTTAGGAGCAAGATGCTGGGTGACAGCCTACTAGTTCAGAAGGTCAGAGAAAGCACTCAGTTCAGATTTTTCCCTGACATCTCCCCAAATGTGCTCTTTCTACATGCTGTCTCAAAAACCTTTCTAATTGAATGTCCCCCGCTTTTACTTCCTCCAAATCTCTCATGACTTTCTCTTACTCTCTATGTTTTTTTCCTATGTTCACTCCCTGCCAACTGCATGTTTGACCTGCCTCTTGACCTATGGTTGACTTAATTTAATCCTGTTTACAATAAACTGAAAGCCCTTGGAGGCCTGTGCTATGGCTGAGTCACACTACAACTACAAATAGTTTTCTCCAGTAAATAACTGTGGTTTGAATGCTTGGCCATAGGGAATGGCATTACTAGAAGGCATGGCCTTATTAGAGGAGGTATGGACTTGTTGGAGAGAGTGCGTCCATAGGTGGACTTTGAGGCCTTCATGGTCAAACTTTACCAGTGAGGAAGAGAAACCCTCTTCCTCAAGGAAGCCACAGTCCTGGATGCCTTCAGCTTATGATATAGAACTCTCAGCTCCTCCAGCACAATGTCTGCCTGCTTGTCACCATGCTTCTTGCCATGATGATAATGGACTGAACCTGTGATACTTAAGCCAGCCCCAAATAAGTGCTTACCTTTATATAGGTTGCCTTGTTCACAGTGGATCTTCATAGCAGTAAAACCCAAACCAAGACAATAACACAACCTCTGGTTTCACAGTATGATCAAATACTCTACAGTAGGGATATTTCTTCCTGTTTCATTCTTCTCACCCTCAGAGACTGGAAAGCTGGTGTGAGTATATCTAAAGCCCCTGTATCTCATGGTGACAAAGATCTCGAGAAGACATCATGCCTTTTGTTCCCTGAGAGAAAGCAAGTTTGAGAGCAGTGTGTTGGGGCCCAGTACTGTTCTGAGATAGTCTTAGAACATATCCTGGTTCCTCATCTCTTCAAGTCTGAAGGATAGAGGCACATCCCTATTCCACAGGCATGGAAGCTATTCCAGCTTTCGGACTCCTCATGTTCTTACTTCTCAGGTGACAGCTGTAACAACCCAGGGGGCCTTCTACAGTCTAAGATGGCTGCCTATGTACTCATCTCTACTCCGTCACTTCATGAGGAGACCATGTGTGCCATCTCCATGGAGTATATCAAGGATCCT
This sequence comes from Mastomys natalensis, assembly GCA_021653895.1. Taxonomy (NCBI): domain Eukaryota; kingdom Metazoa; phylum Chordata; class Mammalia; order Rodentia; family Muridae; genus Mastomys; species Mastomys natalensis. The sequence continues at coordinate 430,709 of JAJTUV010000689.1, forward strand.
GTGTCCAATGTGTATGGCCACAATTATTGTTGAGGGTGTGTCATTCAAATATGTGACAGGGAAGGTGATGGAAGTAGGAGGGGAGAACCTGGTGTGGGGTAGGGGTCATTGGTGAAAGGGACAAATCTATGAGAAAGGAGTTGTTTCAGAACCAAGCATATGCTGAATGGTGAATTTAGGGTTGATAACTATCTTAGTAAGGTCTAATTCCTTTGTCAAGAACAAATTTATCTGTTATTTAAGGGAAAATGGGACAAATTCTTAATAACATGGAATGATGTGTTTCTGTCTTTGTTCTTAAATGTTCCACCACAATAGCTATGGTAGATTTCATATTATTTCTTAGTCTTCACTTGAAAATTTCAAGATGAGTTTTGTGAAACTTATAGTTGGATTGTTTTGGCTACAAAGTTCTAAATATATAGTCTAGAAAAACTTAAAAGATAAAGCTTTACTACAACTGTTATCTACAGCACAAAAAATATTTTCTCTTCTGTTGTATCTAATTTAGAGAAAATGCTGTAAAATTGTGGTTGAAAGTAATATATGTATTGAGTCTTCAATACCAACAAGGAAAGAAAAGTTTATAATAACATGGTTATATCAAAATAATTGTTTTCTATTAAAATTAAAAATTCCTTGAAATGTTTGAACAAGAAAAAACACTAATGTTCATGAGGATAATTTATTTACTAATAAACTGACTTATAATTTCTCATCCTAGCTATCTCAATAGCCAGACAGATCAAATAGATCAGAAACAGCAACATCCGTATGAAGACCACATATACATTGATTTATTAAGAATAGAACTTATAAGAGTAAAAATTTAAGTACTTAAAGAACTGCAGGATTATATAGGATATTCTCCCAAGTTTGTTATTTTTCTAATCATTTATTAAAGATTATTCAATGAGAATATGTATCAATTAAAATGTATGAAATATATTAAACTATTTTAAATACTAAAATTCCTAAATATATTGTATTTACTCAAAACTTATTAAAACTCTTAAAATATTGATTTTTTATGTTTCTTTTTACTATCTTTATTCTAATACCATATTATCTTAAAAGTTATTGTTTTACTACTTTATGTAGTTTTGTCCCTAAAACAAACAGAAAATGAGTGCAAATTAGCTGATATTACACATTCAATTTCATTGAACTACTGGCTTTCTACTATGTCAAGGAATCTGTTAACAAGCTTTAGGTGGATATAAACCTGAGTCAGTAGTCACTAAGAATCGACCTCTCATAATAGGAAAGCAGATTTGGTAAATCAGTTGTACTTTTAAAGACTATGTCTTGACTTAGAACCTTACACTGCCTCCATGTCAGTAAAGCATTAGTTACAGAGGATGACCCCTCACTTTAGAATGCTTTTGACTATGCCCTACTATCATTCACTATTATTAGGGGTATCTAGAGTTTATTTTTCCAAGAGATTAGTAACTAAGTAGTCAACACTTTAAGGAACAGAATAGTCATTTCATTGCCTGTTGGTATATATGGCTTACTTTGTGAAATCATCATTTGATGGTTGAAAAACAACAAAAAATCTGACTTTTATTACATATGTGTGTGTGTATGTTTTTATATGTGTGTGTATGCATTATTGGGTCTTGATATTTTTAACTTTGGCTTAAATTTTTATACTCTAATTTTTCATATTTGACATAATTAAAACTTATGTTCTCATACACATTCAAGTTCATGTTACCAGTTATAATTAAAATTCTATCTTGAGGCATAGATTACTACAACTATGTATTGGTAACTTCATTTAAATAAATTAGGAATACTTTTTAGATCTTAATTTACTAGAAGAAAAAGCAATTACAATAATAAGTCAGGCTTCTTTGAATGTTCTCCATTTTCTCTCGCATGAATCTATTTTATTAAAGAAAAGAATTTTAATTTAATTTATTTATTTGTCTTTCATACATCTCAGCTATAGTCTCCCATTCCTTCTAACCTCTCATTTCTCCACACCTTTTTTCTCCTCCAGATTCACAGCTTCTTTGTTTTCTTTCAGAAAAAAGCAGGGCTATCATCTATATCAACTGAATTCAGCATAACAAGACACAATAAGACTAGGCACGTACCCTTATAACATTTAGAGCAAAAATATTCAATAATGAGTTTGTAAATTTAATTGTACCATATGCAATTACATTTGTAGTTTTAGAACATATGAGTAAATTTTCAAACACCTATTAGTGTGCCCCTTAAATGTGTATGTGCCATAATTTCAAAATGTATGAGTTTAGTAATAAACAATGGGCAAGTACCCATTCCCTGAGATAACTCATGCTTCTACAGAAGATGTTTACATCCAGGTATTTAAAGCTGACACAGCAAGCATATCAGCTGTCTAAAGCATCAGACAGTGGCCAGAAGTTTGGAAAAGGGATAGGAGTTACTTGTACTTTCTTCAATGTTTACATGATAGTAGATGTTGATATGAATCATGTTCCAAAAAGTAAGTAAAGTCCATAATCAAAGAAGCTTCATATATTTGTCATAAATGGTTGACAATATGTAATACAAGTAATTCACCCATTTGCAAAATGTTACAGGATGATTTTTATGGTCATGCCTCTTAAGGATCCTTTTGGGGGACACATTCAAAATCTTTGATCCAGACAGTAGTGCTCTGAGATAGTATTTAATTCTGACTTTATTCTGTAAATATATTCTTTTCTTTTTATTTAAATTGCATAACCTCTGACTTTATTTTTCTTCATAAAACTATCATAGTTCTTTTCCAAAAGGTTTTGTGATAATCAAATACAAGTGAGCTGTGGGACATATTGAAAACACAGCCCTCGCATTACTCTATGTTAGGGCATCGGGCCTCCACTGATGCCCAACAAGGCCATCCTCTGCTACATATGCAGATGGAGCCATGGGTCCCCCGTGTGTATTCTTTGGTTGGTGGTTTAGTCCCTAGAAGCTTTAGGGTGTCTGGTTGGTTGATATTGTTGTTCTTCCTATGGGGTTGTAAACCCCTTCATCTCCTTCAGTTCTTTCTCTAACTCCTCCATTGGGGTCCCCATTCTCAGTCGATGGTTGGCTGCAAGCATCTGCATCTGTATTGGTCAGTCTCTGGCAGAGTCTCTCAAGGGACAGCCATACTAGGCTCCTATCAGCAAGAGTGGGTGGGTGGGTGGGGGAGCTTCCTCATAAAAGCAAGGGAAGGGGTATGCAAGAGGGAGTTTGCGTAGGGGAAACCTGAAAGGAGGATAACATTTGAAATGTAAATAAATAAAATAACCAATAAAAAAACCAAAAACGCAGGACTCCACTCTAGAGCATATGGTCCTGCTGACAAGAGTGCACAGCCCTCCTTGCATACAGCTTGATGTATTTACTCAAAAATAATTTTTAGTCAGTATTTAAGAATTTTATATAATAAATTTCACTTACATCTTGTGACAAATGACTCTAAACCACTGAAGGTATTCTTTAATTTAGATTTTTTTTATTTATCTCTTCCTCTAATGATTTTTGTACTTTACCATGAGAACATTTTCCAAGGCATATTGGAGCTATGAGTCAAGCTGATAGTATATAATAGTCTTAAGGGAAAATTTTCAAAATGCTGACAAAACAGTCTGTATAAAATGCTAATTTAAGTGTTATTGTCATTTTGAATTGGAAAATCAACTCTCTTGGACTGTTTGTGCTTAATGTGTTTTGAGTGAGTGGCTGTATGAAAAAAAATTCTTATATATTGTTTATAGGACACTATTTGTATATTCCTAGGTTTCTAGCAAACATATTTTTTTTTTACTCTTCCAGTGAATGTTATACCTGGATATCTCACTATCTAGAAGCTAATTTATTCATTAAGTTCAGTCAAGATTTAGTCCTTATAATATGGGTCATCTTGAATGGATATAGGGCAACACATTCAATATATTTCTTTAAAAATCTTTTCAATGATATTTTTGTGAATTTCACATCATGCACCCTAATCCTACTCATCTCTCCATCCCTCCATATCTACATTCTACCCTTGCAACCTCCCCCCTAAAGAAAACAAGCAAACAGACAAACAAACACAATCTCTCCATGGAAGATTCAGCAGGCCGCATTATATGACACAGTATATCCTTATGCCCCAACCGTTTTTTGTTTGTCATTTGTTTGTTTTGGAAATGTTCTTTGCAGTGAGTCATTGGTCTGCTTCTAGCTCTCTCACTTCTGCTACATTATCAATACTGGATTGTCATTGGCACTCCTCTGGGATATCCTGTTGCTGTCTTGTGTTGTGATGATCTTACAGCTTTGGTTCTGGAGGATCAGCCCCTTTGCAATCTCCAACATTTCAAAGATGGGTGTAGATGATTGCATGAGCCAACTCAAAGTCTTGGTGGTAGCTGAGTTGGTCAGCCTGACAGCTCTCTTACCATCATGCCAGCAGGGCCACCTCTCCATCACCTGGGAAACCTGAACCAGTTCTTCAGCACTACTTAGGCAAGGGGCAGGGACAGCTCTTTGCACCCAGGGCCAGATCACTGGTAGCCCTGCCAGTAGCACCCACTCTACTGTGCTGAGCAGGCAAGCTGCAGGGGCAGCTCTTCCCAGTGCAATGCATTCATTTTCTTGGGAACCACATTCATCATTTTAACACTCCAAGTATGACCTGCAAAGATGTTGCAACACAGAGTTCAAAGACTGACCAGAAAAAAGAATTCACATGTGTGAGAAATACTGTTTTACATAAATGAGTGTCAGTAAATGGTGGTAATGGTGTAATTTGTGATTTTTAAGGTAGTGCTCTTATTCAAGTTCCTAAATTAATCATACTCAGAATTTGTGGTCCAGAGACAAAACTGTAAACCTTAGATCAATAATTAAAACATAAATCAAATAATGACTGTCTTTTGGCTCTGTAAATCACTTATACTTTCTCAACTTTTATTTTTTGACAAATAATTACTGTTGTTTTCTTTAAATTTATTTTAAATCAAATAAAAGAGAGATGTTATAACTAAAAATAGTACAGAAATGTGATAATCTTTTATTAATTCTCATCCATTAGTTATCAAATGATGAATGGCTAAAAACACCCAAATTAGCCAAAGAGTTTCTATACTAGGTCTAATTGTTTAAGACACATTTTTAAAGAGACACATTATGTCACTTGTGATTGTAGTTTTTTTGTAGATATATTTTTTCTTATATAAAATTTAATTAAAATACAATTACATTATTTGCTTCCTTGGTCTCCTCCAACCTACCCTCCTTTCCAAATTCAACGCCTCCGTTTTCTCAACTATTGCCACATTTACACACACATAAATATAAATATATAAATACATAAATACATATGGATATGTATATTTATATACACATACTACATATAAATTTAGACTGCTGAATTCATTTAGTATTCCTTTTATGTATCTAGGGTTGATCACTCAGTGTTGGATAACCAAGAAAGGTGTTCTTTAGTGGGGAAATCTATTTCTTCCTTTCTCAGCAATTTTCAATTGCTTGTGACTCTTTGTGTAGTGTCTTTTGTGGCTCTGTGAAATTTCTTTTATACAATGGGGTCTCAACTCTTGCTAGAATTGCTCAGATTTTCTTTAGGCAGTGATGTTAGGATGTCACCGGTCGCTTACCTGTCCTAGCTACTAGGCAAAATGTCACCACAGATTCTCTGGTTTATACGATCTTTCTGACCTCTCTTCCATGATGTTCTGTCTCTGAGCTTTGGAAGAAGTAGTTGTGTTGAATTTGGGTCTAGACTCCTCATAGCCAGTTGGCCTTCGCCTTTTGACTAGTTCTGGTTTTCTTTACTATTGTCTGATGCTGGAAAAAGAAGATGTGAGATCTACACTTACTTGTGGATATAAGGATTAGAATTCAGACTACAGTTAGGAATTATGCTGGTTTACGAAAATAGTCATGGTAGTTGTTTAGGCTTATAGTATCAGACATGATTTACTTACTCTGAAGTGGAGGCATGGCATCTAATTATAATAACTAATTCACCTTTAGTCATAGCTTGCCATGTGGGTCACTTTTCATAGACATCACAGCAGTATTGATTGCTTTGGTCCCTTACCAGCATACATATCATCTTTAGGTACCATGACAGATAGTTATCATGGAAGAGGTAATCAGGAGAGATCCAGCTCAAATCTTCAAAAAGTTAATTTCAAAGGACTGAAGCCCTGAGGGCCAGCAGAAAGAATGGAAACAGGCAACCTCAGGAGGTAGGAGTTTGGGGGGACCCTCCAGAATGCACCAGAGACATGGGAGGTGAGAGACTCTCAAGACTCAAAGAGAGAGACCTTAGATGAAATGCCTGACAGTAGGCCAATCGAAGTTATAGAACTCACCTCCAACAGGAAGTCAGGGTATCAAGTGAGGGAGGGGGTTACCATCCCACAGTCAAAATTCTGACCCATAATTGTTCCTGTCTGAAAGAACTGCAGGGATGGAAATGGAGAAAAGCCTGAGGAAAAGAAGACTCAGTGACAGGCCCAAAGTGGGATCTAGCTCAAGGGGAGGTCCCAAGGTCTGACACTATTACTGAGGCTATGGAGCACTCACAAAAAGGGACCTGTCATGACTGACCTCCAAAGGACCCACCAAGCAGCTGAAAGTGTCAGAGGCAGATATTTGCACTGAACCAATGAACAGAAGCTGCTGACCCCTGTGGTTGAATTAGGGAAAAGCTGGAAGAAATTGAGGAGGAGGGGACACTGCAGGAGGACCTGCAGTCTCAATTGATCTGGACCCCCCAAATCTCTCAAACACTGGACCACCAACCAGGCAGCATACAGTACCTGATATGAGGCTCCCAACACATATACAGCAGAAGACTGCCGTGTCTGGGTTTAGTCAGTGAAGATGCACCTAACCCTCAAAAGACTGGAAACCCCAGGGAGTTTAGAGGTCTCCTGGGGTGGGGGATGGGAGGTGGGGTCATCCTCATGGAGACACGGGGGCAAGGAGGATGTATGGGATCTGGAACAGTCAGAGGGAGGTCCAGGAGGGGAATAAAATTTGGAGTTTAAAATAAATAAATAAATAAATAAATAAATAAATAAATAAATAAATACAATCTTTTAAAAAGTACATGGTTTCTTTAGCAACACAGACTTACTTTCAATTTCTGGCAGAAAACCCATATCAATAGTAATAATTTATATTGTTTTAGGAATCTCTTAGATTCCCCTCATCAATAGCTTAAAAGGAGGTTCCTGATGCCTGGTATTAGAGTTTTTGATAGATAGTTGATAGAAAGACATACTATCTCTTGAGGAGAGTATTATCCGCAAAGTGGTATAACTTCATCATATACATATGTGTGTGTGTGTGTGTGTGTGTGTGTGTGTGTGGGGTAACATTCTGGAGGTCCTAGAGCGATCTACAGAGACTTGGATTCCAGGATACAAGGTGCTTCAGATTCTCTCTGGGGTGATAGCACAGAAAATCGATGGGTCTCAGGGATTGCACACACTGAGGTTTTACAGGGCACTGTGAACTTCTCTTGCCACTAGTCCTACTATTCCAGAGGTACCTCATGCCTCTGTCCTAAAACAAAAAATAATTATAGAAAGTTGCCTGAATCTGTTACCTCTGGAGATAAATCGGTTTGCGGCACACTCTGAATAAGAGATTTACAAAAGCCTAGGCATGGCCTTAATTCCTTCATCAAGGATCCATATGAGAAGTCACCAGAACCCCTAGTTTAAGTCTGTGGTGGCTACCTGTGGTTGTCTGTAATTGTCTGCCTTTCAGTGAGTATCCATGTTTCTTTCATTTCTGTTCATGGGTGAAGCAGATCTAAAATGGGAAGGGAAGTGAAAAGACTGAAAACACAGTTGAAGTGATTGTTAAAACACTTCAAGGAGGGATTTTTATGGACAGGGATGGACATGATGATCTTTTCATATGGGGAAAACTCCATCTTGTAAAGCTTATTAACCCTCTTTTGGACATAGCTGGCCTTTGAAAGATCTCTGGTCGTCCAGATAATTCAGGTAGTCTTGAATGTGATGATCAAAGGTTCTGGCCACCTTGAACACTTTCCCTATATTGACCAGTAGCTTTCTTTGGTGCTAGACCCACTCCCTTGGCTTAAAACCTATTCCCTCTTGATGAGGATCTGAATTGTCTTGGTTGAGCAGATGATCTAGAGAAACACATAAACAGCAATAATAAAGGTCTAGGAATCTTTAAAATATTCTACTGGAATTTATAAAAATAAACTATATCTGCTCTTAAATAACATTGTTAAGAAAAGAAAAACTATGCATGCATATGAAGTTTTAAAATTAAGAATAGCTGTTCTGTATAACTGTACAGGCATATATAATTGCATATCAAATATTCAAATATTTCTATTAAGTTAAAAATAAGAATGTAATTTCAGAAAATTAGGTAAAATAAATATAAACATTTTCCTATGAATCAATAAATAATAAATTTATAAAATTGGGGATATACTTTAGTTATTAGAATAATTATTTAGCATGCTTGAAGCTCTGGGTTCATTCCCACTACTACATGAAATCAGAATATCTAATGTGAAGGTGTGGTGATTTGACTGAAAATGGTCACCATAAGTTCCTAGGGAGAATCACAATTAGAAGGTGTGGGCTTGTTGGAGGAAGTGTGTCACTGTGAGTGGACTTTGAGGTTTCAAATGTTTAAGCCATATTTCCGGGAGCCAGCCCCAGCTTGGTGGGAGGAGAAGGTGATCTTCTTTCTTCTCCTCAGGTCGGCTCTTCTTGAGGCAGCCCAGTCTGGATGGGAAGAGCATAGGCAGGGGGCAAGCCCTAGGGTTAGGATATTGAAGCTGGCTGTCCTCTGATATCCTGGGTCCAGAAACTGCCAGAAACTGTTTCTGGCACTTAACATCTCAGCCAGAGACAGCAGAGGATTAGGCAAATGGTCTTTGTACTCTCTCTGCAGGCGCTGCCAGGCTCTAACTTAGGTCTGTTAGTTTGAGGTCTCAGGAAGAAAAGACACTTAAAGAAGTTATTATAGTTTATTACTAAGTGCAAAAAGTTTCCTATGAAAGCTATCTAAGAGAAAAAGTGGAAAGGTTCTAAATGGGGAAAGGGAAAAAATTCTAACAAAATTCTAAGTGGAGAGAGAAATAGAGAGAGGAGAAAGAAGAGAGGAGAGGGAAGAAGAGAAAAAAGAGTGAGCAGCTAAAGAAAGTCTCTTTGTCTTATACATCATTCAGAGTACATGATCACATGTTACAAAGTTCATCAAAAGTTCACACCAAAATTCAAATCATAAATTGAAATAGAAGTTTACAACCGAAAATGTTTACATGCATATTCATTAGGAGTAATTATCCGACTAAACATCTATCATCTGTCTAGCTCCACAGGTTCATGGAAGGTTTAAAACTATAACTAAGAAATTAGTGAAGTTTTGTACAGATAAACCCAGGCAATATTTTCTCTTCTGTCCTAGCTCCTATAATAAATCATGAGTTCCCTTTTAGTGACCCTTGGTTAATTGTTTTACAACCACATTGGAATGTGCTCTGAACAGGAGAAAGTTTCTGGTTTCTATCTCAAGGCTGTTAATTGATGACACTTGGGAGACTGGCAGAGTTCTCATAGCAGTATTGATTGTCAGAAAGGGACTTAATACCAGTCCCACTATAAAAGAGCTAAATAATCATTGATATAATTTTAGGAATTCTTATCGTATCATCATTAAGACTTAAGAAGTCATCTACCTGTCTATATAGTATCACAACGAGACAGTACATCATCGTGGGTCTACAGAGATTTGCTCCAAAGGGGTGTGCTATTGCTTAGTGATTGTTACATATGTTTTAATAATAATTATAATAATAGGAAAAGCATATTAATAGCAGGGATTTTTCCTAAAATATCATCCACCACAGCCTTGATAAATAGGGCATACTTGTTGCAGATTATAATCCAAGGCAAGCATTTCAGGATGATCACCTGCTAATTATTAACTTGTCCCATTATGGCTCCCAACACCATATCCAGTCTCTCTCTCTTTCTCTTCTACCTCTTTCCCTGCTGCTTTTGAGTCAAGATGTAGAACTCTTGTTTCTTCTCCATCACCATTTCTGCCTTGATCCTACCTTGCTTTCTACCAATATAATAATGAACTAAACTTTGGAACTGTAAACCACTCCCCAGTTAAATGTTTTCCATTTTAAGAGTTGTCATGGTCATGGTGCTTCTTTGTGTCAATCAAACCCTAACTAAGACAGATGGCTCATGTTTGTAATTTCATCATTAATAGGGTGGAGGCAGAGGGTTAGAAGTTTAAGGTTATTCTTGACTACATTATGAGATTGATGTTGAATTAACATGGGCTATGTATAAGTGAGCTTAATTTAGAAACCGACTTTAGGAAAGAAAGAGGGAAATAAGGAGATGGGAGAGGCATGGATGGTGGGAGATAGAGTGAGAAGGTTATAAACATATTCTAAATATGACTAATTACTAGGAAATTCAAATTTAAAATAAGGAGGTCCCATTTAACATATAAAATGAAAAAAGCTAGAATTAAAAGGATGACAATAAAAAGTGGCAAATCAAGAGTTCTTAAATACTTCTGTTGGGATGTTGGATAGATAAGTAGTTGTCTTGGGCAACTGGAAATTTATAAAGCAAAAATCTTACTCAAATAATTCCAATCACACCCATAACTTTCAAGGAGAAATGATAATGTGTGTTAATAAATCAACTCTGTTAAAATATCCAGCGGCTTCCTTCTATTAAAGAAAAATAAATAAAAAGGAAATGCTGCAAATGTTTATTAGTAGAATAGAGAAATAATTATAATTTGTTTGCATATCCATCATTTATTAGAAGTTCGAAGGAAAAGGTGCTAGTAATAGAAGAAAAAATTGCTATGCATATAAAGAATGTTGATGTTATCTCAAAAGGGGGAATTGTTTGCTTTTAAAAGCAAAATGCCCAAGATAATAAAGTTTGAAAAATAGAATGTTTATTTTGTTTTTATTTGGACTCTGTAGTCCATAGTTTCTTGGCCTCATTATGTTGGACCATATCAAAGTAGAACATCATGGCATGTAGCTATAAAAATAAGGAGGCTGTTTACCTCATGGAAGGGAGTTGCAATGAAAAGCTCTGATCTTAGTTTACACTTCAAGGTCATGTTCCTGATAACTTCACTTCCTTATTAGAACTCAATTTCTAATGTTTCTATCATCCAAGGACATCATGATCTAGGACCTAAGCACTTAGTACATTAGCCTTTGAGGGGCATTACCTAGTAGAAGGTAAAGGGAGCTGGGCTGATGACAGTCTCTACATAGGATTTTGGGTATATGAAGATATTTTCAACACTCAGTGACTTTTAAACTTTGGATCAATGTATTTTATTGTATATGAATTACCAAGTCAGTAAATCCACAACAAATTACAAGTTTCCTCTTCCACTTGCTACCACATTTTTAAATCTTTCTGTGTCCCCCCCCCCTTTTTAGGATCTTAACCATTGATTTGTGAGAATTTTCCAGTTGTAGCCTCCATGAATGAAGTAACAATACTTATCTGCTCATTGTTATAGCCTGAATAGTATTTATAATACTTAGCATACAACATGTGTATAATAGTTTTCTAGTTAATTGACTCTGATTAAAATTTCATGTCTATTTAATTAGACATTTAACTGAATTGTGATTCAGACCTCTCATCTCTTATTGTGATTACAGTGATTTGAGATGAAAAAGTATTAAGGAATGGAGAGATAGCTCAGTGGCTAAAATCACATACTGCTTTTCCAGAGGGTCACAGTTTAGTTTTAGTACAAAAAAATGGGCAGCTCACAAGCATACTTTACTGTAGCTCCAGGGACTCTGTCATCTGGCCACCACAAACACCTGGGCTTATGTATACAAACCTACACATAGATGAACTCATCATTAAAACTAAAATAAATCTTTAAAATTAAAAAATACTGAATATTTGTTTCCTATTGCTGTTTATAATTTATAATTTTTTTGTTTTCACAAACATTTGTAAAATTGAAGTTCTAGTTTGTATGAAGTGACCTCTCCTAATCACTTATATTTTTAAAATATATTTCTGTGTTTATGTATGTTCTCAAGCATAACACAGTTTCTAACCTAGTGAAGCTTATGAATGAAAAGACAATTATCAGTATTATATCATTCTTCATGTGCTACACTAAAAAGTTGTGAGATAATTTTCACTTAAGATGTTTTTAATATGCTTTGAAAACACTAGCAAATAAATATTACCACATTTAGGAAGAAAACAAAATGCTTATCAATATGTCTTACCACTGAAGGCAAGAATTAGGAGAAAACATTAAATTATGGTTAAAGATAAAAGGCACTTCATGAAGTAGTGGTTGTAACTTCCCATTTCAGAGCCTCAAGATAGAAAGATAATTGGAATTTTCCACAACAAGGGACTGAACTGGAAAATGATATTATCAAAGGAGCCAATAACATAATTTTCCCCACTAATTCTGTGCACCTTTACTGGTTATCTAGCTTAAAGACTTCAGTACACCAACAATTATTTTATTATTTTATTCAGTGACAGTAAAGCTTTGTCCTTTTGATATCTGTATGATTGCAAATCCTTGATGCCAGTAGCAGACATCACTAATCAATCTTGAGTCTCCTCTTAAACAAATCTGGGTTAAGAGTTTTTAAACTAAGCTGAAAACATGTAATAAAAAGGCGTTTTCCAAACAAAACATCAACAAATACTTTTTGAAAATGACTAAATAACTGTAAAATACATGTAGTTTCTAAACTATGCTTTTCTTTTTTAAAAATTATCAAGTTATGAATAACTGAACAACCTACAAGCATTATCCTCCCTGAACACCTTGTGTTGTTTTCTGAGAAATATCATTCTATGGATGAAAGAGCTCTAAGTTAGAAATGAGCATCTAGAAATAAAGCTTCAAAGATGGTACACTAAGACAGGGTCTTTGAAGAACAAATGAACAGGGTTTGTACATCTAGAGACATAACCACCAAAATTATGTCAAAATTGTGTTCCAAAATTACGCTTCAGTGATAAATCATTGAATGATGATGCCTGTATATGTGGTAAATTAGAGAAAAACCTAAAATTGCATCAATAATAAATACCAAGGATGGCTTTAAGCAAAGGAAGGGTGTCTAGAAAATAGGGAATTTGACATAGCTTAAACGTTAGAAATTTGTACTGGACAAGAATTCAAGATCTGCTTGGGATATATGTGTAAGACACTTTTGGGAGGGACATATAAACTCATCAGAAGCCTTTGTTCTTATCAGATCAATAACAACTTTCTTATTGGTGGTGGGGGTTGGAATATCTTTTCTGAGTTAGAAATTGCACTGGAGGCAAATTCTGAAGGAAAGAATTGCTTTGGCCATTTTTCCTGTAGTTTACTGAGTACTTTCACTGGGTCTTCATTTCCCAGTACCAATTCTCTGTTATATTACTATTATTTTCTTCTAGGTACCTACTATTTGCCAGGACATATATTTAAATGGCTATTTAATTATTAACCCAGATTCAGTCATCCTCAAAACCTTTCTTCAATTAGATCACCTGGTACCACCCCTTTTGTCAGGAAGTAGGTTGTAGCCTCTTAGTCTGTCTTTGATGAAGTAAATTACTGTAAAAAAACCATGTCACCCTGGAGAAGAGAGAGAGAGAGAGAGAGAGAGAGAGAGAGTTCAATAGTACTGTGCCCTGTGTCAAAACACTCAAGAAATATTATAAGCCATAAAACATTCATGCATCTTGGTTTTTATACTGTGTTGCACAGTTTGACAAGCCATGAGTAATCTTCAAAATGCTAGTTGCTGTGCAGAGGGAATTTTTCAGAAGCATGCAGATTAGAAGAGGTACAGGGAATGGCTTAACTAGAGCCTGATTCTGTCTTATATTATCTTCACTAACATTCTGATGTAGCATTCTTTTCACTCCTCAGAAGCATGCTTCTGAAATATGAAAATTCATATTATTGGTAGTAATCACTTAGGTCAGTACAGGGTGGTAGAATTAATCCTATAATTAATAGTTTTATTATTCTAAAATAGTAATCCTATAATTCAAGTAGTTTTGCATCTTAGTCATTTTAAATGCTCCTGATTCAATCCCTTCCCTTTTATCAGGGTCACCAAAACATTGTGCAGTCTGGCTACTGCCTCTCTCTTCAGCCTCACAACTCAGCAGTCTCTCTCCAGGAGGCATTAACCTGTAATAACAAACTATATGTGTTGTGTCTTCCATGTTGTTCAGCCATGCTCATTGGAAAGCTTTATTCACAGCAGATAGGAAACAGAAACAACATAAATGTCCTTCAACTAAAGTAGGTAATGAAAATATGGAAATTATTCAGCTGTAAAGAAAAATGAAATCAGGTAAATTGATGGAACTAGAAAAGATCATATTGAATGTGGTAACCCAAATCCCAAAAGATGAACATTACTTGTTCTCAGATCATCTGCAGATCTTAACTCCAAATCTGCATCGGTGGGATCACATTCTAGAGTTACTGGAGATACAAGGAAAGTAAAAAGGGACTATTGAGGAAAACTGCTATGAGGGAGTGGAACCAGACCAGGAGAAAGAAGGTTGTTGCTGTCAACAAAGATGAAAAAGGAGATGGAGATCTGAAGACTGCTTTGACATCAGACATGGATATGTAGAGTTTGGAGTTTGGCTAGATGGTTTCCTGATTTTCTGTGGGGATTACAGTTAAGTGAATGGATGAATATCAGAAGAGACTTTGAACTGTGGACTTTTAACATTGTTGAGACTGCTATAGACTATGGGGACTTTTGAAGATAGATTAAATCTATTTTGCATTATGCTATTTTCAGGTATGGCCCCCATAATTCATGTTTGGACTAGCCTATGGAGTGAAGGCAAGGGAGTGGAATGTGATGGTTTGTATATGCTCAGCCCAGGGAGTGGCACTATTAGAAGGTGTGGTTCTGTTAGAGTAGGTGTGTCACTGTTGGTATAGGCTATAAGACCCTCATCCTAGCTGCCTAGAAGTCATTATTCTGCTAGCAACCTTCAGATGAAGATGTAGAACTCTCAACTCCTCCTGCACCATGCCAGTCTGGATGCTGACATGCTCCCACCTTGATGATAATGAACTAAACCTCTGAACCTGTAAGTCAGCCCCAGTTAAATGTTGTCCTTATAAAAGTTGCCTTCATCATGGTATCTGTTCACAGTAGTAAAACCCTAACGAAGACACAAAAAGAAAAAGGCACCATTCATACTGTGACTCTTTCGTGGTTTTGTGACAATAATTGCAAAAATCATATATAGAATAATCATGAGACTTTTAAATTAGTATATTTCTTTCATAAAATTAAGGTTCTTTATTTGAAATTCTGATGCATTATTTAAAAACATTTCTCTTTTTATTTGATGTATATAAACATCATAATATATAGCACTGAGAATAAAATGATTTGTGTTATAATAGTAGAGATCATAGGAAATATATCAATATTAGACATTTAGATTAATGTCCAGTTTACTAATTTTTCACTTCAAAAAAGTTCTTCTAAGCATCTACAACATTAATCTGGGTTCTTTATTTAAGATGATCACATTATATATTGTAATTAAAATAATACCAAATGTTGGTTATTTTTAAAAATCACATTTTAATGTAATACTAGAATACTGTATACTCTTAATATATTATACTTTTGATCACTATTTTAAAAAGGGACTATTGCTGGAGTGATGGGCTTGGGGAGCAATGGAGAAGGGAGTAGCATAGTGAAATTGATTAGATTAAGAAAATAGGGGTTCTAATTGGGTAAAATAAAGTTTGCAATATAAAGTATAACAGTAAAGATTATGAAAAGTCATAAGAATTATACTATTAATCATGTACATAAAAATCCATACACACAATATGGTGTGGTGTGTGTGTGTGTGTTTGTGTCTGTGTATAATATATATATATATATATAATATATATATATATAATTTTTTTTTTAACTTGGGCTGACGATGCTTCTTCCCAGAGCCAAAGACAAACTAAAACCCCCAAAACCAGTCACGTTGAGCTCTCTTTAGAGTTGTTGGTTAGGGTTCAAGAAACTCTCAAAGATATCACAGACTATTCTCTTAGTTTTTCCTCCACCCCCAATAAGGAGTGTCCCTATTGCTAACAATGCCCAAAGTCCCCTGAGCTGGAACTAAGATGAAAGTCCTCCCCCTGAGAACTAATTTTCATGGGACCAAACAGTACCTTGAAGTTCTAATGGAGGAAAGTAACCAGTACTTTTATCCTGCTTTAATATCTATGAACCATAACAAAGACCATCACAACAGAAGAAATCTGAAGATGTAGTAGAGGAATGAACGCCTTGGTGATAATCAGCAGCTCTCTAATTGGACTATGTCTGGTACTGGAGTCATCCAACTACCCAGAGCTAGTGAAGTAATGGATCTTAGAGGATTATGTTTCCTTGGACTGTCAAACCTTCATCTTTATGTCTCACCAAAATAACAACTTAAATATGAACTGAGCAAGAACAACAATACTAGATATTGCAAAGTGGACTGAAGAGAGTTCATGAGTCCTCTTCCCTACACAATGATCTACAGGCAGCTAAGGAGTACTGAGAGTGGGAGAAAATAATTTTCTCCAAGGGAAAATAAAAACACAAATTGGTCATCTAATAACAAATTTTCAGACTTGAAAGCATATATTCAAGTAACATTTTGCAGTCTCAACGGGGGAGTATTTGTATAGGAACATATATGTGACACACTAGTATGCATGTAACAGCAATTAATGAAAAAAGGCATGAATTTGAAAGATATCCAGGAATGGTACATAGGAGAGTTTTCAGAGATGAAAGAGAAGGGAAAATGATGTAATTATATTAAAATATCAAGATACTAAAAAAATAAGTAATATTGCATCCTTATAATTGTTTACTCTTTATTGTTACCATTCTTTTTACTAGATCTCTAGGATATTTGAATGAGTAATTTTAGTGCCTTAAAAGACCTTGTTCTTAGCTATGTTTGTGTAAAGGGAGGGGATGTGAACATGTGTGGTGAGTGCAGTTGCGGTGGTGGCTGAAAGAGGATATCAGATTCCTCCGAAGTTGGAATTATAGGACTGATTTAGGTGTTAGGAACTTAACTTGGGTCATTGCCCAGAACTGTAGGCACTCTTTACCATGGGCCATCTTTCTTGCCCCTGAAAGTTTGTAAAATTCAATCACAAGAGCAAAGACAGAAACCAAGACAGAAAGGAAAATAAGCTATTTAAAGAATGAAAAAGTCCAGCAACTTTCCTTCACTCAAAAAAAATATTGCTTAATACCAAATATGTCAGATATGATGACTGAATGCTGAAATCCACAAATTTTAGAGGCAATTTCTTCCCACAGGGAATTCTCCAACATATCTAGATCCCAACTCTCACAAAACTCTGGAAGAATGTGCCACAAGCTCCTTTTAATGGAAATTACTCTGACTCCTTGAGAGAGTTGGTTAAACTTTTGGGAATCAGAGGCCAAAGAACTGGTATTTTCCTGGCTTTGATTTTATCTTTATGGGCCTCTCTACCTATTAGATAAATTCAGAAAACTTCTTCTTAGTATCTGAGTCCCTTTTATGACATGCCTTTTATCTACCTGCTTTGTAGCTATTTCATAGACTTTATCAGTACCATGTGATTTCATCAGACAAAATGATCAATGGAAATAAGTTTTGATAGTGTTTAGCACTTGAAGATCTTTTATATCTTCCTAGCTATCTAGCTATAAATTCCTTATTGTATATGTTTTGACATATATTTACCTTTTCCTCACAACAATTTGAGGAAAAGAATGCTCAAGATTTTTCATTCTTTTGACAGACAGAACGATAAATTCAGAGACTTAAAATAATGCCAGAGATTTTAAATAATAGCTGTAAATCAGACATGAGCTTGAAATTCAAAACCATCTATATTTCAGCCTTCTTATTAAAGGGATGGCCAGGTGACTATGAGAATGAATGGGAATCTGCAACTCATAGGAGTGAGGAAGTAGAGAATATCTCCAGAAAGAGGCAGAGACCAGGGACAAGGGAGTTGCCCACGAATCAGTGGGCCTGTCTTTAGCTGTGACTCACAGCATTGGGGATATGAAACCTGAAGTGGCCACCTCCTATAGCCTGGCAGAAACCTAAATGGTGAAATAGGGACAACAACCCACCCACAAAACTTTTGACAAGAAATTTATCCTGTCTACAAGAAATGCAGCAACTAAGGATAGAGCAGAGATTGAAGGAACCACCAAACAACTCTGGCTCAACTTGAGACCCATCACATGGGCAAGCACCAATTCCTGACACTGTGTTATGCTTGGAGACAGGAGTCTAGCACGGCTGTCCTCTGAGAGGCTCATCCCAGCAGCTGGCTCAGACAGATGCAGATACCTACAGCCAAACAGTGAGTGGATAGAACTTGGAGACTCTTAGGGAAGAGTAGGAGGAACGATCGAAACCCCTAAGGGGATAAGAACTCCATAGTAGGACCAATAGAGTCAACTAACCTAGACCCTTGGGGCATTCAAAAATGGACAACATACATCAGCTGGACCTAGGCTTCTCTGCACATATGTAGCAGATATGTAGCTGGGTTTCCATGTGGGTCCCAAACAACTGGAATGGGGGCTATCCCAAAAGCCATAACCTGTACATAGGATATATTTTTCTAGCTGGGCTACCTCATCTAGCCTCAATGGGAGTGGAATTGCCTAGCCTTACAGAGATTTGATGTGCTAGGGTTGGAGGATACCCAGAAGGGCCTCCCACCTGCTCAGAGGAGAAAGAGATTGGGGGTAGGATTGTGGCAGAGGATTACTTGGAGGAGGGCAGTGAGCCAGAAGTAAAGCAAATAAGTAAAATAAATAAATAAATAAATAAATGAAAATTTCAAAAGATATTACATTCATATATATTAATATTAATGTACTTTAATTATATTCATTCCTCAGTTATCCTCACTCACTCACTGTGAGTACCCCATTCCTCTTCCTTCTATTTTGTTATTTTCTGATTATTCATTTAATTTTTGTATGTATGTGTGTGTGTGTGTATGTGTGTGTGTGTGTAAATGTTCATGTGTATGCTAATCTGAATGTAAATTAGGTACTATTAATATTTTCTATATTTTTCTTTTCATATTAATTTATTATTGAAAAATACCTAATCTACATGTACATGCCTTCACATATTTAGAATGTATTATACTTGTTTCATATACTTATGTGCCATGGTATGAATATGCGTGGGTAGCAGGACTTTCACTATTTTCCCCAGTTCTTAGAGTTATTAGGCAATAAATGTTGTTTAAGCATTTTCTGTAGTTAATAAACATTATTTTGTGGTTCCTTCTGAAACATGCTTGAGGCTAGAAGGCAATAAAATCTGAGGTGATTATCAACATCTTCCAGCCCCTTTCCAATGTCTTTCCCCTCAACTCTGTTGCAGGTGATTATGTAATTCTTTGTTATTTTTATGACTTCATGTGTTGCTAAGGCCAGAATTGTTCTTTTTAAAATGTATTCTATCAAACATTATGTCTGAAAAAGAGAAGCTTAATACATGTTTTCCAAATAAGAAAGCATTTCAGTCATTCTGTGTGACATATAAGCTTCTAGAGTACACTGCTGACCCTACCTTTAGCTACTTCTCATTTATGTCTTGGTATATTTTAAGACTCTACCACACCAATAAATTATTCATATGGTACTGGGAGACGTAGCTCAAAATGCTTTTATGTCTGAGTATAGAATTAGGTTATGTAATGACCATTACTGTATAGGCTACATCTACTTTGAATTATTGCCACACTGATAAATATTAAATGATTAAAATGTTGAGATTACTATAATTCATTCAAGTAAAACATTTCTTAGGAAATCACCAATGCTGATTTTTGCACTTGCTAAAAGAAGTTATGTCTCTATTTCTTAGCTATTAACCTTTAAAGTTATTTTTGTGAATATGTAACTCAGAGGGAAAAAGATCTAAAGTGGGCCTCATTTCTCTGAGCACATCATAGGGAGAGTGGAATCATTTTCTGAGTTACTGAATCAGCAAAAAGAGAGAGCAAATTTGGCAGCATTAACACAGTGTGTGATGTGCCTTATCACTATTGAGTGAAGAGGCAGGAAATTACAGGCCAGATAAAATGATGGGCTACTGGGAATTTCATCAAATGCAATTCTTCACTCCAATGATGGTTGCAATGTCCACTTGGTGTCAGTGTGCTCATTAGCTGCACATTCTCAACTGAGTACTCAACCCACAGTACTGCCATTTATAACGACTAGGAGAAAGAAATGGCCCAAGTACTTATTTTGTGTCTCCAACCTGGTCTTACTCTGTTCATCTGGACATCTCACTAGATTTTCAGTATAATTTTGGTGATATTACCATCCCAAACATGGCCACTTCTTAACTGTAACTCACCATTCAATGTTATTACCCAGTTATTGCCATAGTATCACAGATATCATGTATCATTCAACTTTTACCACCATCATGCCTAAATACTAGGGTGTCCATACTAAAGAATGAAGAAATCCATTCATAAGGCAGTGCGATATTCTGATTTTAACAGAAATTATCATGCATGCCACTCAGTCAGAAATACCTTGGATTCATTTTCTTCCATTCATAGATATCCTACTACAAATTTTTGTCGAATTTGCTGACAGTAGAGGTTAATAATAGATGTTAATTTGACAAAACCTATAACAAAGTAGGGGACAATCCTCTGGCCATGCTTGTGAAAGATTTTGGAGACTGCACTAATTGAGGTGCATGGATATATCCTAAATGTGGGCAAGCAGTACCATTCTATAGCCTGGGAAACAACTAAATAAAAAGAATAGAGCAAGCTAAGCAATAGTCTCTGTGTGAGGGTGTCTCTGCCTCTGTCTATCTGTCTGTCTGTCTGTCTGTCTATCCACTAATCTATTTATATGTCTCTATCTCGAGCTATATATTTGTCTCTATTTTGATCATCTATCTCCTCTATTTCTCTCTCTCTATCCCTCTCTCCATCTCTCTCTCTCTATCTCTACCTCTATCTCTTTCATTTTTGTCATCTCTCCTTCCTGAATGTATATGCAAGGCAGCCAGATGCCCAAAATCCTACTGTTGTGACATATCAACCACACTAGAACACCAAGAATACTGAGTAAAATAAACCCTTTCTTCTTTAACTTGCTTTTTTTTTTCAGTTTTGCATTTATTTCTTTTTATTTATGTTTTGTTATGGTGTGTCTGCTTGTCTGTCTTTGCGACATATACATTCAGTGTCTGCAGAGAACAAAACATAGCCTAGTATTGGTGTTGGGAACTGAAACTAGATCTTCTGTAAGAGCAGCACGTTTATTTTACTCTCACCATTAATTACCTTGATAACAGCCTGTGTTACCACAAAGTGATTTTGATTTCTGTGACCATTATTCTTGTCACAATAGTTTTCATTATGTATTGACAACATACATGGCTAGTTTATAATGTGTTTTCTAATAATTCACATTTATGCTGGATGCTAATATGTTTCATGCATGGTCCTTCCTGTACCAACTGTAACTCATTAAGCCTTGTACTTTCTTCAAATTGGGTGCCTTTCCATGAAGCCATCTGCATCAAAAAGGATTCCAACTCTAAGCAGATGGCACACTTGAAACATGTTTGGCTTTAGGAAGATTTATTTAAAAGGCAGCCATTTACAAAAGTTGAGTGCTGGACATTAAAGAGTATATATTAACAAGGGGTTTACCATCTATAAGCCTAAAGGGATAAGTTGGAGGTATTAGTTCCAGTATCCATAAATCAACATGTGTATCCAAGTTCATGGGCTTAAGGGAATCCAGCTGTGAGCAGAGGTAACTGGAGTAGCCAACAATGATAAAAGAGACAGCAGAAAAGAAATAGAAATTTCAGCAAGAATTTTCTTTTGGGGTGGAAGGGTACAATCTTTTTTATCCTATCTTAAATTATAGAAATATTGAATTAAATTTCACTGAAAATTTTACTCTTATTTTTGATGATGATACAGAAGTTATCAACTTAGTCACATCCTATTTGTTTACCAGTCTTTCCATATGCCCCTGGCATATACATTTAGACATGGCCCAAGTTTGGTCTAGAGATAGCCATTTCAATAATAAAAAAGTCTTCTACGTTTGTTGAAATTCTTTACATTGTTTTATTAATGTTTATGGCACTTAGCATGTTTTGGGCCAAACAGAAGTGTCTGTTTTGGCTTTCCCCACTTTAACTCAGAGTTGAGCTCTCCATTTGCCATATTGGTTGCTCCCTCAGGCTATGTGCTAGCATATGTTACATGTAGAACACCATTGCATATCAAAGGCTGACTGTGTTGGTGTTTATGTTTCTCCTTTGGTAACATGTAGAATAACTTCCTGTATCAAAGATGCTAGAATATAGGAGTGAAAACTCTATGTAGGTACCAGTTCCACTTGTGTATATTCAATGAATTGTATAGGTGTTGTCTTCAGCAATGAGGTCTGGCTGTCAATTAGTGGAGAGCAACCTATAGTCTTAGTCACAGTCTGGTTGTTTGGGCATTCCTATGGAACCCCTTTGTTTAACAACTCATCGAGATATAGCCTAATCCCTGTACTGAAAACTTTATTTGGTAAGAAAAGATGGCCAGTTGGGGCTCTGTATCCCTCATTATTAGGTGGTTACATTTAGATTAAATTCAATATGTATACATTTTAGGAAGCATATACAGTATTAGTTTTACATACTACCCTTCAAATGGCCCTTAATTTTTTTTTTTAAATATAGTCTGTTACTGCATATGAAACTCCTCAATTTAGCCTGGTTGGCTAGCCAGAACTCTAGGGATCCCTTTGTTTCTGCCTCACCAATATGGGAATTATAGACACAAGCCATTGTGCTTGGCTTTATGCGGATGTTGGAAATCTGAACTCAGGTCCCCATGTTTGCAGTATAGATTGTTTTTTACTGAGCCATCTCTGAAGGCTCAGTCCTATATTTAACCTTCTCTAAAATTTGCGATCTCCGAAGTGTTAAATATAATCTGTATATAATGGTTCGACAGTGAGTGTGAATGCCTTTAATCCTAGCACTCTGGAGGCAGAGAGAGGTGGATCTCTGAGTTCAAGGCCAACCAGAGCTACACAGAGAAACCCTTGTTTAAAAAAAAAAATCAAATCAAACAAAACAAAAGAACAAGAAAAAGAAATTGTCATATTATGCTTCAAATGCTTACATAAATGTAAAAATTAATGAGTTTTGATTCATATCTTCATATTGTTTTAGGATACTGTTTATAGCATGATGGCCTAGGCACCAAATCAACAATGAAAACAATATAGCACTGAACTTATCAAAGGAAAGTGCTCTAATTTTAACACCCCAAATTCAGCAAACCTTATCCCCTTCCACAGTCTTGATTATTTCTGTCTTAAAAGAGAATCA
The DNA here is from genome assembly GCA_021653895.1 of Mastomys natalensis. Lineage (NCBI taxonomy): Eukaryota > Metazoa > Chordata > Mammalia > Rodentia > Muridae > Mastomys > Mastomys natalensis. Next base: position 454,219 of record JAJTUV010000689.1, read on the forward strand.
CAATTTGTCTCATGTACCTCAGACTGAGAATATGAAGTTATCTGGAGCTTTTCAGTGTAATTTCAGTATTTCCTAGTGACTATAGGTATAATGATATATCATATATATTTTAGTGTTAATTTCATAGGCCAGAAAACAATTTACAAGTAAGAATAAGGATAGTATTTTGAGATGCCAACAAAATTTACAAGTTTCTTTCGAAGTACTGAAATAGAATTGGTCCCTTCTAATACGTACCTAGATAGGTGTGTGCATACAATATTATCTCTTTGTTATTGTGTACTCTTCTTCACTACTGGCAGGCACTTGGAGTCTTATCTATTACTTTATAATCTCAGCTGTTCTGGCAGGGTTTTGTTGTTTTAAGATAATAAAATCATCATTAAGAGAATTTTAGCAACTTATGCAATTTTTTGGCAATTGGATAAGTTACTAAATTGGATAAGTTAATAAGTAGTTTTTTTGTGTTGTTTGCTGTTACAACTTGTAGTTAATGAGTACTCAAGTATGTATGAGAGTTAACTCTCATTTATTTTTGGTGTATGAGATTTCTTTGAAAGAACATATTTTTAGCAGGATGCTCAGTAACCTACCCTAAGCTTAACACGCACTAACTCTTCTTTCCACCATTGCTTATAAACTCAAATTAAGGAAATATAGTTTCATGTGATTAAGCACGTGAGTAAGTACGCCTTGATACCCTGAACTCAACATATTGGAGACACTGCAATTGAGTTCTGTGTGCCAGCCATGTACATATCCCTGTCTCTTTCAACATTTCCAAATGAAAATATAGCACTTAACATCAGTGCCTTTGGAAAAACAATGAAAGACTATCTTCAAGTCCAGTTGTACTTCAGACACTGGAAATGCTTGTAACATGTAGAACTTTTTATGTCTTCATTAACAAATGTATATCATGATCACCTTGAAGGGAGATTAGATGAAATATTATGTTTTTCTCCTAACCCAAGTCCTCACATAGGAGTGTTTACTATGATGCTTTATGTATATGGACATTAGAATTTTCCTTTAGAAAAAAAAATGTGTAAACATTTATATTTAAATTATAAGCTAATGGACATGGACATGCATATCCATAAGGGTTGTAGAAATTTAATTTATATTTAAATTTATTTTTAAACAAAATAAACCAGAAAATATCAAAGCAGTAGTTTTCTCATAAACATAGCATATTTACCTTAATTAGAAAATAAGTACTTATGAAATAATATTACACTGCAAAACACCTTAAGCCTCAATGTTAATCTCCAAATAATAAATTGCTTCTAGTTCTTATTTTTCTGTATTTCTTTAAATTAAAACTTCTATAATTTTTGAATTGAAAATTTTTGAAAAGGAAAGAGCTGCAGAGTTCTCAGCTTGTTTTTTCTCTTGTTGTTTCTGTAACTTTTGTCTAATTAATTTCCTGGTGTTGACATTACAGAACTAATCCTTGTTCTCTTAGAGTACAACATCAGGAGGCAAATGATATGACATCAGTATGTTCATAACTCTTGATGTCAACTTTGGTTGTCATCAACCTTTTTTAAACCTTTATAAAAGAGATGCATGTCAGAGTAATCTTGTTTTGTTTTGAAGCAAAAGTTGTGGGAGTGGGTTGTAGCCAATGTAGTTCTATTCCTCTTTGTATTGGCTATTCAAACATTTATTTATCTGAGTTAACGTAGTATACAATGATTGCTTCTGTTTGAATTAGCTGGTTTTGTTTCTAGGAGCAGAAGACAAATGCATATGCATGCCTGCTAATGACAAGAGAGTGGCACCTAGAAAACCGCTAATTAAAGCCATGGATGCATATTTAGGTGGAGCTCAGTGACTGCTATGCCAGCTGGTATATATAGAAAATTAAAGGCCTACAGTCAGACTGTTTCAAAAAGGAGAGAGAGAGAGAGAGAGAGAGAGAGAGAGAGAGAGAGAGAGAGAGAGAGAGAAGAAGAAGAAGAAGGAGGAGGAGGAGGAGGAGGAGGAGGAGGAGGAGGAGGAGGAGGAGGAGAGAAAGAAGAAGAAGAAGAAGAAGAAGAAGAAGAAGAAGAAGAAGAAGAAGAAGAAGAAGAAGAAGAAGAAGAAGAAGAAGAAAGATACAATGCACAGATTCTGTGTATGAATGTATAGCATTACAGATTTCCTCATACATTTTGAAATTCAACTCAGATGGCTAGGAACACATTTGCATAAATATAAATATGTATTTTATTTAATTGTGTATCTCAAAGTAGGGTCATAGAAATAAGATTGCTGAGCTACAATGAAAGCATAGAAGATTTTAGTTTCCACATATAAATAAATTAAAATTTCTGATTCCCGTTTTTATAAGAGTACGTTGAGAAAAATCCCTAACAATACAATTATCATGGATCCTGGAAAAGTGAAGTCACTGGACAAACTGCCATTTGAAAGTAGCGACAGATGCTTAGAGAGCCTCAATAAAGTGGGCCAAAGCAGAGCTATTGGAACCATAAGCTGTCAGTGTTAAAGAAACATGTTGACAAGTGATTGGTCATTTCATAGGTACTGGAATTAAGGAAAGACCCAGGACCTGCAACTTTAGAAGGCACCTGTCCATGCCAATACAACTGGCATCTGCAAAAGAAAATGGTTTATTCTGAATCCATGTATGTGACCATGGCCAGAGAACACAGTCTCAAATAGCACATCTCAAGGAGGTAGCAATTTCATTAAAAAGTTTTTTGTTTTTGTTTTTAAAAAGAAACTGTATAAAGAAATCAATACACTTTTAAAATGCATTGGTGGGTGTATTAGATAGGTTTGTTGCAGCAAATTAGAACTATCTGTGTCAGAGGCCTCAGATGTAATCTGAAGATACTCTTAGATTTTGGGTTGGTGGGATCTAGGAATCACTGTGTATTACAAGTAATTTGTCTAATAATCATACAGAAATTAAGTCACATGCAGGAGGGCAATTAATAGCTATTAGAGAGCTAAAGATAGCCCCAGATAATTTGGCTCTGGACCTACAATACTCCAACCTCTTCACATCATTAAAGTTGTAATGAATCAATCAATCAGCCTATGCAGTGAGTCTTTCCCAGAGCAACCTCCATGGTTTTTTGTTATTTTATTTTTTTTTAACAATGCCTTCAGTTTAGTCCTTCTTTAAAAACCATATTAAATTTTCAGCAAAAATATCAAAATGACATTTTGTATCTCTGTGTGGTGTTGGGGGGATGAAGAGTAGTCCTATATGCACAGGACTGTTGCTACAGTTGTGTCCTTCTGGCAAGGGAAAGTGATTTCCATATATTTCTCTGAATTTGTGGATGGAGAATCTCACACCTCAAGCTTCCCAAGATGTCTACTATTTTACCAAAGTGTGTAAGAATAGAGTTGGGACTAAAAAAGGGGATAGCTAAGAGCACTGGCTGTTCTTCCAGTGGACACAGGTTCAATTCCCAGCACCCACATGGGAACTTACAACTGAAACTCCAGTTCCAAAGAATCCAACACCCTCACATAAACATACATTCAGGCAAAACACCAATATATATTGAATAAATTATCTAAAAATAAAAAGAGTTAATGAGAGTTATCTATCTCAGTCTGATCAACAGATCCAAGATATCTCAGGCTCCAGAACTGTGGGAAATAAATCTATGTTGAGTAGTACAATTAATTTGTAGGAATAAAACCCAATTGTGTACTGTTTATAAAAATACACTTCACATATGATGATTTAGGAAAGTAAAGGGTTGCATTTATTATGCAAATACTATTCAGAGCAGATTTCAAACAAGGAATATTACCAAGAATAAAGGCTATTATGTATCCAAAAATCATCTAGTACTTCAAAATATATGATTCTACTTGTTCATGAAGCCAATAGTAGATGTCAAGACACAAAGCAAACAGTGACAGAACTGAAGGGAAAATAGACAAAGTCACTATGACAGTGTGAGAATTCAAGACATCCTTTCCGTTGTTAATAAATGAAGCAGGCAGAAAATCAATTAGGATATAGTTTATTTGGACAGCACAATCAATCAACTTGATCTAATTGACATATAAACAATATTATATCCAAAAAATGTAGAACATACATTATCTTCAAAGTATCACCAATATAAATAACATTTTATATAGGAAAAAGTGCACTAAATTTCCAAGTAATCAATAAAAATATTTTGCTGGGAAATAATTCTTTTCCATTTTTTCATATTCATTTTTTATCACACAACTATGTTCTCATACAAAATGAAAGCCAGATATATAAATATCAAAAATTCTATGTCAGTTGGAAATGTTCATAATAATTATTAAAACTTAATTCAAGGATACATTTCAAAAACTTTAAACATTTTTAAATTAAAATATACCTTATCAAATTCATAGTATATAGCAAAAAATGTTTCAAAGAAATTAATAAAAGTAAATAAAATAATTAGGAAAAATAAAATTTTATCATAAATAACTTTATCTTTAAAACTCAGAGAAGAGATAATTTTTTCCTAAAGCAAACAATAAAACAATAATCTGTTTTGCATAGATCAATTCATGTTAAAGTAATGAAAAAATCAGTAAAACTAAAGCATTGGTTCTGCAGTTGTAGACCAAGATCAGTAATCTCCTGGAAGACTAAGGACTAACTGTGGATTGGACACAAAGGAGCAATATGAAAAGGATAGTGGAGAATTCTCTATTGATTTCCTGAACATAAACAGAAGAGGGAAAGAGTCAAGTAGCTTCATATCAGAAAAACTATACACTGGGAGAAGCAGACTGTCGTTGGCATTTCCACAATGGAAAGTAGATAAAGTAGAGAACTCCATCACTATTGAAGTAGATGAATAAAAACCACTAAGTTTGAAAGAGATAGAGAGACAGAGGTTATCCCCAGAAAACATGGCTACATATTTAAGAAAGATGGGAATTTTCCCAAAACTCAATGTTTCCTTCCTAGTTCATTCACTACCTAATACCAAAATCATTTAGCATAATGATATCAATATCCCTCATTAATAAAGACAAAATATTGCAGAATGAAGTAAAATCATATGCAAATATGCTAAGATATGACAGCTCAAATTTTATTTACATTGAGATAATCATCAGATTCAAACGTGAAACTTCAACATTACATTCATACTCACTTATTTTATTACCCACTTATATAATTTTGACTATCATGTTTATCATATTATTAACTTGTTTATTTGTGATATTCATACTTCATGCATAATTTATATGTGAAATGTTTCTTCAGTCTGTTAATTTACTTAAACTTTACATTTTTTATTTAACTACGTTCTATCTCTTTTAAATTTTTATTATAAAAGGTGGATATTTTATTTCAGTGCATTTAGAATTTAGATTACTAGAAGTGACCTGTAATAAAGCTAGTGCTCTTAACATTCTAGTTTTAATTTGCTATTATTATTCTACAGTACCAAATTCTATTCTGTGAACCGGAAAAAAAATCCTGCCGTTGTTCCAAAAGATCTTTTAAATGACTCGTTGGTTTCTGTTTGGATTATTACTTCATCTATAAATGAAATTGGTTTTTCTTTCTATTGGTGCATATTTTCGTTTCTTTGCTAAGAGACTCAGTGCAATGCTGAACAGGATGGGACTGGATGTTTCTGCTTTGTTTCCAATAGTGATAGAGTACATTTCTTCCTTTCCTTTCCTTTCCTCCCTCCTCTCCTCTCCTCTCCTCTCTCTCCTCTCCTCTCCTCTCCTCTCCTTCTTCCTCTCCTTTCCTTTCCTTTTTTCCTTTCCTTTTTTTTTCCTTTCCTTTCCTTTCCTTCCTTTCCTTTCCTTTTTCCTTTCCTTTCCTTTCCTTTCCTTTCTTCCTTTCCTTTTCCTTTCCTTTTTTCCTTTCCTTCTTTCCTTTCCTTTCCTTTTTCCCTTTCCTTTCCTTTTCCTTTCCTTTCCTTTCTTTCCTTTTCCTTTTCCTTTCCTTTTCCTTTCCTTTCCTTTCCTTTCTTCCTTTTCCTTTCCTTTTCCTTTTCCTTTTCCTTTCCTTTCCTTTTCCTTTCCTTTCCTTTCCTTTCCTTTTCTTTCCTTTCCTTTTCCTTTCCTTTCCTTTTTCCTTTTTCCCTTTCCTTCCTTTTTTCCTTTCCTTTCCTTCTTTCCTTTTCCTTTCCTTTCCTTTCTTTCCTTTCCTTTCCTTCTTTCCTTTTTCCTTTTTCCTTTCCTTTTCCTTTCCTTTCCTTTCCTTTCCTTTCCTTTCCTTTTTCCTTTCCTTTCCTTTCTTCTTTCCTTTCCTTTTTCCTTTCCTTTTTTCTCTTTCCTTTCCTTTCCTTTCCTTTCCTTTCCTTTCCTTTCTCCTTCTTCCTTTCCTTTTCCTTTCCTTTCCTTTCCTTTTCCTTTCCTTTTCCTTTCCTTCCTTTCTCCTTTCCTTTTTTCCTTTCTTTCCTTATCTTTCCTTCCTTTTCCTTTCCTTCCTTTCCTTTCCTTCCTTTCTTTCCTTTCCTTTCTTCTTTATCCTTCTTCTTCTTATGTCTCAGTCTTTCCTTGTCCTCGACCACTTTCTTCCTTTCTTTCTTCTACTTTACTTCTCTCAGCAACTGCTCACCCTCTTCTTCAATAGATCTGAATGTGAATTCAGAGTCACGCATGGACAAAGTGGACCTATTGAAAGACTCACCTTCATATTCAGCATACTCTAGACATCTACTCCTTTACTACTACTTCTTCAGAAGTCTCCTCACCAAAGAAGCCATGTGGCTTATCTCGCGATAATTCCTCAGACGTCCTTGATGAAGGACCTCTGTCTCCAACGCCTGATACAAAGCTTTCACTGACAGTTTGTTCAGACTGCAAGAATTTTTCTGATGAGAGAAAAACATGCTTTGTTCTCTACGTGTATATTTCTATATAGTCTGGGGTTGTTGTAAATCAGGACACTGCAAACGACCTGTGGTTTACACTTTGATTAGTCACCTATCTTGTGGTGCAATTTGCCTTTTTTGTCATCTAGAAACTCCTTGATCTTTTGTCTAGTCAGAAATAGGCTTGGTCTGTTTGGCATCTGTCCTTGATACTCCCCTCATGATGAACAATAAGAATCTTTAAATTACGCGACTTCCAACTGTTCCCTTACATCTCTGACTCTTGGTTCATCAATTCAGTGATACCCATACAAAAGCTATGGTTACAGCTAGCAAAGACTAACTTCTCATCAGAAATTAGAGTCTCAAGAAAGTAATGCTCTTTAGATCCCCAGAGTACTCTTTAAAGAACTGTCATTGTTTCTTCTCCCCCAGATCTACTCTTCCTATTCACCCTTAGTTTTCCTCGGAAAGGAAGGAGGAGCAGAAAAAAGAGGAACAAGCTGGTAGACTTCATCTTGCCAGAAAAGATTTTGACTGAAGGCTGAGCTGAGTTCTTAATTTATATATCTCCCAAGTTGGTGTCCCTGGAGTTATAAAAGGCACAACCCACCTTACTTATCTGTAAATGCTGGCTTCCTCCCCTGTGCTGTGCAGGGGGTATTATCATTATCTCCTGGAATTCTACAAAAGTACATCCTATCAGAGACCTTTTATACCTCCAACCCCCAGCCAATCTTTATCAACACTAGAGTATGTTTTCTTATTTCATTAAAGGTGGGGTAATTTATTCTATTGCTCTAGAAATTCCTTACTAAGTTAAGGAAGTGTCTTAGTCAATATTGTATTGCTGTGTAAGCACACCATGACCAAAGCAACTCTTATAAAAAAAAAAAAAAACATTTTTGGAAGCTGGCTTACAGTTTCAGAGGTTTATCTTTGAGGGAAGCATGGCAGTACACAAGCAGACATACTACTGGAAAGTAGCTGGGAATCCTGCATGTGGATCTACAGGCAGCAGGAAAATAGAGCTTAAGCCTGGCTTGGGCTTTTGAAAACCTCAAGGCCTACCCTCAGTGACAGATTTCCTTCATTGAGGTCACACATCTTTACCCTTTCAAATAGTGCCACTCCTAGTGACCAAGCAGTCAAACCTATGAACCTATGGGGCAATTCTCATTCAAACCTCCACAGGAAGCTTGTTCTTTATTACAAACAAAACAAAACAAATCAAAATAAAACAATAATAAAAACAAAACAAACTAAAACAAAACAAACAACTATGGCTGTCAGTGTGGTGTGTACACTGAGGGAGACACTCTTGGGTCTCTGGCTTCACTACACACTTTCTGGTGAGCATTACAAAATACCAATGGGAAGGAAATGTACTTGCGATTCTAAGGGTTATAAATGGTCCAGTTAGCTAATGATTGCTCTGTAAGAATTTGCCAAAATTTCAGGTTTATTCTAAAGCCTTTTATAACCAACACATTTTCTTCTCATGTCCTGCCAGTCCACAGCAACCATAGACACTCATGAGGCCCATGCCCTGCTGGCTCTGTTCCAGGGTGGAAACCATATCATTCCATTGCTTACCTCGCTGAGCAGGACTCGGCAGTAAAGAGAATAAATAAAGAAATAATATTTTGTCCTACTATATTGCCTTGTAAGTAATACAAGTCTTCTTTGAAATTATAGAACAAAACAGATATTGTGTATAACTTTTCAGGATCTACATGCCTTGACAGGGTTGTATTGAATAATCTAATCACATTAGCTTTATTATACCCCATAATTGTAATATAAAAGTGTGGTTAGATAAGAATTCTATCAGTCAGCCATTGTTCTCTTAAGGGTGACATACAAGTACAAATTGCATTAGATGGAGAGCACTCTAACTCTCTGCCATGGTATGAATTTGAAATTACCCACTGAGATTGGACTTAGTTACTGGCATCTTCAACTGCAGTTACAGAGTTATGTCTGAAACCTTGCTCTGTTCCATGGCTATAGGAAAACATTACTGAGAGTAGTACAATCAGAATGGATCTGATAATTCTCCCTCCACACTGTAGTGTTCACCAAGTGTGACAGTCTTTATAGAAATTGCGCATCCTCACAACATGTTTGAAATTGAATGAGACTTACAAAAATAAATTTCTTTACATATATATATATATGTATGTATGTATGTATATAACAATTAATAATTGTCATTTAATAACTATTTAAAAATAAAAATTGAGAGTGGGCAACATACCCTCAATGTAATCTAAGTCTCTACATTCAGTCAAAATGTCCAGGTACTGTGTTTCTACCAACAACTAGAACATTAAAAGCAGTGGAGAATTCTAAATTGTTTTGAAATATCTGTACTTGGCTACAGGGTTCAGATTCTCATGAATACTTTTAGAGCAGAGAAATTGGAGTAAAATTGTCCTATCATTATCTATGATGATATACTGTGCACACACAGGAAAGGACTCCACACGTGAAACAAAGTTAATAAAAATTTCCCTTCCAGCAAAGCACTAGGATCATGAAACAGAAATTGTAAAGTCTACTGAACTGAGGTTTTGGATTGGAAGTGCACTTTAAATACAAGAGGAGATATTTTATTTACAAAGCATATTTTTACATGTGGGGACTCATGAACTCAATGAGTTCAAATGATGTTTTTGAGGTTCCACAGGGAAACTGATGTAGAAGAGTGATCTCTGGGACCAGGGACCTTGCATTTCTGCAGTCAGATGTGAGTCTTTGCTGCATTATTTTAAATAAGTGAAAGTTTTTGTTTGACTTAGATTATAGAAAAATTCCAAACACAGAGTAACTGCATTGCCAAGTTTCACTATTATTAAGATATTACTTTAGCCTGAAATACTAATTTGAAGTGAGAGGCCAATAGTTTATTTGGGTTTGCTTATATTTTTACCTTATTTATTTATTTTCTCTCATTTTTGGACATCACCTCAGATGCCATATCTTATTATTATATTTTCTTAGAATACTATTGAGTCTCACAAGTTCATAAATTTATCTTTCTTTGGGTAGCTTTATAATAGTAAGAATCTTGGTGAATAACTTAGGATATGTCCTGATTTGAGATTTGGTGAGGGTATTTACAGTGATTAAAATGAAACTTTATTAATTCATTTATTTATTCTGATTGCAATTACAGGATTTCTACCTCCCATTTCTTCTCTCCAAATTCTTCCATATACGTTCCCTGCTCCCTTTCTAAATTATAGCCTCCCTTTAAAACTAATTGATATCACATGATTCTATGTATATCTATATACTTATCTATATTCTTATATATTTCTAGATACAACCTCTCAGTATATATACCATTACAAATATGTGTGTATACAGGTCTGACACTTTGGAACTTGACAGCCTATTGCTGTGTTGTTGCTTGGAGAAAACCACCTCTCTTGCTCCCAGCTTTCCTCATTTGCCTATAGTTCTTTGTGTAAGCTTGATGAATCCTGGGCCTTTCATTGTCCACTTGGGGATACTTGTTGATGTTATTCTTGTTCAGATTATGGGTTTTAAGATAAAGACAACAGAGTTAAAGTTTCATTTTGACATTATACAACATATTGGTATTGATTAAGACCATAGTGTATGTTGTACTCCCAGATATTTTCCCTGGAAATTCATATCTTCCTATAAATTTGGCAGTTTTAGATGGAAATCACTATTTCCAGACAAAACTTAACCAGGAAATGATGGCTCACCTCCTTGAAAAACAAAGACAAAAACAAACAAACAAACAAAAACTATGCCTTTTCAAGTTTTGACACTCTTCTTTGGAATCTTATCTCTGTATCTATATTTATTTCTAATTCAATCTTTCATTTCCAGCAATGGGGGCATTGATTCTAATTATTTTGCTATACAAATCATCTCATTTTTAGTCACTGAAGATTTTTCAAATTATGAGTATGTTTTCTGTATGGGTGGGAATAAATTCTGTATTAAAATGAATGGATTCAAATGAACAAACTTACTGAATCAAACAATCTTGTATTCAGCTTTGCAAATAATTGATGCTCAAATTACATATATATATATATATATATATATATATATATATATATATGCATATACACACATACATACACACAACTGTTATGCATATGGGTCCCTGTAGTCTTGCATCTTTCACGGCATCTTGAATTGTCAGCTCTGTGATTTCCATCATTCTAATAGATTCATGTTACTTTAGTTGACAACTTAAAATGGTGGTGAACTTTGAGAAGTGCAGATGATGCTATCTCTAAACTAATTTGCTGGGATTACTAACCATGTAGTCTGATCCATGTAGATTTGGGTTGTGTGTTGTTTTTCTGTACATAACTTGGATTTATACAGTTAAATTTTTGTCAGTGTATTTTATGACATTTCATGTTATATTTTGTTTCTCATAGTTCTCTGATAGTCTATAAAGACAAAAATTGAAACCTTTAACATTGTTATAAATGCTTATAAGCTATAGATACTCACTCAATTTGCAGATTGTTCAGGATTTTCTACACAGAAAATAATGGTATGTATAGATTGGTGTAATTCAATAATTTATTTCTTCTTGATCATTTTGACTAGAGTTTTTGGCATGAATCTTAGCAGAGTGATGGAATAGTAACTTTGCCATTGTCTCAGTCTTAGAGTGGAAACATTTAGATTCTCTTATTGAATATAATGCTCTTGGTGGTTTTTAAAGATTTTCTTTGTCAAACACCACTTTACCATCATTCATAGGTTCTGGGAATTTTCACTACAAACTTGATTTTCTGATGTGCATAGTTTTTAATTTTATCTTTCTTCTTTTGCTGCTGTAAGAATGTGCCTCTTGCCCTCTGAGCTACTTTCTATAGAGAAAGTAAAAATGGACAGTCACAGTAGAATGTTATATGAATTATACTGTAATTTAAAAGTGTTTGTCTATCCTTATGGTATTATTTCCAGCATTACTTTAAAAAGGTAAGATAATATGTGAGTGTTCTTTTGTCTGACTGATTTGAAAGAATATAGTGCATGCGCACAAGGGATATGCAGCAGATACCATGGCAATGGATTCAGGAGCCCAACTATCTCCTAGAGATGATGTGTCATAGTTGTGGCAAAGAGAACTGGCTCTAGAGAGCTTCTGGCTATACATGGATGCACCTGATGCTAACATTCCTTACTTTTTCTTATCATTAACAGAGGGAAAAGGAGGAAGGCAATGGTGAGGCAGACTAGGAGTGTTGTATCTCTTAAAATGATTCCTGCGTTCTAGGGGCATCTTCAATTTTGGAATGTGGCTGACTTTCAACATTGGGGCCCATTTGATAGTCATTTGCATCAGGCACCTCTGTGGACAATTGCTGGGAATCCTGTAAAAGAAACTGATTGTTTGGTTAGAAATTTTTTGAATTTGTTGGAGAAATGTGGAGACAAGTTTAATGAGAGAGGGATCAAATAGTAAAACGAGAAAGAGGAGTTAGGAAGGTCAGTATCCATTTCCATATAGGGTTTTTGAAAACCCAGGAATTAGAGGCCTCACACTGTTCTCTGCATTGTTGGATATCTGATTGTAGCTTCTGGCTTTTGTTTCTCACTATCCCAGACTGGTGACATAGAAGCATCATTCTTCTTGGAGAAACAGGCAAGGACAGCCTTCTTTAGTTGTAAGAACATCTAGTTCCTTTTGGTTCTGAAGCATCACTGATGCCAGGAAATTGATCTGACATTGGATGGAGAACATAGTTTGGGTCACCTCTTGAAGATCGTTGTGTAGCTGGGAAGAGAATTTATTGTAAGGTTAGGGAAGTAGTCAGCCCTGTCATTCCAGATTCAGCACCTATAATTATTCCCGCAGCAACCCGGAATGGCACGACTATTGTTATTTTCGGCTGGTATTGTGTCTACAACTGGTATTGGCAGAGGCTCTGGAGAGAAAGAAGGTATTGAATTTGGGTGACAGGGTAGAGTCCTATAATTGGATGACAACAGAAGAATGATGTTTAGCAACAGAGGGATTCTGGATGTCCCAGACTTGGGGATCTACCTGAGAGCCAGGCAAATAAAACATATTAGAGTTAGTAGGTTGGGTGGCTAGAAGGAGGAAGAGAGGGGCTGCTGGTGAGTTTGGGTTTAAGAGAATGGGTGTAGCAAAAGAAATAGAGGCTCTCAACTTACCTAGAACATCCCTTCCCAATAAGGGAACAGGACACTGGCACTACCTAAAGGGAATGGGTTAGTGGATGAGAGGAACACCTCTAAAAATTCAACTAAGTAATGGGGTTTGGTAAGGTAGGTAAAGTCATTCCCTGCCCCGACAATTGTGTAACAAGGAGAGGTGAGTCCCCGAAGCCCCTTCAGGACCAAGTAAGTGGCCCCAGTGTCCAAAAGGAATGAAATGGGCCACCCAGATAGCATGATGACTACCTCAGGCTCCCTACTGGTGATGGAAGTGGTCAGGTCAAGGGATCTCAGCCTCATTTAGTCATCCATGGCCAAGCCTCAACTGAAGGGTGACTTGGGAGTGATGTCCCTCTGTCTTGAGCAGCATGAGGGCAACTGAAAATCCAATGTCCCTCCTGATGGCACTTTGGGCATGGCCTTGATAGCTTGCAGTGGTTAGAGCAAGACTTTGCCAAATGACCTTGCTGACGTTTGTACCAGGGACTTAGTGGTTCCCAAACCTTAGAAAGCCAGGAAGGCTGCTGGGCAGTGGCTGGGGCTGGTTGCGCAGCCTTTGCCAGTAAAAGAATTTGTCTGCAGGCTTTCTCTTCTCTCTGATGGTACATTTTATAAGCCAAGACAGTGCCAAGATTTCTGTCTGTGGAGTTAGGGGTTCCCTCTCCAAACATCTAAGTTTGGCCTTAATGTTGAGTAGCTTTGGGAAAGAAGTAGGTCATTAAGAGTTGTTTACTTTCTGGATTTCCAGGGTTTAAATTAGTATATTGTAACAGGGCCTTTGTAAGGTGCTCTAAAAATTGAGATGGATTTTCTTGTTTATCCTGGATGACCTCTTGGAGTTTTTCAAAATTTACTGGTTTTAGGGTTACAGAGATCAATCAGGAGGTCAGGTTATGAATTAGTCTATGGCTAGAATATCACATGGGGAATTATAATTACATTGAGGATCCTGGTTGGGTACCATCTCAGATCCAATTGGATATGCTGAGTCTGTCTGATGAGTCTGTCTGTTGAGTCTGCTCTGCATGTATTCTAGCCTATACTCAAACTTACCTGTGCTTATCAGGAAGTAAATTATTACTGAGAATCATATGTACGTCATGGAAAGTCAAGCTGTAAGATAGAGTAATGTACTGAAATTCTTTAATGATGACAGAAGAATTGAAGGTATAAGATCCCAGTATTTTTCTATTTTAGAAAGTTCATTTCTTGAGAAAGGGACATGTACTTTGATTAGACCATCTACCCCAGCAACTTCCCTTAAAGGAAAGACCGATGCTGGGTTAGGCTGGGTAGGGGAAGAAGTAGAAGGCTTGGCTATAGATTTAGAGTGAGTGGTGGAAGGGCTGAAAGTAGGTGCTAGTATAGGATGACTGGAGAAGTTTACAGCTGGCACAGGAAGGGAGGAGTCTGAAGAAGTTGAGTAAAGAGACTCTGGAAGTCTGGTGAGAAGAGGAAGCTGAGGAGGCTGGGGGAGTAGGAGAGGTTGTAGAGAAAAGTTGGAGGTTGTAAGGGTGGAGGTTCATTAGCTGGATCAAGAATTGTAGAAGTTTCATCTGGTTAAGGTTTCATAGATAGAAGGAGATGATTTGGGGGACAGGAAAAGCAAAGAGAGGGTTTGGAGAGAAGATAGGCAAAAGCTTGCACATAGAGGACTGCCTTCCATTTACTGGACCACTGGCAATATGTATGAAGATCCTTTAGTATGATAGGATAAAAAGTGCAGTTACATGGCCACTTGGAGTCATTATCTAATGGGTACTGAGGCCAGACCTTATTACAAAGGTGAATAGGTTTGGATGCCTTTCAATCAGGTGTGTGTTTTTAGAGATTTAAGATTTTTCAGAAGCCATCCCAGAGGGGAACCTGGAAGCACAGTTGAAGACAACAAGATGCCCATTGGGTGAGGAATGTTATTAAAATTTTCCTACCAGCATCTCCAAAATAAATGAATAACTACAGAGCATACAGCCAAGTGTAGGCTTACTAGCTTGTCACTTGGAAGCTAGTGGTTGAGTGGGCCCAGGGCCCTAGGAAGAATGATTTACCCAAGCTTAGGAAATTTTTCAGGAGAAAGAGAAAACTCTTTCTGAGAGGGAGGGCAGTCATTCAAGGGCTAAAGTCCAAACTGGGGAGTCAGTTGGAAGGCCAGGGGAGGAAGTCTATTTCTTAGACCCATAGAGGGTGGCCAAACCTCTTTTGGGACAATTTGGCCACGTAGTGATGGGATCTGAGAACCCAGTTCAGTTCTCAGAACCCAGGATGGGTATCTCACAACTCCCTGTAGTTCCATGTTTCTAATATCTTCTCCTTGTGCCCATGGGCATTTGCACACATTTGACAGTCACTCATATATGCACATACACAGACACACAAATACACACACACACTGATGTAGAAAAACTTGATTCCCATAGGGATAACTTGCATAAACTAAATATAAAAATGAACAATCAAATCAACTAATAAAGTCACTTGAAGAAACGTTAAGAAGCTCTATCATTAATTTGGAATATGAAGAAATTTATAAGGACAAAATATATAATATTGAACAAAGAAAAAATAATAAATTACATTTTATAATATATATAAATTATTTACCAGAGAAACATTCACAATTGCTTATTTTTTACCATACATTTCTCCTTGTCCAACTTTTAGTCACCTTTCTATTACTGTAGGTTTCTGAATTCTATTTGCTTCTAGCCAAAAAACAAACAAACAAACAACAACAACAACAACAACAACAAAAACACTGGAAGAAGTAATATCTCCTTTTGCCAGCTTATATGCAAAGAACTGGCTGGGCATGCATGCATACTTGGTCAGACAGTACAGGTTAATTTCCTTCATTTTCCTATGAGGTCCTTACTGCTTAGCACTTCCTACAAAAACAATGCCTTTTGTTCTCAGATTGAAATCTTTGTGAGTACTTAAGATCTGTACTTTCCCTATTGCAAAAGTCTTTCACCTGAATGAAGTTTTCCTTTATTTGTAACTGCGTGTTTTAATATGATGCTACTTTCTTACAAGTACTTATATGAAAATAAATAATAATTCATAATCTGGGAGAAATATTTCCAGAACACACACCTGAAAGCTAATATGAATCAGGGAAACTGAATGATTTTTCATAACCCAGTAATAATAAAAGACAGTCCCACAGACATAAACAAAACCTCTGCCAGATAGCTTACAAAAAATAAGGTAAATAGAAAATTAACATATAAAAGTATTGTGAATGTACCAGAGTCAGATTAGGTTTCTGTCCTCTGAACACGTCACAGTGAGCATTAAATTCCAAGACATGAAGTACTTAGGAAGGTACTCAAACTATTTCCGGAGCACAGCATTAGGTAGCTGCTGTGCTCTTGACTTTTACTGTTTCTGTAACAAATTTTATGACAAAGTAAATTAAGGAGGGAAGGTTGTACTTTGGCTCATGGTTTGTAGGTGCAGTACATCATAGTGAGGAAGGAACTGTAGCTGGGGCACAGGGGATAGTCACGCTTTACCTTCAGTCAGTAAGCAGGAAGACATATGCTGCCTCTCAGTGACGTTTAGAAACACTGGTTCCAGTCCCTTCCCTGCCTCGAGAGGCATCGTCCTACTTTCAGTTCATCGTTGTCCTATTTCATCTATGTTTAGGAACTCGTATGCTTAGTTTATATTTGCTTATTAACCCAACTGTAAATGCACATTTGCTTTTAAAATGATTTCTTCATAGGTTATAGTGGTCAGGTTTGATACCTCAGTGAGTGTAAACCATAAAATGCACAGGAAATTTATAAAAGTTTTGGCATTTTCTTTTAAAAGTTAAAAAATTTATGTGAATATTACTTCATAAATTCTTACTAAAGGAAAAACATATGTCCAACAGGAGACTTATAAAAAATATTCATGAAAGCTTTATACATATTAATTCCATTCTTTAAAAAGAATAAATTTCCATCAACATGACAATTGAAAAAATGTAGAATATGTATCAATTTAAAATTTTTGTTCTTATATGTAATAGATTAATAATTAAGCTGAGCAGGTGGCTTAGAAGTCCAAGGTCAGCCTAAGCAGCAAACCATGATGGAATCTTAAAAAAATAAGTTAGACTTATGTTATGATGTTAGGAAATACAATAGAGAACACATAAATGCCTACTTTATCATAGAATTTCATATATATATAAATATATATATTTATATATATATATATATTTAGTCTATAATGAAGGAAAATGTCTGGGAAGACCCTGAGAAATTTGATGTGTTCTGACTATTCATCACAATGACTAAATAGTACACTTAAGATGTGATTTCCCTGTATGTAAATGATACTTCAACGAATATAACCTATTTAACCTGAAGGTCTCTGATCTTTTAAAGGTTGGCTAACTCTTCTAAATTCCTTTTACATTTAAATGGAAATATTAAAAATAAAATTTGATCAGCTTTTATCTTATAAAGAAGGTATTTATCTCTCTGAAGCATGATGAGTGACATATTTTAAATTTCAAGTCTATATACCATAAATAATAATTTGTTTTTTCTTTAACCCTGTCATTTTAGCAGCCAACAAGATAATTACTAAAGTTTGTAAAAAGAAATATTATTACTTTCAGAATAAGAAACAGTCCTTAAACATTTTAGATCAAGAATATTTTTCCTTCAGATGACAGTTCATCTTCAGATGACAGTTCATCCATATGGTTAGCTGATCATGGTAATGTTACTATGCAGAGAGATGCTTTGGTTTTAATGTCATGTAAAAGACTCGCGTTCTAAAGCTGTCAGAAACACCCACAAGAATTCTTTGGTGAGCTGGGGTGAAAGGGAGGAAGGAATTGAATACTCATTGGTTTTGAAAACATTTTCTTTAGTGGAGTGTGACTTTAAGAAAGAAAGCTCATAAATTAGAGACCTTCTCCAGATATCTAATACATTTGGAACTGGCTAAAAGAGTCTAAGTCTTTTCTAAAATATAATGCATCCGAGAAGCCATTTCTTTGAATAAAATTGATTAATTACAGTCAAATATTTCTCATTTCAGATAATTTAGGAAAGCATTAGTTAATTAATTGAAAAATAATATATGAGGAATCATCTAGTATTATACACAATTCATATACCTAAAATATTCCAGTCATATTTATTCATCCATCTCTGTCTGAAAAGAGAAAGGGGCTTTAAGGGTGCCTGGTAGGAATGTATGTTGGTCAGAGATCAACTTTGATGTCATTCCTCAGGAACTATCGTAGGAGGTGCTAAGGTGGGAGGAGTTAGGAGAGGAAGAGGAAAAGAAAGAGGAGGAGTTAGGAGAGGAAGAGATAAAAGAGGAGGAACGACAGAGAGCAGAGATGTAGGAGCGGTGGAGACGGATGTTCACGTGTCTGTAGCAGTCAAAGGTAGTTGGTATACCTAGGTTGGGTATTAGGTTACACTTCTGATTGTATAGGTATCTTGTTACTGACCATTGCCAAATATATAAGCTTTGATTAATCTGTTTCATTCTCTTACTGGGCCCACATGGATGGCAGAATGGTCTGGGCAATGCCCTGCCTTGAGGAGACATTGTGGAAGATTGGCAGAGCCATCTCTCATGCTGGCATCTAGTGGGTGGCAGGGCTGATGTTTCTGGCAGCCGGTTCTAGCTGCAGCACACATGTGGCCTCCGGCCAAGAAACATTGTTGCTGGGCTAGGCAGAGCGGCTGCAGCTTAGATAGTTGGCCTGAACTAGAGGCCGTTTTAAATAATTATTACAACAACTATCAACATTGTTTTTGAGAATGGAACTATCACTGCCCTTGGACTCACCAAGTAGGGCTAGATTTGCTGGTCAGTAAGTCTGGAATTGCCAATGCAGTGCACACTAACATTCTTGGCTTTCGCATTTTATTTTCTTTAGACAGGGTTTCTTAATGTAGCCCAGGCTATCATGGAACTCACTCTGTAGATGCCTCTGCCTCTCCTCTGCCTCTCCTCCTCTGCCTCTCTGCCTCTCTGCCTCTCTGCCTCTGCCTCTCTCTCTGCCTCTCTGCCTCTCTCTCTGCCTCTCTCTCTGCCTCTCTGCCTCTCTGCCTCTGCCTCTGGATTGCTGAGAACACAGATGTGCACCATCATGTCAGTATCTCTAGATTTGTTTTAAATGTTCTAGGAATTAAACTCAGTACCTTTGCTTGCATGGCAGCTACTTTGCTAACTGAGTTATCTACCACCTCTCACCTATTTTTTTAATGTAACGTTCGTATTGGCTTACAGACAATGCTAGGCTCCACCCAACAGCTTGCATCTCTACCTGCCAGGTATGAGCCAGGCATATAAGAAGACCTCGCTACCATATCCCCTCTCTTTTCCCCTTCTTCACTCTCTGTTTCTCTGTGTTACCTGTTCACAGCTGGCCTCCTCTGCTGCCCCTCTCTCTCTTTCCTGTTCTCTCTTCCTCTCTCTTATTGTTTTTCTCCCCACTTTTCTCTGCCTATACTCCTTTTCAGGCAACCACTCCATTCCCTGTAATAAATTTTCATACTAGGCCTATCTTATGGCATGACTCTTCCAGGGACACCTTGACCAGACAGTGGTAAAACAGTATATAAGACAGTATCTTTAGTCAGGCAGTGGTGGCGCACTGCCAGCACTTGGGAGGCAGAGGCAGGTGGATTTCTGAGTTTGAGGCCAGCCTGGTCTACAGAGTGAGTTCCAGGACAGTCAGGGCTACACAGAGAAATCTTGTCTCAAAAAACAAAACAAACAAACAAAAAAAAACAACAACAAAAAAGACAGTATCTTTATAGATACCATACATGGAGTGTTGCTATCCCCAGAAAGGATTTCATTAAAATGGTAATACTAATATTTAATATTTATTGAGAGTATTATTAAAAGATCTTGCATGGAAATAATAATTCACAGATTTAGACTCTGCCATGTTTCCTAAATCTCTTTTCCTTTTCAATTCTATCATATATTTAATGCCTTAATTCTTTCAGAGCTCAGCTCAGAAACAAGAAGTATCTTGAAAATTTTACTTTCTTGTTTGACTATTAGTTGTGACATATTGATCAGAAATGATGGGCTCTCTAGGTTCTGAACAATGTTTTTTCTTTAAGAGTGCCACATACACATATCCACATGTATAATTCATAGATCACCACTACCCAGTAGTGTAGATCAAAAGCAGAGTAGAATATGCAAACTGGGATGTAAGCTAAATTACTCCAACATCTTGGAACTCAAGATCAATCAGACATTTGAAATAATACACACATATACACACACACATGCACGTGTGCATGCACACACATACACACACATACACACACACACACACAAAACATTATATGAAATATATTGCATTTACTTGCTTCTGCAGTGTTGGGAATAATTATAAATGCTATAGCCTACCTTCATTACCATATGCACTTCTAGTATTGGGAACTGATTGGTGATCAGGAAAGATTCTTTCATAGTAAGATAAAAAATAAAAAAATACAAAAATTGAATAGGATAAATTTTTTAAGTAGAGAGACTGATGGATTGGGATGGGTTGAGAGGAAAGGAGAATCTGGTTGTAGTTGGAGGAGTAACAACCATAGTCATAAAATATTGTATGAAAAAATCTATTTTCAATAAAACAAATGAAAAGAAAGGAAGATTTCATGACATTCTACCAGCAAAGATGAGTTAGTTCATCACATCTTCAGGCCAACTTCTCAGTCTTAATGCTAACTCCCCCACCACTATATTCTCTTGCTCATTCTTCCACATCTGTCTGAGGAACTTTACCCTCATTAACCACAGTCATCTGCCCTCAAGGGAGAGGCACACTGTTATCCTGAAACATTAAGGCAGCACAAGTGTTGGTTGACTGCTGAGATTCTCCGTGTGTTTGTTCTGACAGATGATTGAGATGATATAGTGAGTGGTTCCTGAACAGCGTCCTTTTGCAAAGAATATACTTAGATTATAATGTGAAGGGAGTAACTTTCATTCACAAAGAAATGGCTACATTTAGATGATAATTAGATTTGAAAATGTAAAAATAGGAGATGGAAAGTTGTCAGGGTAACAAATTTTTGCAGCAGTAACACAGCCAATAGCAAGTGATACTGGCAATAGTGGAGTTTGATGCTATTGTACAAGGGGTCTCAGGCTTTAGGTCAGAGTAGCCTTTAACATTGCCTGTGACTCTCACTTTACTCTGATGGTGAGTGTGGGAAGGTGTTCCATTAATGCTGAAAGCCAACATCTGCTTTTATATGTCATTGATCCTGAAGTAGCAATGTGGACAAATACAGTGACAGTATGCCTGACAAATATGCTCATGTGAGGAGTCAAAGGGACGAGATGTGGGGTAAACCATAGTTGTAGAAAGAGTCCCATTGCCTCTTCTCCCTCTTTAAGATTTTCTTTCTAGTTATTGCAGTTTACAAATAGCCACAAACATAAATAAAAAGTTGATGTGAATGAAGGTGAAACCAGAAGCTGCATTTTCTACCATATTGTAATTGCATTTGGCTCAGAACCATATATACATCTCAAAACATACCAAGGGCAAAACACACAATACCTAAGATGCAACGCATAAACCTCATGAAACTCAAGAAGAAGGAGGAAGACCAAAGTGAGGGTGCTTTTGTCCTTTTTAGAACGAGTATCAAAAGATTCAACAGAGCTCCCAGGATCCAAACCTCCAGCCTGAGAACAGACAGGGGCAAGCTGTCCTCTGAGAGGCTCTAACCAGCAGCTGACTCAGACAGATACAGACATCCAGAGCCAAACAGTGGATGGAGCTTGAGGACTCTTAAAGAAGAATAGGTGGAAGGATTGTGGGCCCTAAGGAGATAGGAACTGCACAGGAAGATCAACAGAGTAAACGAACCTGAACCCTTGGAGCTCTCAGAGACTGAATCACCAACCGTGGAGCATACCTAGTCTACACAGATCTACCTCCATGGGCTGAACCTAGGCCTCCCTGCACATATGTTGTAAATGTGCAGCTTGGTTTTCATGTAGGTCTCAAACATCTGGAGTGGGGGCTATCCCAAAACATGCAGCCTGTATATGGAGTATGGTCTTCTAAAAAAAAAAAAAAAAAAAAACAGTTGTTCAGTTATTCATGGAATATTATTTTTTTATATCTCTTGTATTCAGTTTGCAACTACTTCATTGAGAATTTTTGTATGTATATTCATGAGGGATACTGGACTATAACTTATATATTTTTGTTGGGTTTACATTTGATTTCACTATTTCAATATTATTTGCTTTGTGAAGGAGCTTATTGTGGTTCTGAATTTTTTAAACATAACTCAAAAAGTATTGCTTGCTTGAAGGCTCTATAGAATTCTTGTATAAGTATATATGACCCTTGGTATTTTGCTTGTTTGTTTCTTTTCATTTTATTCTGTTTGAATGCTTTTTAAATTTTTTTGATTTGCTGAAAATAAAAATTATAAAAAAAATGTTCTAATTGCTTTTTAAAATATGTGTCAAAGAATATTTTGAAAAGTAGAAATTTAGTATTGGATTTAAAAGGATGGTGCCCTTTTATGCTAATTTGGAAGACACAAAACAAGCATATATATATTCTGCATTGTAATCTACAGTAAACAAAGTAACAAAAAAGAAATATAAAAACCTTACTGAGAATGTAAAACAAAGTGACAGAATTAAGATACAGCACATAACACTAGTGCGAGTAAAGGAAATTACTTTGAACTCTTAGTGATTCAGAAGGAAGCATTCCAAAGGAATGATAAAAGCTAACGTAGGCTTTAAAACATCTACAATTGCAGAGGCACATCTCAAATCAATGTGTGAGTGAAAGTTTATCATGCATAGGCACATTGAAAACAAGTGAGCATGAGCTGCTAATGCGAAGCAATGAAAATGTTAGTGCAAAAATGAATGGGCTCCAGTTATAACTTTGAATCCAGCAGTGTCAATCCAAATGTTATTAAAACCCCATGCCTTAAGTGATATAATATTAAATCATAGAAGATAAGACATGGAATAGTAAATTAGCAATAGGTTACACACACAAAAAAAATAACACAGATATTTAAAATGTTCCAAACAGATTAAGACATAATTCTTATTTATTAAAGCTTTCCATAAATATTAATATTTATTGGCTACTTGGTGGCAAATATACTTTCTTGGTGAAAAAAACCTCACTATTTCTAAAATATAAGAATTGTACCACTCTCTTTCTTTTGATACAAAAATGAAGAGTTATTTGTTACATTTATTTTGCAATGTCTCAAGAAATAAATTTAAATATAAAGTATAAAATAAATATAAAATGTAATTATTGAACCAAAATAAACAAATACAACATAAAATAAATACCTTTATTTCCCTTTTCCCAATGTCAAGGCTTTCTCCTCTCTGTTTTAAAAAGTCTCTTGGTTACCACAGGAAAAAATACATTTTATAGGAGCTGCCTATGTGAGTCCTTTCAGGGATCTTGGTCAATAGAAGTTCAGAGCTAATCCCATTAATTGATATCACAGTGGCAAACTCGGATATAAACGTCAACTGTCTTCCAGTATCTGTAAACTGGTATTAGAAATGTATGCCAAGCTGTCCTGCTTCCCACATGATGTGGGAGAAGAACTGCAAAAGGGTTGGTCTTCAGGAAATAAAATACACAAATATTGGGTGGCAGAGGTGAGAAAGCTTTCAGTAGAAAATGAATATCTTTGCTGTTCCTCCCACCATGAATTGGCTACAGTAACCTGCAAATGTTGGTGCCTGAGAAAGCTTCAACTGAATGACTCTTGCCATATGTGCCCAGATGATCATGTGCCAGCGAAAGGCAACACACTCAAAAAAAAAAAAAAAAATCTATTGGTCTTGATTAGCTAAAATATAAACAAACAAAAAGTCAGCAAACATGAAAGACACTAAGTAAAATGGATGGGGAAGAGGTTGGATATGGAAGAGTTGAGGAGAAAAGGAAATATAAAACAGGATGCATGAGATTATCAAAGAAGAAATGAACACATTAAAAACAACAAAATATTTTAAAATGCCCATTATCTACAGGGGCATAATATAATGATCAGAATATATAATCTGAATAGATTAGACATCCTGAGGTAGACAAATGAAGCATAAATATTCAAAGATGAAGTGTTGGTCAAAACTGACATTCCCCTCATCCATGCATATGCTATGTGCCCACACCATAGAACATCTTCAGAAATAGAAATAAAGACATGGTTGTATTAGAAGCAGTGAATGATACTAAGATGTATATAATATACATATAAATATATATATATATATATATATATTTTTATATTAATTGTGTCTTTACTTGATTTCCTGGCCGCTTGCTCACTCATCACTCAAATACTTTCTATCTGTTGTCTGTCTTCTGTCTACTATCTATCATCTATCTATCTATCTATCTATCTATCTATCATATCTATTTGTTCTGGTGAAGGAATGGATTGTCATTACTCAATAGTAAAATCTGTAAATTATAGGAAATTTTTAACAGAATGGCAAAAAAATATACTCATAAGAAAGAAATATTTCCAAAAATTGAAGAAATAACTCATTTTTGTTAAATCAAACAACTCACATATTTCTAAGAAGAGTAGAGAGGCAATAGATACTTTTAAGCATCTATAAAATGTCTTAGTGGAGCCAAAGGAAACATGTTTGTCTGCAAATCAAGGAGTAGAGCAAACACAAAACCATGCAAGGTTTATTTTTTAAAAACAACAACAGCAGCAGCAGCAACAACAACAACCCAAACAAAAAAAACCCAAACAAACTACTAGAAATGCCCTCAGTAACAGGCCATCCATCATTTGGTTCCTCTTTAACATTTGTTCCATGGGGACATGCTCTCCAGAACTCTTCCCTTTACATCAAGGTCCACATATTTTTCCAATCAAACTTGGGCTCCTTTAGCAATCTTTTCTAAGGAAAATACAGTGATAAGGATAAATAATTGGCAAGCCTTTTTGATGTCTTTCTCAATTCTGTCTGGAATCAACTTGATAACCACCTCTTACAAGCCATTTGTCTGTGCCTTGTGGCTATGATTTCCACATGTTCCAGATCTGGTGGGCCTGTTGGTGGTGTCCTGTATCTGGTTGGTAGAATTTTAGTAAAATCAGCACAAAACAGATTAAACATATTGCTATTGGTTATCTTGACATCAACAGGAGTTTCGGAACTCATTTCGTTCTCAGAAATATTTATGCTATGAAAGTTACTCAGACAGTTTTTGACATAACATTCTGGACAATTATCTTGAATTTAATAAATACAACTTTGTCACTCTGTAGATATGAAAATAGGCAGTTTTACTATCCTTTTCAAATATTTTATTTTATTTTGGTTATGGTTGTTTTAATTAAAATCCACATGTGCATATAAAGTGTTTTATTCCAGTGCAAGTCCTATAACCTCTCATACAGTTCCTCTCATCATTCTTCAGCCCTGCAACTTCAGTTGACTCCAATCCACCTTGAATTCAAAGTAAATTTAATTCAGCTGAATATATCATTTGTTCTATCTAAATTAAGTACAATTAGACTAAACTACATGGAATATTGAGTACATATGATAGAATTGCTATAATACTTCTTGAAATGTCATTAATACTCAGTAATATTAGTTGCTTATATACTATTATAAATTTTTAATTTTGTCATCAATATTGTTAGGAATCTTCTATGATAAAAGATCTATTTATTTGGGGAAAGGCAAGTATCTAAGTCTTCGGTAAAAATGATGACACCATAACTTGCTTTCACCTTATTACGATAAAATGTCGGAGATTGTGTAATTTGAAATCCACAGCTCTGGAGGGCAGGAAGTCCATGATAAGAAAAGTCACAGCTGTGGCTAGTAAGGTTCATCCTGTGCTATATGGATAGCACCTGCTTCTACAACCCACTATTGAAAATGGGCAAAGAGACTCCTTTAGGCACCTTTTAATTCTCTCCTGCCTCAGGACTAAATTGAAGAAACTCAATAAAGTAACATCTTTATATTTCTGATTTTAGTCAGTATTGGCAGTTGATCTGGTGCCGCTATGTGCTCAAATGCTAAATACTGGACCCCAAGATCTGGTTGTCTACAGAAGGGAGAATTCCAATGTATACCAGCCTTCGTTGTGTAACCTTTGCTTCCCAGTTTAATGCTTCCCAGTTTAAAGCTATTGGTTAAGTAAACGTGCCTGACAGCTAATTACTAAGGAGAATATACATAGGCAGGGTTTTGGTTACCAGGTTGGGGGTCCCAGGTAGAAATCACAAGGAGAAAGCAGAAAAGAAGGAAAGGAAAGAGAAAGAGAAAGAGAAAGAGAAAGAGAAAGAGAAAGAGAAAGAGAAAGAAGAAGAGAAAGGGAGAAAGAGAAAGTAGCTGGAGTAAACAGGAGGTCTCCATTAGTGGTGATGGACAAGGAACATGAAGACAAGTGAAATGCCCCCTGAGGACAGACTGTTGTAGTAAAAATAATCCAGGGGAGGATCAAACAGCAAGTACGTGGAGAGTGCAACTAGAGAATTAAGAGTCTAGCTTATAGAAAAATAGATTAGGGGTAACTTACCCAGTAATAGTACTAAAGATGATTTAAAATTCCATAGGACTCTGCCTTGATTATTGGGAGCTATATAGGTACTTTAATAACTGATAGAGTTATTGATAACATTTAAAAAATACCATGTACAAATCATCCTTTGAAAAGCCATTCACATGTATAAAGGAAATCATTCTTGGTTATCCAATGGCTTTTCAGATGCTTTCCCTATGTCTTGCTATGTCTTGTTTTTTAGCATCTTTTCCTCCAGATTATCCTATTCTGAGAAATGATATCTCATACAACATAAGACATATAATATATGAACATTAGCTGAAAAGCATCCATTCTGATCAAAAACGGATGAGAGGAAATCCAAGTAGCAACACTTATTCTTTTTACATGTTGAGTGTTATTTTAGACAACATATTTAATATGTAATATATTTGATAGTAATTGGAATCTGCCATACACTAATGGGGACAATTTATAAGTACAAACTCTGCAACCGGCTAGATTTTTCTAGGTATCACTCAATGTGTTGCTTACATATATTTAAGCCAAACATAACAACTTTGTATGAACAATTCTGTAACTTGAAAAGGTAGTTTTGTAAAAATGTTAAACATTCTGGAGTCACTGAGGTTCTCATAGCTCTCTCAGTGTTCAGGTCTTTCCACTATATCTGCTTTACTTGGAAGACAATCAGAGATAAGAATTGATTTCATATCAGAAGGTAATGATACATATCTAGTATTTATATATGCACACATGAGGAATCTGTTGAGCTTTTCAGACTAATATTCTTTTATTTTTACTTCTTTGCTTATTTATGAGTAACTCTCAGTTTGACTCCATTCAATTCCTGTCTTTTCTTGTTTTTCTAATACTTTATACGCATCTTTCTTCAAATTTGAAAATATGTATTGTATTTTCAAGATGCACTGTTATGTGCTAGCCTCTGAATTTTTAGACAGATTGATGTATAGCATATATAGAACCACAAGGAAATATTATTATGGTGCTCTTTCTGGTGTATTAGATTCCATAACACTTGTTTTCAATAAAAATTTCCTATTTATTAGTATGGGAAATATTTTTAATACTGTTATTCCTCATGTGAAACTCATAAATTTTCTCATAGATTTATAGGATACACATCATGGGTAGAGGAATGGAGATTTTCATTACACTCTGCAGGAAGAGTTACTTCAGAAGTCTTCTGGTCCAGATATGCTTTACTCTTAAATCTTTTTTTTTTTTTGTATAGAGTGTAGGTTCTTATTATAGAGGTCAGAGATGGAGTTATAAATTGCACACAGTATTTAAGTAATGCCTTGGAGAAAACTGTATTGAAATAGAAGCAGTTGTGCAGAAATAACACTCTCAGCAATGTGTGAAAGACTGATTTTATACCCTCAGTCTACAGCTTTAGTTTAAAAAAATGAGATAAAAGAAAGAGCAGAATACTTGTCAAAAATGATGAATTGGAGGACTTGAAAATAAGAGTGTAAGAAAAGAAACTTGTCAATTTAAAGCAAAATTTAGCACTCTATTGAGTCCTTCAGAGTATCCTCACAAAGGATGTATCTAGTTTGTCTGGATTCTTGTGATGTGGAAACAATAGAGATTTCTTGCTACTAGATTGAAGGAGCTATCTACATGTGATTCTCACATGGGAATGATTTTTTGGTGGTGAGCATTGAACATATGAATTCATAAGATCAACGTGATGCTTGCCAAAGACACTCTCTCCCATTCTTTTCTCAGGTTGCATTTCACTTCCTTATATAATTTTTCTGTAACCCAGATGGGAGACCTGAACTTCGATTGTGAGTACAGGCATTCTATTCACTAATCTGAATCTATAAGCAATCATAGAACATTCCAGATGCTATACCTTAAAGACAACTTGTTTTATGAACAAAAATCCAGAATTTTATTTCAACTTTATTAACTCTAGCAATAGACAACTCTCACCATATATCCACAGTGCACCAATGTCTATATTTCCCCACCATTCCTCAGTCTATGAATATTACACACCATTAAAATCTTATTTTTCTTTTACTTGGTGTGTGTGTGTGTGTGTTTGTGTGTTCATGTGGGTGTGTAACTATTCCACTTAAGTTAAATACCTCCTATGTAGTACTAATTTTGAAAGTATCAATAAGTGATATAAGAATTGATAAGACACACAATTTAGGTAGTGAAGGATTATGTCACTAAACATTCTTCACCTCCACAGATAATATTTACTACTACAGTTCCTGTGAACTACATGCAAATTACATAAGAAAGGTTTTTCATATATTTTCAAAAAGTCATTTGGTGAGTCTACAAAAAATCCAATAAAATAGTAGAGTTTGTGGCTCTTAGTTAATTAATAGAATATTTTTATTATTGCCTTTGTTCATGATCTCAGTAAATAATTTAAGAAGAAATGCATTAAAATTATGAAGAACCCTCTATATGACAGACACTATATGCCATGAGTTTATATTAGAGATGATATAAAAAAAACTTGACATGAAATCTCTTTCTGGCTCACGGATCTGTAGATTATTCTTAACTGCTTGGAAAGGAAGTGAAGAAACTCTTATTGTTCACCAAAGACATGATTGCATATACATGAAATTATAATACCAAATGGTAATCCCTGAAAACATACATATGAATAAAATTATTCTGACTAGGCAAGTTATATTTAGGAATATATATGTATATATACATCTATACATATAAAAATTATTTTTAAAAGCTGTGATTTTGGAAAAGAGCAAGGAGGGTTATACTGGGCATTAGAGGGAGGAAAAAGAATGGGGAAATAATATAATTATATTATAATATCAAAAATTTAAAAACAATAACAAAAGATTCTGGGGATCTGTATTTATTTCACAACTCCAGGACAACTATTAATGTCTGCAAGTTAATTATTCTTTCATAGTGCTATCCTATGGGAAGCTGTGGGTCTCAGTATGAAATGTAATTTGTAAATGTAATTGAGTTACAAATGTATAAACAGAGGGCAAGAGAGAAGAAGAAGAAGAGATGCAGGGATGGGATGAGGAGAGGGAAGGAGAAACCTGTAAAACTGATACTTTGCAAACAAATTAACTGAGTAATTGGGGCTACTTAAGTATGGTAAACAATGGCAGAAATAAAAATGACATCAAAATGTTTAACATTTGCCATTATCAGAGGTTTAAGGAATAGGTTTGGCAGTAGAGTGAGCTGACAGTCTAGGGAACTTACATCCTTACAGTTTAAGAAACTTGCTGTCTTTTCCTGTCACCCTGTCCACACTTCTGCAGTGATAGGGCCAGAGTCTTTTCTATGTTCTATCTAGCCCAACCTTTTATTTCTGTGGGGTTTTTGTTTGTTTGTTTGTTTTTGGTTTTATTTTAGAGTTGAACACTTTTAATAATGCTTCTTAAAATTTAAGTGCGACATTTTTTGTTTGTTTGTTTAATCTTTGGCCTCTCAAGCACAGAAATAAAATACTTCCAGTGACTTATATAGATGGCCTTAGCTCCATTCACTTCCTGTTTTTGTCCCATTTTAATTGCATGCATGTATTAAGGTCAGTTCTAGGTTGAGGAACTAACAATATAATAGATGCAAATAGTCAAGGAGCAAGCAAGAAAGACAGTCAACACAAATAGTCAAAGAACAAGCAAAGCATTAAAACCAGTTATGCGAACACTCCAATGATCAATGTTTCTAAGGGCTTATCAAGATGACCAAAATATCTAAGCCTACTTCCCTCTCCTATCCCAAAGTCATTTTCATGCCTGAAGCCTACATCTTTGTTCTAGCCTAAAATTTAGATTCCTACCTGAAATTACTTCTTTGTTATAGCCTAAGAGTTAGATTCCTGCCTGAAGCCTACTTCCTTGTCCATGACCACTGTCATAATCCTGCCAAGCAGCCCATTTCCTTGTTCTTGGCCCATGTCAGATTCTTGCCAAGCAGCCCCAAAGGCTCTCCGCCTCTTCTCCTTTTTTATTTTCTTAACAAGACTGAGCCTGTCTTAAGTCATTGTGACAAGAATGCCTTCCTTACCTGTCATGGAATATACATTATCCAAAGCAATGCCTTTATGTCTTAGGTTGGTAAGGCTCTATGCAGAATCTTTTCCATCCTTGGCTTAACAGCCTGTTAATTAGATAACTCTGTCTGGATTTTAACATTACATAGTGACCTTATGAATTTCAAGAACACTGCTCTGCTGAGCACTGATGCCATCAATACTGCAGATAAAATTACCCATGGCCTGAGATCAGTATTTCTATTTTGGTTAAGCTTCAAGAATGGCATACATAGCTTGATCATGCTGGCCCTTTTTGTCCTGGGAATACTTTTATTTCTGCCCATCATGTTAAAGCTTGTCTTTAACAGCATCAACATGTTGGCAGCCAAAGTTCATGGTTTGAACCTATGTCTGTGGTTTATGACAATGAATCTTATCTGCTTATCTGTTCTTTTTCTAGGAAGTGCACAACAGTAAGTATATGTGGGATTTGGGTGGTTTTCTAGAAAACAAGCTTCCTTAGACTTACAAGACTCATTTGTCTAGAACTTAATGTCTTTACAGGTTGGTTCCTTAGCCCAAGGTCGTTTCCACATTTGGGAGTTTTAAAATCTTTACTGAGATCTATCATAATTCTATATTTTATTTTGTGTTGCTCACTGTAAAGTTTAGTCATACAGGACTGTACATACAGTCATAGTACTTCACAACAGACAACAGAAAACAATAATGACAACAACAAAAATCGAAAATGACAACATGAAAAAAATTAAAGCAATATTTTCAAACAGGAACAAGCAAGCATCTAGAGAGACAGACCAATACACACGTGCACATGCACATACACAGAAGTACACACACACAGACAGAAAAGAGAGAGAGAGAGAGAGAGAGAGAGAGAGAGAGAGAATTCAAATTATAGTAGAACTGATTATTATTA
The DNA here is from genome assembly GCA_021653895.1 of Mastomys natalensis. Classification (NCBI taxonomy): domain Eukaryota; kingdom Metazoa; phylum Chordata; class Mammalia; order Rodentia; family Muridae; genus Mastomys; species Mastomys natalensis. The sequence goes on from JAJTUV010000689.1 coordinate 485,739, forward strand.
CACATTAAAACAGGGAGTTTTGCCATTTACAAGCTTAAAAATTGGAGGAAAAGCATTTCATTAGTCTCAAAGTTGGATAGAAGACTTCTGGTTACTGACAGCAATGATATTCTTAATGTTATCATTTCATCTCTCAGCAGCAACTGATTTTGACAACATCTTCTAGAATTATCGACTGTGAGAAAAACAGTACCCATGTTTAACTAATATTTGGGTTATCTGCAGGCCATATATTTTTGAGCATGTTGCCTAATCAGAAACATGGCTAACTTGTATGGAAAACCATTAGTAATCATCCTGTGCTCTTCTGGTGAGACAGAGAATTGTGCTATGTTTGGATCTCTAGCCACAGATGTCCAGAGTAAACAATATTCAGAAAATATTTTGGACTTTAATGTAAAATATCATCATTTATTTATATTCAAATATCCAGTATCCTCTGGTGGGCACTGTAGCGACTCATCCAAGTCACAAGAAGAGTTGAAATTTTGCTAGTGTTTTTATGATTTGGATTCATTCATTAAGACTAGTTTTTCAGGAAGTACTTAGTGGACTTTTGACATTTATAAGGCATGTAATGAATATTAACCAATTTATTTTTCCCCTGGAAGTAGTTAACTTTTGTTTTTATTTTACCATAGGGGAAACTTTGGCAGTAAAGTTCTGTCTAGCACTGTCCAAAACATTCAGTGAAATTTGAACCAAAACCATATTATAAGATCAGCTTTTACAAAGTAGCTGTTAGTCCAATAAATTGTGTAGCCTACATTGCCAGAGGAACACAACTGGATACACACGTTCTAAATGCTGTTGCATCATCTGTTTGCTCACTCCAGGGCTGCTCTCTCTCCCTGTCGAATCTCCTGAATTAGTCTTACCAGCCCTATGAGGTTAAGGTTCCCTGAATAATCCTTGTCTTATTGTCAATCAAGTCAAGTTTTAGTACTGAGCAATTGACACTGTGTGGTCACTAAACACACCATGTCATTCATTTGAGTTTACTTGCCTTGGCTACATTCTGAAGTCTGTGTTGGAAGTGTGAATTATCAATACAACCATCTTAATTGAGTATCCATTCGTTTATACTTATGCTGAAGTCCACAAACCTCTGTTATTTAAAATTATTGGGTTACTTTCTTGGCTATTTAAGACTAAGTTCATGCAAAATACTAGATATAAACTGAGAAAATATTGCATATAATTCCTCAGAAGATGTTCAAGGATTTAAGTGAGAAAATTATCATTTGTCCAAAAGCAAATAATGATGTGAAGTATTTAATGAAAAAGAAAACTGCAAGACATAAGTAAAAAGGGAACCACATCAGTGAACTTGGTACATAATAAAATGTGGATCACATTCAGTGTAGAAGAATTTTAATTCAGCAATATGGCTACTCTGGTAAGGAATAACCTTCTAGGTCTGGGTCATCTGGCTGGAGTACAGACTTGCCTTTAATTCCAGGAAACAGGAGCAAGCAGATCTGAGTTCAAGGCCAGCCTGGTATAGAACAATTTCAGGTAAAGAAAAACACACATTGTATGCACTCACTGGTAAGTGGATATTAGCCCAAAAGCTCACAATACCTAAGATACAACTCACAGACCCCATGAAGAAGGAAGACCAAAGTGTGGGAGCTTTGGTCCTTCTTATAAGAAGTAACAAAATACTCATTGGAGCAAGTATGAAGACAAAGTTTAGAGCAAAGACTATAGGAGAGGCTGTCTGGAGACTGCCCTACTTTGGAATCCATCCCATGTGTAGTCACTAAACGCAGGCACTATTGTGGATGCCAGGAAGTGCATGCTGACCAGAGCCTGATATACCTGTCTCCTGAGAGGCTCTGCCAGCAGTGGATGCTCACAGCTAACCATAGTACTGATCATGGGGTCTCCAATGGAGGAGATAGAGAGAAGACTGAAGTAGCTGAAGGGGCTTGTGGCCCCATTGGAAGGGCGACAATACCAACCAACCAGAGCTCCCAAAGTCTAAACCGCCAGCAAGGGAACAGGTTTGAAGGGACCCATGGCTCCAGTTATATATGTAGGGGAGGATGGCCTTGTCAAGCATTGGTGGGAGTGGAGGTCCTTGGTCCCATGAAGGCTGGATGGCCCAGTGTGGGGAAATTTGAGGGCAAGGAGGGGGGTTGACGTGTGGGGGCATACCTTCATAGAAGTAACAGGAGGGGGGATGGGATAAGGGGTTTCTGGGGGGAATGGGGAAAGGAGATAACATTTGAAATGTGAATCAAAAATATCCAATAAAAAAACACAAAAAAATTTAAAATAATGAAAAGAGTAGGTCCAGGTGTGGTGGTACACATCTTTAATCCCAGCACTCAGAAGACAAAAACATGCAGACTGAGTTCTAGTTAGTTCTGTTTAGCTGGTTGAATTCGGTGCAGTAGAGCTGGTCTGTCAATTGGGAGTTCAGTTGGTTACGAGTCAGTACAGTGAGTGTGGTGCAGTAGTTCTAAGTTCATTCATGAATTCATGTTGTTCAATGTAGTTCAGCAGAGGCAATTGAAGCTAGAGAATAAGAAGGAGACAGAAGAGTAGAACAAATTGGTAGAGTTACTTTATGGTCAAGCAGAGCAATTCAGTGAGAGGCCAGGGAAGCCAGATTGAATCAGTTAGCTTGGAACCAGTTAACCAGAGTTTAGAAAGAACAAGAAAGGGTGATCATATCTGCAGTAAGCCTCCAAGATGACAATTACATCTAATGAATAAAAAGTACATTTACACTTCTGTATTAAAATTAATATTTTCTAAGAAGCTGAATAGTCATGCAAAAAATACAGATGAATGTAAACTCTTTCCATCTTAAGAACTAACAAAAAAATAACTTGCCTTCTGAATAACTTAAATTCATTTTAGTATTAGCATAATGTATAGATTTGCATATCCATACATATGCCACATTTATGACTGGAATTTAGAGGTCATCTTTCAGGATTTAGTTCTATTCTGATGACAAGGGCTTCCAAAGACATACCTCAGTTTGTCAGGCTTGCACATAGAAAGTACTGCCACCTACTTGGCTGAATTGCTTGCACTACAATCTGCAGTTTAAAATTTTCCACTGTTAATTGATATATTGATTTCCACAAAGATTATTTTCATATATATTCCTATTGAGATGAAAGTAATAAAATGAAACAGTTTGTACACCCACCTTACCCAGTGAATTTATCATAACAAACTGACCTCTGAATTGTAGAGATTACTTCTTAGTTCCACAAGTTCCTACAAAAGGTTTTACTGCAGATTGGTGTGATGCTCCTGGGATTATTACTTTCCATTCTGTACTCATAAGTCTCACTTTTGTTTATGCTGTTTTAAAGTATTGCCCTAAGCAAATTCACATATATTTGCCTGTCAGGCACAACTGGTTAGAGAGTCTAGTGAGTCCTTAGCATCTCTATGATTGAAGCATCACTAATGACATTTTAAAAAACTGGATATTTTATATATTTTAACATTGTTTCTTATTTTGTAAAATGCAAGAGATGTACATGATCTGAAGGGAAAACAGAGTATAGGTAACATTGTTTATAATTTAAAATAAATATATTCTGAGTACAGTGAAACCTTTGCCTTAAATTCATTTGTCTGTGATCATTAAATGCAAAAAAAAAAATGCATAGGTCAACTAAAAGACTTTAATGGAATAAGAGCAATGAGTAGACATGGTCTATACTTTCTGTTAAGAATTATGATCAGTGGTGTAGTATAAATTAGGAACATAATCTGAATATATATTCATAGCCAGGAAAATATCCAGCAAATATATTACATTTAAAGGGTCCCAATCATACAGCATCTAAAGGCAACCCAAACTAGTAGTGTAGATCCTTTCAGGGAAGAAACATGAAAGGATCGGAATCTCAAAGCCTGAAACTTCCTGCCTGGAGGACTTTTCTGCATTCCAGCCACGGGGATTGCCTCTTCAAGCAAGCTAGCCAGGCCACAGAGTCTGCTAAGTGAGTACAGTAACAGAGTCACTCCTGCAGGGCATTCCCTAGGCCTCTTTCTTCTCCCCGCCTCATTTCTTACTGTTGTGCCCACATGCCCCTAGTCTCGGTTCTTCTGTGGCCTCTCAACAGCATCTGAGAGCCCAAGGGCTTGAGACCAGTCAGTCCCCGACCACCTCCTGATCTGGGGATCCCCAATCCAAGAGCTCTGCACCCCCACAGAATTTCAGACTGAGTGAGAACTCCCCCCACCTCGGTGGGGCCCTGTAGCACCTGCCCAGTGTCATGTGCATAGTGAATTCAGTCAAGATTCCCTCCTTCTAGTCTCTTTGGAGCCATAGGAATCACAACAGCCCAACAAGATTCAAGAACCCATGCCCATGCCCATGTACAAGCTAATCATTCCCTGCATCTGTGTGCAACTGAATGCAGAAATATGTATACTTCTATAAATATGTGTATACACACAATCATATACCTGCACAAGTATTAAAAGTTAAATTAATCAAGTGAACAGAAACATACACAATAACAGGACATTAAAGACAGTCACAAAAACTGTCAATGACTCAACAAACTATTAATTGAGATAGTACTCAGCTACAACTCAATGCTGGAAGTAAATGTGTTGAGTATACAGAATTATCTACTCTTAATTGAGGAAATAAATGAGTAAATAGAGATGAATCTCCATTGCAAAAAGTTATATGTAATTTACAAGATATTCTGCCTTCCAAGAAGTAAAACACTTGCACACTTATTTTTTTTTAATCAAAAATAGCTTACTTTCATGCACTCTGATTCTGAGGAACTGATTGTAGTTACTTTCCCTCATCTTCTAGATATTTTGCACTTACCAAACCTTTCACACTCCAAACTTTTTTCTCTCTAGAAAATAAAAAATTCAAAGAATAATAAAACAAACAAATAATCAAAACCAAATACCTCTCCCACATACACACAATTAAAAACCATAATATACAAACAGAAGACAGCAAGGCAAAAAATAAATGCCCAAACAAAGCAATACAAGACAAAAAATCAGCATTGAGTTGGTTTTGTTTTGTCCATCTACTGCTGGGCATGGTGTGTGTATCCTTATGTGTAGTTTCTATACTCAGTGAGACTGTATAGGGGAAAATTATATTTTTCTTTGCAAGTGATTGCCAATAGGAGACAGCTTCTGGGTTCAAGATGGAAGCTCTTGTCTACTTCTCACCCTTAGCACTGGGACATGATCTGACTTAAACCTGTACATGCCATGTAAATGCTGCCATAGTCTCTGCGAGCTCATATGTGCATATGCATTGTTCCTGTTGTATCTGAAAGACATTGTTTCCTTGGTGCCATTCATCTCCTCTGACTTTTATAATCTTCTAACTTCATCTTCTGCACAGCTATCTGAGCCCTGGGGGGAGAACTTTGATGTAGACATCCTAAATAGGGCTGTTTCAAAGTCTTTTACTCTACACTTTCTTGTTGTTGTATTAGTTCTGATTTACTGCAGGAAGATTCTTCCTTGATAATGACTGAGCAAGACTTTGATATATGGTTATAGCAGAATGTCATTAGTGGTCATTTTATTGCTATGTTCCTTTCACCTTCTCACTTATTAAGAATGAGTTGTATATAGAAACTTCCTTTGAATGTGATAATAATCTTGTAAGTAAAATTTAACTAAGGTGTCAAATTTTTCTGTAAAAATATTATACCACATTATTAAAAAGAACAATTACCTAATATTGTAGAATTAGATTGTTACCATATAATATACATTTCTGACTAGTGAATATCTGGCTCTATAAAATTAAAAGTATAATTCTGAGTGAGCAAGGAGGCTAGGAGAGTGAAATCACTTGCTACCAAGCCTGAAAACATGAGTTTAATCCCTGAATCTTACATGGTAGAAGGTGACACTGCCTTCCACATTATTTCCTCTAGGCCCCTCCCACCCCCAATTTGTGCAAGGTGACACATGCATGCCCCCCACAAACAAATAAATGCAAAATTAGATTTTCAAAAATTTATGAATTGTCTAATATAGTCTTAATAAGCAAAACTATCTAGGAATGAGATTCTCCCTAGTCACATTTAAAGCGATGATATTCATGGATTTTTGAGATAAGCATTTTTTTTTGTATGGCAAAATGTATTCAAATTTTCTTCTAGTATAAATATTAAAGACTTCTTTATTCTCATAAAGATTGTCTACTATCAGTCTACAGCAAAAATTGCTTCTGAACCAGAGAAGAGATTGAGCTGCTCCTGATCTTTGTTTCTGTTTAACAGGGGTGGAATTCCCACCATTGAAGCGATTGTAGTAGGAAAATAAAAAGAAGTACTTAAGTAAGTGCACACAGGACATGGAACAGAAACAAAACAGTATGGCTGATTTATTTATATAAAATAAGAAACTCTCCAAATATGGCAAATGATTATAATTAATAGAAATGCTTACCAAGATGACTTTATACATAATTGATATGTAAAATATTGTGGTACTTTTATGCTGTAACAAGGAACACAAAATGTAGTTTATACTGATGCAGTTCACACAGTAGCAACAAAATATAAGACCTGGGGGAATATAACATTTAAGAAAAACAAGATCTTACCATAAACTTATATAATAGATAATGTGGTATGTTATGAAAATCAAAATAGTTGAAGAAAAACACTTGTTTTTATTGTTAAAAAGAAATGATTTGGACATGTAATTTTCTTTAGAGTTGGGATTTTTAGTGACCATAAAATCCCATTAAAATTCCATAGATTTTATTTTTAAAATACTTGAAGTAATGAATTATGAAGGGATAAATCACTTCTGAAGAAACAAAGAACAGAAAAAGGAAACATTCATATGGTACTAACAGACACATATGGGACCTCCTAAAACTACAATAGTTAAAACACTGAAGAATTCAGAAACAATTAGTTTAGGGTAGAAAACGTGCACAAAACTGAACATGAGGGAGCATATGAATGGTGCTTCTGTTTTATACGAATTTGATGTATAAAGGGAGTCTTTTCAAACACATGGGAGAAATACAACCTTGACAGTTGGAAAAACTCCAGAAGTGAATCTTTTCTTACTCTACATACAATATTCAATCATTTTTGTCACAATTTCTTACTTGTATATAATTCCCCTTACCAATCACTCTGCCATGGCTGTTGGACCCCATTTTCTAGCGACAGAACCTGGGTATTCTGCAAGCTTATTAAGTGATCTTTCTCTTTCTTATTTATTTATTTTATTTATTTATTTATTTGTTTATTTGTTTGTTTATTTATTTATTCTTTAACCATTTTTTACAGTCCAGAATTTATCTCCCTCGCAATCCACCCTCTGACTGTTCTATATCCTACACCTCCTCTCTCCACCACCCCTGTCTCCAAGAGGATGTCCCAACCTCTGCACCCCAGCAGACCTCCCTACATCCTGGGCCTCCAGGTCTCTCGAAGGCTAGGTGCATCTTCTCTGACTGAGTCCAGACCCCCACATATACAGAAGTCCTCTGCTGTATATGTGTTGGGGGCTGCATATCAGTTGGTGTATGCTGCCTAGTTGGTGGCTCAGTGTCTGAGAGATCCTAGTGGTTCAGGTTAGTTGAGACTGCTGGTTTTGTCTAGGGTTGCCCTCCTCCTCAGCTTCTTCCAGCTTTTTTCTAATTCAACCAAAGGGGTCAACAGCTTGTGACTATTGGTTGGGTGTAAATATCTGCATCTGATTCTTTCAGCTGCTTGTTGGGCTTCCCAGAAGGCAGCTATGATAAGCTCCTGTCTGCAAGCACACCACAGCATCAATAACAATATTAGGGCCACCAGTTTCCCCTTGAGCTGGATCACAATTTGAGCCTGTCACTGGACTTTTTCCTCAGGCTATTCTCCATTTTTGTCTCTGCAGTTCTTTTAGACAGAGTCATAATTTTTGACTGTGGGATGGCAACCCCATCCCTCACTTGATGCCCTATCTTTTTCCTTGAGGTGGGCTCTACAAGTTCCCTTTCCCCACTGTAGGGCATTCCATCTAAGGTCCCTCCCGTTGAGTCCTGAGAGTCTCTCACCTCCCAAGTCTCTGGTAACTTCTAGAGTGTCCCCCCCATCTCCTACCTCCCGAGGTTGCCTACTCTGATTCTTTCTGCTGGCTCTCATGGCTTCAGTTATGTCCCCCCTACCCCAATACAGTCAAATAGATGAAGGAATTGAACAAAGCAGTCCAAGACCTAAAAGTGGAAGTAGAAACAATAAAGAAAACAAAAAGGGAAGCAGCCATTGAAATGGAAAACCTAGGAAAGGTGTCAGGAATTATGTAAGCATTGCCAACAGAATACTAGAGATAGAAGAAAGAATTTCAGGTGTAGAAGATACCTTAGAAGATATTGATACAACTGTCAAAGAAAATTCAAAACATAAAAATCTCCTAACCCAAAATATCCAGGAAATCCAGGATACAATAAAAATACCAAATCTAAGAATAATAGAAATAGAGGAGAGAGAAGATTCACAGGTCAAAGGACCTAAAAATGGCTTCAACAAAATCATAGAAAAAAACGTCCCCAATCTAAACTATTGAGTGCTCTTAATGCTGAGTGATTTCTCAAAGTCCACAAGCTTGCCTTCTGTATTTCATTTTAAAAGCACATAAACAACCTCAGAAGAATATTTTTAAACATAGTTTTAACCCCAATCAAAAAAGTCAGGATATTCAGTAAGAATAGGAATCAATTTATAATCAATTCCTCATTAATTGTAATCAAGGAAACCAAAATTAAAAATGCATTAGCCTATTACAGTCACCTGGTAAAGAAAAACTGGGACTCAAAGGTAAAACATTATCTGAAAATCCTTCAAATAAATATAACTTTCACTGAGATAGTGATAGACAAATCATTAAAACCAAGTAGGAAGAAGTTTATCATTATCTGAATGGCTGAATGGATCAGTATTTTTATTTTATGTGTATTAGAATCATGTTATAAAAGTAGAAAATGATAATGAATTTGAAAATGGGATAGGAAGGCAAACATATCCTAATTGTGTGTGAAACTACTAATGCTAAAGAAAAAAAATAAACAATCCTAAGAAAGTTATGCATTCATCAACAAATAGATTAACTTAGAAGAATGAGATAATCTACAATATCAAACTACAGAGACTTATTCAAGAAGATATATAAAACATGAATGAGCGCAGAGGGTGGGAAGATTGAACTATTAATTAAAAACTTTACAACAAAGACTCAGGTCACCAAAACTCCTTGGATACCTGCTAGAGACCACTACTTCTTCCAGGTCCCTTTCTTCCTTTTAATTTAATATGTATTTATAGTTCACCACCCAGGCCAGATCAGCCGCCTGACCAATAACTGCGTAAACACTACAGCCTGTGTGCTTCCCAGGAGATCCTCACTCACCATGGACACAGAGCTCTATCTTCCCTCTGGCCAACTTCCCTACCCAGGTCAGACCAGTGAACTGATACCCACCCAAACCCTCCAGCCTGCGAACCTCTCAGGAGGTCTTCAGTAACCAGAGGCACAGGAGGTCTGTTCTAACTAGAGTCACAGGAGACCGCCCCCACCCCTTGCCCAAACCTGCCTCCAAGGAGAGCAGCCAGCCGGAACTCAGGTCAGAGAGCACTACCTGCCTCCAAGGAGACCAGTTCCAGTCAGAGACACCCAGGCTGGTTAATACCAGAGAGAACCAAATGGCTAGAAGCAATTTGATGCTATCAGAACTCAGTTCTCCTACCACAGCAAGTCCTGGCTAAACTAACAGGCATGAAAAGCAAGATAATGATCTAAAATTCCATCTCATGAGAAAGAGAGAGGCCTTTAAGGAGGATGTAAAAAACTCCCTTAGAGAAATACAAGAAAATACAATCAAGCAGGTAAAGGAATTGAACAAAACTAACCCACAGTCAAGATCTCTGATCCAGAATTATCCCTGTCTAAAAGAATTGCAAAATGGACAAAAATGGGGAAGACATTGAAGGGAAAGAGGTCCAATGACCAGCCCAACTTGGGATCTATCTCATGGGGCAACCTCAAGGCCTGACACTATTATACTATTATGTGCTTACAGACAGTAGCCTGGCATGGCTGCCCTCTGAAAGATGATACCAGCAGCTGACTGAGACAGAAGCCAACACTTACACTGAACTATCAGACTGAAGTCATGGATACCTATAATTGTATCAGGGGAACTATTAAAGAACCTGAAAGGGGGATTGACCCCATAGGAAGACCAGTAGTCTTAACTAACCCAGACCCCAGGGAGCTCCCAAAAACTGAGCCACCATTCAGGAGCATACATGGGCTGGTCCAAGGGCCCTGGGACATATATAGCAGAGGACTTACTGGTTTGGCCTCAGTGCAAGAAGATATGCTTAATCCTTGAGAGACTTGAGGCCCCAGGGAAGGGGGAGGTCTGGTGGTTGGGGAGCACCCTTTCAGAGGTAAGGAGAAGGATGAACGGAATGAGGAACTGTGTGAGAGGGGCCCAAGAGTGGGGGGTCAACAGCTAGAATGTAAAATAAAATAAATTAAATAAATAAATAAATAAATAAATAAATAAATATGGAAAGTGTATATAGTTCCATAAGAACACAAGAAAAACAATACATTTAGAAGATATAAAGAAAGGTTATCTATAATCATCCTCAAATTTGTGGTATGAAGGATTAGCAAATTACACATACATTTGTAAGCAGTGAGAAGTATTATTTTATGAAATGAAAGTTTAGGAGATTAAACACATTTTGTTGAAACTAAAATTGAGTTTTCAAAATAGTTCAGCGGGATGTAGAGTGTGAGGGTGTTAAATCTCTCATTGAACACCAGAAATGCTTTAAGTGGCAGAAACTTGCAAGGTTATGACTGATCATCAACCTGTGAGACAATTATTTAATATTAGTGACTGCCAATCACTTTTGTTTTTACTGCCTACCAGGTGTGTCTTGCTTTCATTTTGCTTCAATAATATTAAAAACTTTCTTAAACTTTCTCCAATTTTATTGCATCTTTGAACAAAAACATAGGTGATTTATGGGCTTGTGCTCCATAAGCTACAATTTGGAGAGAAACAAAGAACCAAGAAAGATGTTATAAAGCTGAGGTCCACCTGTACACTTTGGAAATCGTAGCACATTTTTATGCATCTCTGTTTTCTAAATAATCTTCCACACCTTTTTCCAATTTTATCTCATATTTTCTCAGATAATATTTCACATTGTTTTTATTAAAAATAAAGAATATATAAATATATGTATATTTCTACATATGTGTATCTCTATATATGTAGCTATGTTTTAACTCTTGCCTTCTCTCTCTCTCTCTCTTTTTTTTTTTTTTTTTGGCACAAGACTGTAGAAGATAATAATTTTCTCTCTTTTTCTTGCTACATGCTAACCTGGATCCAGATGTTGTAACACTGTTTAGTTGACCATACTGGGGAGTTAACATGGGGTATGCTAATAATGATTTCCCTACTTTCCCAAGTCTGTTTGATGTTGTGTTTACACTATGATTTGAAACACTGACTTTCCTTATGTCACAGACAAACCAAGTGCTGAGACTATGCACTGCTTGTGTAATATATGCAGCCCTTTAGATGCTATGCCAATCCTGGGAAAAACCATTGCCCATCAGATGTGCTTTTATTGGTCCCATGACATCAGAATATGAATTGGAAATGCTTCCTTCTTAGAGCAGTAAATCTGTGTTTTCCCAGATACCAAAATCATTTCAAAATTGGCAGTAGAGATATCTGAAACCAAAGGTGTTTGTCACATTGTTGTTGTTTTTGATTTAAAGTAAATTATTTGTTTGCTAGGTCACCATAATTTTGCAATCTGCATGATATAGTAAGAGTCCTCTGTGATAGCAAAGTGATCTATTGCCAAACATTACTTGTCTCTTGAGTTTTCCAACCCATCAACTGATATTGGTCACCCTGGTTGTACTGTCATGTAGCTCAAAACAATAGACATAAAAATACAAAATATTCTGAAATAGAAATCTGATACATTGTATTCATACTGTTATTATTGTAAAGACTCTTGATGTGAGAACCATTTTTCTAGTTTTAAAAAGAACAATAGGCAATTGCTGCAAAAAAGTCCTCCACTACTTGTTTTCATTGTATGACAAACTCTATGCCTCCTGTAAACAATGTGATACTTCTATGATCCCACTAATAATCAGCATTCTGCAGAGTTTCTAACAGTTTAGTTATATTTACACACTCAATATTAGTAACAGCATGCTATCTTATCTTTCTGAAACTAGATTACTTCATGTCTTATAATGTCCTCATGGTTCAAGGGTGCTGCTGACCAGAGCAAGGTGTTTTTTGCTTTGAGGACTTTACAATCTCTCTCTCTCTCTCTCTCTTCTCTCTCTCTCTCTCTCTCTCTCTCTCTCTCTCGTGTGTGTGTGTGTGTGTGAGTGTGTAAGTTGTGTGTATGTCTCTGTCCATGTGTTTATGCCTGTGTGTCTGTGTATTAATGTGTTCATATATTCAAGTAAATATCATTTTCTTTGTCTATTCATCTATTGATAGGAATAGTTAACTCAATATATTATATATTGAATATCTTCTTACATTCCATTTGTTAGTATTGGGGGTGGTAATACCAATATAAATTATAATTATTGGCTTATAAAACCTTATCTTTTTCTGTATTTTTGGTGTTATTGTAGTGCCCACTGCAAATGAGCACAGATGAATTTGTCCTTTATTGTTTCCAGAAGAATTAAAGAAAATTGCAATTATTCTTTAAATATATGATAGAATTCCAAAGGGGTCCCCAACTTCAGTCCAATGGTTGGATGTAAATATCTGTTTCTGTCTCAGTCAGCTGCTGGTAGGGTTTCTCAGAGGACAGCCATGCCAGGCTCCCGTCTGTAAGCATATCGTAGTATAGTAGTGTCAGGCCTTGGTGCCTCCTTATGAGATGGATCCCAAGTTGGGCCGGTCATTGGACCGCCTTTCCTTCAGTAGCTTCTCTATTTTCATCCCTGGAATTCTTTTAGACAGGAACAATTCTGGGTCAGGAATTTTGACTGTGAGTTAGTAACCTATCTCTCCACTTGAGAACCTGTCTATCTACTAGAGGTGGATTCTGCAAGTTCTTTCTCCCCATTGTTGGGCATTTTGGCTAAGGTCACCCTCACTGAGTCCTTACAGTCTCTCACCTCCTGGGTCTCTGGTACTTTCTAGAGGACCTCCCCATCTTTGCTACTCCCCATTGAGGCTGAATATTTCCATTCATACTCCTGCCCCCGTGGGCTTCTTTTCTGTTCATCCTATTCCCCACACTTGATTCTGTTCCTCTTTTCACCTCTCTTTTCCCTCTCTCCCTCTGTTTTCCATGATTATTTTTTCCCCTTCTACATGAGATTGAAGCACCCTCATTTGGGCCTTCCTGTTTGTTATACTTATGGTCTGTGGGTTGTAGCCTAGGCTTTCTGGTTTGTTTGTCTTTTTTTTTTTTTTTCAATATTCACTTATCAGTGAGTACATACCACACATGTACTTTTGGATCTGGGTTTCCTCACTCAGGATGATACTTTCTAGTGCCATCCATTTGCCCATGAAATTCATGATACATTTACCAGCATGTTTACAAAAATTTAACTTTTGCCCAGTCAACTACACCACACAGCCACAAACTTTCTTCCAACCAAATTCTTGAATTCCTTTTCTGCTTGACTATAGGACAAATATCATGATGTAAGAAGTTAAGTACTTCACTATTTTGGCTCCATTTATCCGACTTCATTTATAGCTAGACTTCTAATCCTGTCTCCCTCCTGCTTCTAGATATATTTCATTCCACCTATCTGAAATTATCAGTGATTTCTGACTAGGCTATCTATCTTTATTGTCAACCTGTTTAATAACACGGAATGCTTTCCATTACTTTGTCATCCTTTACTGGCTAGCAGAGCCTTATTCATTCTGTAAGATGCAGATAAGTACTCTCATTTTGCATGGAAGATTGTCCAAACATTTATTTGAGCTACACCAAGACTTCATAGAATATGACAATGAATTAGACAAAAGGCAAAAGCTCAAAAAGCAAAGAGAACATCAGAGACTTCAATACAACTCTGAAGATGTAATGTACAAGGCCAAAGGCCCTGAGAAGCATAGGAATTTGCAACATAGCTGTCTGAAAAGGAAGAATCAACAGATTTAAGTATCAAAACTACAAGGGAGCTGCCATTATTTAGATACAAAGAAACAAAACTAGTAAGTCTCAGAGAAGAGAGATGTCCACAGAAGAATAGGAAAGTGCTAATGAACAGAATCTATAAGTACAATAGATATTATTAAGAAAAGTTGTATTATTTTATTATTCATTATTATTGTTATTATTTTTATTTAATTTTTTTACAGTTCAGTCATTATCTCCCTTTCATTCTGCCCTCCAACAATTCCTTATACCATTCTGCTTCCCTTGTCTCCAAGAGGATGTCCAAACCTCAACACTCCCACCACACTAGACCTCACCACTCCCTGGGACCTCAAGTCTCTTGAGGGCTTGTTGTGTCTTCTCTCACTGAGGCCAACCAGGCAGTCTTCTGGGTGGGGGAAACCTCTAGAATGTACCAGAGACCTGTTAGGTAAGTGACTCTCAGAACTCACAGGGAGGGACTTTAGATGAAATGCTCAACAGTGCAGAGAGGGAACATCTCCAATAGAAAGACAGGGCATCAAGTAGAGGGATGGGGTTGCCATCCCACAGTCAAAAACTCTGACCCAGAATTGTTCCTGTCTAAAAGAACTGCAGGGACAAAAATGGAGAAGAGACTGAGAGAAAGGTGGTCCAGTGACAGGCCAACTTGGGATCCATCTCAAGGGGAGGCTCCAAGGCCTGACACTATTACTGATGCTATGGTGTGCTTACAGACAGGAGCCTAGCATGGCTGCCTTCTGAAAGTCCCAACAAGTAGCTGACTGAGACAGAAGCAGATACTTACATCCAACCAATGGACAGGAGCCAGGTACCCCTGTGGTTGAACTAGGGAAAGGCTGGAAGAAGTTGTGGAGGAGGGCGACACCATAGGAAGACCAGCAGTATCAACTAACCTGGACTCCTGAGATCTCTCAGACTCTCAGCCCCAACCAGGCAGCATACACTAGCTGGTCTGAACCTCTCCCCTCCCACCCCCTGCCCCATATACGGCAGAAGACTGTTTGGTCTGGCCTCAGTGGGAGAAGATGTAAATAACCCTCAAGAGACTTGAGGCCACAGGAGTGGGCAGGCATGGCAGGGGCAGAAAGAACATCCTCTTGGAGACAGGGAGAGGAAGAATGGGATGGGGAACTATGGGAGGACAGACAGGGAGGGGAGTAATGACTGGACTGTAAAAAAATACAAGTAGTATTAATAATTAAAAAGTCCAACTTATAAACCATAAGTAATTTTGCTAATATTCAAGAATAAATAGACATAAATCAGTTCACATTGATGAGGAAAATTTCTTTACTCTACCTACATAAAAGATATGCAAACCAGAACCTAGAGAGCAGGCACTTGGGGCCAGGTATATATATATATCTGTCTGTCAGAATAATTCCTGAAGTTTCAAAGACTAAGTTTCTATTATGTTAACCATTTAAACTTTACCAAATCTACCTCAGTATTTGTCCTTTAATGTCTTTCCTTCTCCCAAGAGTGTTTCGAAACCTTGTCGGAGGATATACCCCAAACACTTACATAAACCAAAGGAAGGAATTGGGAAGTTCCATTCAAGGGAGCCTAGAATTTGGGAGGATAGTCTGGTAAGTGTGCTATCATTACTTGTAGAATCTACCTCTAGTAGAAAGACAGGGCATCAAGTGGAGGAATGTGATTTCCATCCCACAGTCAAAGACTGATCCAGAATTGTTCCTGTCTAAATGTTCTCAGGCAATTATTTTGCTAAGAATGTGAAATTCAAGTGCAGCTCAACATTAGCTTCAGTATAAAAACTGTACAGATTTTTGTATAGCTGATGAGATTCTTTGTAGAGAAAATACTTTTTAAAAAATTTGTAGCTTTTTCAAGGGCTACAAAGTACAGTTAGATTTAAAGCTTTTGATGTTGAATGTTTCTAAATATTTAATGGTTTTTTTAATTTCTTATGGTAGCAAAAAAAAAAAAAAAACTTCATAGGAATTTGTATTACCAGTAAAATTATTTTTTAGGATGTTGTATTTTTTTTTGTTTTGTTTTCTTTTTAAATGTATAATAAAATAATGTATATTAAAAAAAAAAAAAAGAGCTGCAGGGGCAAAAATGGAGAAAAGACTAAGGGAAAGGAGGTTCAGTGACCGGCTAAAATTGGAATCCAGCTCAAGGGGAGGCTCCAAGGCCTGACACTATTACTGATGCTATGGCATACTTACAAACAGGAGCCTAACATGGCTTCCATCCAAGAGACCATGTTGCATTCCAGCAAGCAGCTGAAAGAGTCACATAAAGATACACTCAATGAATTGTCAGAAGCCGAGGACCCTTGTGGTTGAAATAGAAAAAGCTGGAAGAAGTTGAGGAGGAGGGCGACCCCATAGGAAGACCAGCAGTCTCAACTAACCTAGACCCCTGACATCGCTCAGACACTAAGCCACCAACCAGGCAGCAAACACTATCTGACATGAGGCCCCCAACACATGTACAGAAAAGTTGTATTATTAAACCAATATCTCAGTAGAAATGTGGGAAAAAGGGGTGCGCAGCGGTGGAGGAGTCCTCCACATCCAGGAGAAAGGTCTGGAGTTCCAGAGGCTGGAGGTTTTGGCTATGGCAGGCCCCAATGATACGAGGAAGTCCTTGGTTCCAAAAGGGTTTATTTTCATGGCGGGTGGTGGATGGATCTGGATGTACCCCCACCCCCAAACTCAGGGCAGACCTGAGTTAAATAGGGAGGGAGAAAGGGGGAGGTTCTGGGGAAGGTTTAATTGGCTCTGCCTTCTGGCCTTCATTAGTATGTAAATCTCTAGGGCCTGAGGCCTGTAGTCACACCCTCTACCTGTGCACTTTGGGAGGGGCTGTAATGACCTATGTGATTGAACAATGTAGGTCCATGGAGATTAGACTGCTTGTTAGGATCCTGAGTTCTGGAGATGTGGCCGAACTCCTGCTGTATTTCCCTTGGTGTTTCGGGGTTCCAGCCCCATGCCCAGCCAAGAACCAAGATACCCTTATGCAGTCCCACATAGAAATACTAAGGTGACAAAACCAGGCTAAGAAAATATAACCATTTTATTGTTTAAGTTACATTACTTGTAATTTTTTCTGTTTCTTGCATACAAAATTACATTATAACTTGGCATAATGCAAACTGCTTTTTTCAATTTATGATATTGATATAGAGGATCTCACAAAGGCATACAAATATACAAAATATAGGTATCTTGTGTACAAATCAATAAAGGATTATTGTACATGCGTATTAAAGTTAAATCATTCATTTTGAAGAACATAAATGTTCAAAATCTATGTAACCTATGTTGGAGGAAGGACCTCAGATCAAATGTATTTTTTTATTTAATTTTGTACTTTTTCTTTATGTGTATGTATGCATATAGTTGTACACATGTGCCTGTGTGTGCCTGAATGCAGACGCTTGTAGAGGCCAGGGCCTACAGATCCCTTTGGAGCTGGAGTTGGAGGTAATTTTGAACGATCCAATTTAGGTTCCAAGAACCAAACTCACAGCTACTGGAAGCCCAATAAGCACCTTTAATCAGCAAATCATCTATGAAGTCCTTCAAATGCTTTTTTTTGTTTTGTTTTGTTTTGTTTACTAACCTTTTTCTTTTAATCTTGAGATAAAAGGATAATTACATCATTTATCCATTTGATTTTCTCCAGTGTATCCCTTCTTGCTCTATTTCAAAATCATGGCCTATTTTTCATTATTTTTGTTCATATATTTTTCATGTGTGTGTGCGCGCGCGCATGTGTGTGTGTGATTTCTAAACAGCTGTACCACAGTGTCAATATATCAGATTTATAGACACCTGGGAGAGTAGAAAACTTTCTATTTGGCTACTCCATCTCTTGTAATGGGTATTTGTGTTATAATGCTTAGTATTTTTCCTTCCCAGAAAGACTTCAAATGTCAGTGCTATAGTTGCCAGTGTTTAATAGATAAGAGAACTAAGAAAAGCAGAAGTCCTGCAGTGTATGAAAAAAGAAAACCAGAAATAGCTCGGAGGATTACTTAGCAGCAAGTCCACACACTGGGGGAGAGTGAGGGACAGTTTTGTTTTGTGTGGCTGTTATCCACAATGAAACAACCAAATCAATCTAACAAAATCAACAATAGGAAAATCATTGGCAGCTCATGTAATGAACTCAAGCCTTCAGAAAATAGCATTGATGGAGGCTTAATGGGTCTTATGAGCTATTTCAAATACTTTGGCAATGAATTCAATAGTGTAAAACTGATGAATACTAACATCTAGAATATTATTAGTTGGAAGAAAATTAAAAAAAAATGATTATCTTAGTTCTGACAATTATTCACGAGTACTGCTCAGACACTTGTATACTTGAAATGTGGCTAACTTCACATGGAGAAAAGCAAATGAAAGTGGTGTTAGCCGAGACTTTCAACAGGTAATAGGTAGAGAAGGGTGTTTGTGGATTTAGGAACACAGAAGTCAGTAACACAATGAAGAGAAGATAGATTTTAAAGCCTTTCAAAACAACTAATTCAGAAAGAGTGCTCAAAAATTAGATTGTTTTTAAAGGAATAATTAAAGTATCACCTTATCTCACAAGACTGGCCATTGCAAAGTCAGTTCTTTTGAGTTAACTTTAAGCACTACTTTAAACATTTGTTGACTTTGGCAGCACTTATCCCTTCCAATGTTAGTTGGTTAGTCATGCATCTATCATCCCCTCTACCTGTATGCTGTCTCTACTCTGAGCATGGGCTAACACATACATGGGATCATTAAACCCCAGGTAAATGTTTCTTAAAGCAAGCTCTAGTCTACCCTTCCCACTCTGCTCTACTTACTCCATTTATATCCATCTCCCACTTTTCCCTCCATCTTTGCCAAGCTTTAGTTTAATGACTTGTTCCTATTTTAATGTGCTCTGGAGAAAATAAGTCAAACTCTGTGAGCTAATTTAATCACATTCCCAAGGACAACAGTGTATTCCGTTCTGATCCATTTTTACATCGTAGTCTGGGTAATCCACTTGACAAAATCATTTTGACATATGCTGTCAACCCTCATTTGGATAGAGTATTGATCATTTTCTACTAGAATATATTGAGTATATTTCACACATTAAATCCTAGTCAATACAGGCTAAATTTGTTTCTTGATTAAATTGCATCCTTAAGGGACAGCATAAAAATCCTTTGCATTTTTATCTGTATATAGAACAATAGGGCGTAACTAGTTGCTACAGAATCTGTACATAATCACAGGGTAGAAGAGTATAAATGCAAAGGAGTATATGGGAGGGGTTTGCGGAAGGAAAGGGAAGGAGTGAATTATGACACTACAGTATACTATCAGAAATAAATATTATTACAAAATAATTATAATGGAGGAAATAGTATTTGAAGTGTATTTTGAAAATGTTTCCAAAATTCACTCTTAATTCAGAAAATATACAACTTCCTCATAGTCAAAAGGTATTCTGAGTAAATCTTCAAGATTGGATTCCCTGATCTAGGTTAAAATATGCATATGTATTAAATGCTACAAAATGAAACAGACAATGAGTTTTAGTTAATTCGATCTTAGGTAAACTAATATCTATTGTTTTAGCTTTATGCTGCTTCCTGGAAAAAAATCAAATATTTACTTGGAAGGCATACCAAAAGGCATTTCCTTTTTCCAATGAAGAACAAGTTGTTTAGCTTGACAGGGGTCATGAAAATTTTAGTAGACTCACAAAGACTAACATGAAACTTTCCTAGCAATATTTTTATATTCAGTCTGCACAGAAATATTAATTTTTAAGTAGAGATGGAGAGTTTATCATAGGTATCCTAGAAGTGTGAAAACACTACAGAACTTTCCAATTGTGAGCTGTATGCACAGGGGAGAGAATGAAAAAAATCAAGCATCTCAGTAGTTAAGAAGCCACGGGGTAGCTATTTAAAGATAGGAATAGGGGGGCCAACATTTGAAATGTAAATAAATAAATAAAATAAATAATTAAAAAATGAATTGAGAACTACCTTCAAAGAGTAGAACACAGGTAGTATGAAGGGGTGAAAGGGAAAATGGATCAAGAATGGTTAAACGGGCTGAGATGGGAAGGCAGGGTAGAGGAGCATCTATGGAGAGGAATAACCAACAGTAAAGATCTTTGAAAATACCATCTGGAAACTTACTAGTGTAGATACTTCTTAAAATATTTACACACAGATGGATTTTTAAATAGGGTTACCCTATGGCATGGTACAATGCCTGTTCAGATATCATAGGTTATCAAATAAAAACCTCAAAGCCAAGTATGGATTATGTATTTTTAAGTTGTTGGTCAGTGGGATCCCACAGACAAGCCCCCTCAAACATTATAGGATATCACTGTTTGTCTGTACTGCACTCCAGAATGTGATAACACATACTTGAGTCATAGGACATGGGAGAAATCAAACTGGTACTGATTTAGAAGCTTCATCCCTACTGGTTAATTGTTACACTGCCATGAGGTTTTGTTTATGCCACCAATGAAAAGAAGTATTTGATATTTATCTCACACAAATGTGAACCCTAAAGGCTACAGTAATGTGTTCCAGGCAAGATGGGCCCGCTGATTCAAATGTAGTATAGAATATTATGGGAGAAACCAACTATTTTCTAGTTGGAATTAAAACCTTCTCCGTAAGAGGGACTTATTAACTGCTTAGGCCATTCATCCAAGGGAGGAACTCAGCTTTTTTTTTTTTTTTTAACTGAATGGACATAATGTTAAACTGCCTCCTAAACTTTTAATTTTATGTCCCTAGATTAAGGGTATAAACTCTCATTCTCAGAGAAGTTTCTTTTTTTGTGGCACATGATGATTAGTGTCAGGACTGTTTAGCTTGCAAAGAATCAGAGATTATGGATTTCTCTGGTCTAAACTAGACATCTGTATAAC
Organism: Mastomys natalensis; assembly: GCA_021653895.1. NCBI lineage: Eukaryota > Metazoa > Chordata > Mammalia > Rodentia > Muridae > Mastomys > Mastomys natalensis. Next base: position 506,825 of record JAJTUV010000689.1, read on the forward strand.
ACTTCCTCACCCAAAGATCAGAGATCATTAAGGAAAAGAAAGCAGAAACAGAAAGAGAAAGCCAGTTCTAATGGGTGACTGAACTTAACACTATTTGCTAGATGTGAAAGAGTTATTATACCCATCAATTCACAGCAGCTGTGACTGCAGGTATAAGATCTGCCAAAGATCAAGCCATCTCAAAGTCAAGCTTGAATGTGTGACAAGCCTGTAAAACTTGATCCCTGGTTGAGAAGAAGAGTAAGTTTTCTTCAGGGAAACAATCCTAGAAAATCTACCTATGCTCAAATAGATGGTCTTATGTGTATGCACACACAGTAAGGATTAAATGGAGATAGCAGGTTAATCACAACGAAAGATCACATGAAGTTGGGAGGAGACTGTTGTGGGGATATGGGGGAGGGACTCGATGGGAAAGAATAGTATGGGTTTGACCAAAATATATTACCATATTTAAAAATAAATGTCACTTATGAAATTATCAATTAAAAATGTAACAAAACTACCTACATAGTAGAATAGCAAAGATGAACATTAAAAGGAAATTGCTGCTTGTTTAGCAAGCATTTATATTAAATTGAGTATAATACCTTGACAGATGCTACAGAGGATAACAGTGATTATTCTTTCCATATAAAATATTTTCTTGGCCTGAAAACAGAAATAAGAACTTTGATTAAATTTTAAGTTGCTATCACTTAGAATCAATTTATTTTTAGGCAATTTTTACTGTTTGATATTTTTGTAAGGATACACACACACTGAAAATACAAAAAAACCCCAAAAACCTGTCTTTATTTTTTAACTCTTTTTCATCCTCTTTTGAGTCATGGGTTTTTACCTAACTAATTATCTTGCACAATAAAGACACTTGCTGTTATTTCGATAAAATCTGGTTTGGGAGATCAGAGATCTATTTGTAATACATTGATATTTCAGTTGCTTGTACAAAATAAAAGGTAAGAATGAGTATTCCTTAGGCTTCTGCTCAGCTTCAAACGTCAAATATTCCTTTGTGGCTGGAGATGACACACAAAGGATAAGAGGGCAGTGAGTCAGCACAGTGATCTCAGCTCGACTTTGTAAGCAGCCTTTGAACTGACTCATTCTTCTGATCTTTATGCTCACCGTTCCTGAGCTATTACCTATTTTAGATACATTTTGTTGTTGTAATAAAATAGCCTAGCCAAAAGAAACTTATGGAAGCAATAGTTCCTTCCGCTTGCAATTCCAGAGGAATAGTCCATTATGGTCACGGAAGTCATGGTAGCAGGTGAATGTTATGACAGCTACATTTTTAACCATAAACCGGAAGCATAGAGAATAGAGTAAAACTGGGGCAAGGCTATAAAGGCTTAAAGTGTGCTCTAGGGAATTACTTTCTCCAGCAAGTCCACATCTCCCACAGATTCCAAAAGTTTTCCAAACAGTGCCACCAGCTGAGGCTCAACTGTTCCAATACGTGAACCCATGGGGAAGTGTCTTATTCACACCATTACACGGCTGCATTTCTAGCACTTTCTCAGATGCAGGATTTTAGGAAAGTTATTTAACTTGTCTATATTATAACCTGCCATCCTCAAATGATAATAATTATGGAATGTAAAGTTCTATAAAAATGTAGATAAACAGAACCCTCTCATAATATCGCTGAAAAATATAATGAATTGATATACAGCCCGATGTGATTGTAATGGTGTTTTCTAGGACTGCAGGTGCAGATCAGTGATAGTAACTAGCCTATCATGCTCGAGGGCCTGGAGTCGATCTCCTCTACTACAAAGGGGAAAAAACAAAAACAGAACACTTTTTATAAGATGAATATCAAAAATGGTAACAATTATGTAAGTATGCATATTTATTTTAAACTTATAAATTTATACTTACTGAAATGCTTTGTCCTTTTGGTGTGCTATGTTGGACATTTGAACTGGGCAAGCACTCTACTAATAATCTATGCCCTATCTAAATCCTTTTCTTAACTATTTGATTGTGTGATGTACTGAAAAATTATAAAATGAAAAGTAGGAGTGTGGTGATTTTGTTATTGAGGGGCATTAGCTGTGTTTTGTTTCTATTATGTTTTGATTATCTGATCAATGCTGATCTTTTTTCTTCCTTTTTCAGGTTAACAAAAGTCCAAGTAAATACTAGATAAGCAACAGGCTGGTGACAGAAAACTATGATTAACATCAATGTCTGTTGGATATTGGAGCCTATTGAAAACTGAGAAAGACAAAAGTGATTTCTATACTGTAAAGTATAAAATGTGAATCCAATCCGTATAAATTTTACACAGTAACAGTTTCTTTATTTTCCTACTTTGGTTGAAGAATTCTCATAATCATAATCTCCAATATTCCAGTTCTTACATGTTTCAGAAGTTGTTAGTTTTCCTTTGAAGTTTACTGTTTTAATTAATGTAAAACATTCTGTAATTTCTGGAAAAAAACATTTCTGAGTACCACTTTGTGTAAATCCTGAAGCAGTACATTACCACAATAAACCAAGAGTGATCTGGAGTTCTAATAGATAGCATATGTTCTGATGAGTGATAAGCATTACTGTGCAATTTCAGCCATCGCCTTGACCCGGTAAATATGTCAAGGTCTTGAAATACCAGAGGATAAGACTATAGACATGGTTTGTCATGAAAGCCAAAGGTATTCACCTCCTTTTTCTTGTTGCTTAGTGATGGTTACTATGACAATAGTTGTTCACACTATCTATCTTACTTTCACTATTAAGAAGCTATATCTTCCTGCATTTCAAGAATTTTATCTCTAAAGTTTCCTTAGCACTTTTTTGATACTCTTTCTATTGGTGGATTTTACAAAGACATAATAAATACTCAGTGCTAAAGGTACTTGTGGAAAGTCTCTAGACATTTGAGAGTCTTTCCATTCATTCTTTATGATAATCCTAGGCGTTCATTTTTATTACTTGGTTCTAGATTGTTCAACTTTGCACAAATAGAATGGGTTAATTGGGTTAATTCATGTTCATACACATGTTATTTAAGATACTTATTTTCTAAATACAACACTCTGATTAATCTGGGTAAAATAAGAGAATTAGAATAAAACCACAAAATAATACAGTCCAACTGAGTTCATAATTTATTCCTTAATTCAGAAAGCTGATTGTAACCATATTCTTAGTAACTTAATATCATGTGTCCAGTATTGATTATAAAAATTAGAATTTATATGGTTTTTTTTTTTTTTTAGTTTTATCTCATAGCTTTAAATACACATAACAAAATTGATTTGAAAAATTAAATTTGAATGCAGGAAATGTGACAGAAATTTACTTTGAAAATTTAAATATCTACAAACAGGTAAGTTTAAATGTATTTAAATTCTATTGTTTTAGAGAAAAAGTAATTGCCCACTAAGACTATTATTTGAACTAAAATTTAAAATAAAGCATGAACACTTAGTACTAATTCTGCTATTAAGATTGAAGAAATTTTCTCAGATATGCAAATTATTTCTCCCGGATTTATTTACTAAAGAAATGCCAGTCTAATTGGAGGATCAGCTTCTATTCTCAGAGCTTGGGGTGTCAAACTCTACAATAATGATCTGTAAAGATGATGAAAATATAAATTTTCAAATTTTTCTTACAAGAACTATTTTTTGTTGGTTCAAGGTACTGAAAACTAAATATTTATAAATCATCTCAAATAAACATTATACACATTACAAAATGTTTATATACTTATACACAAAACAGTAAACAAAACTATTCATGTTAATACCAATCTGTGTTTCCAGATACTTAGTTGACTGAGGCAAGTACCCATGAACTCAAAGTCAGCTTCAGCAAGATTTGAAGTCTGTAGTGTTAAGGTGATATACACAGAAACCCAACTGCAAAGCATGCTAAAGTTTATACCTCAGTTAAAGTCATTGTAGAGTGTTCTTGGTCTCAGTGACATTGAAAATTAGATTCAGGAAATCTACACTCTGTTCAGTGATTTTTAAGAATGTGCAAGAAGTCCAGGAGTAGCATTTGCTCTCAAGAACATGTCAAAGTGCAGGTGATGTTGGATAGTAAATATCTGCTGGGATGTGAGCACTTTCCCCTTGTCCAAGATTTAAAGGATCAGAAACACACTGAAATGTACTGGATTCCAACAACTACCACTCAGACTAATAACTGTGCAGGAAATCTTGGAAATTCTTTTGGATGGAGCTGGTTGGTAGATCTCCTCTGGTCTTGTTGATAAATTTTATATCAACTGGGAGCCATGTGCAGCTAAATGATCAAGAACGACCTCACTCCAGGCTGCACTCAGATATCCAGCCAGATCCAAAGGCTCTTTAGTTGTTTGTTTTGGATGGCACTTAACTGGCTAGTCTTATTCACATTTGTCAGGGGCAAAGGTAGCACAGTCTTATGTGTGCATTTTAGTAATTTATTTGTTAATGCCTTCAGGTGGCCTCGTCTAGTCTCACTAAAACAAACAATCAAAATACTATAAAAATTTATTGAGATTTTTTTCCTATAACTACAATTGAAGCATCAAAAATCAATCTAAACAACAATATTCCCTTTTGACACTGGAAATAGAGGCTTAGAGGTGTCTTGAATGGCCTTTGAAAATGTCCCTTGGCAGTAAAATTGTGCTGTCCCTATTCTCTAGAGTATTTACCTGTTTAACTGCTATTCATATTAGCATATATTGTCAATAAATATATATTTAGCTTGTCATTCATGTGATATAAAGTCAGTTCCATTTTTGCCAGATTCATGCATTTTGACATTATGTCATACATAATGCTGTCTCAAGGGTATCTTTGATTGTTAAAAAATAACAATATTCAAATTCTTAGCACAAAGAAGACCTTTTGCTTTCTCTTAAGTCTTCATCCTCATATATGTCCAGTATCAGTTTAGTGCCCATCCTTTCCAATCTTAGAAGTGATGATGAACATCTAAGAAGACATTAGAAGTAAGGGGTGTACTGCCTATGGACTAGACAGAACTGAAGGTCCCTGTGTGTTTCTAATAAGAGAAGCCTCCAGGCTTATTTTATTTACCCTCTGCTCACCCAGCCTGGTTTCTTGTGGAAATGAAATTTGTTCTCCTGCTGTGAGAACCATGGCTGAATTTGTCAAATGTGACACACTTCCACTCCTTTCCAACAATTTATTCAGCTCAATCCGTTCAGTGTCTGCTGAATTGCTGTTGTTAAAAATGCAAAGCTTGGAGACACTGCTTGGACAAGGTGGCTCTCAGCTTGATTTCTATCGACAGAGGCACCATGGACAAAGGCATAAATAAAAAGTTGCAGTGACTGAGGAAAAAGTCAGGGCTTACTGTTAGACCTCATTATTCTGAGCAGTTTGACTTGAAGAGAACATCAGTAGGGACAGGAGTGCCTTCCTGCTGGAAGTCACCCTAATGCAGCAAGTCTGGCAGTCATTAGCAGCTTCCCCAGAAAATCAGATTGGACAGCTGATCTATCACAGGCAGGAGGAAGTCTACTCCATGTCTTGCCACAATTCATGGCACAAAAGTTCAACGGACTGTCAGCCATAGGAACTCACCAGAAGTTTCAATTTACTGAGTTTCCCCCTTGCTTTCAGTATTCTAGCATCAGAGCAAGAAGAACTTTGAATTGAAATCATCTCTAGGATGTATTTCATTCCTAGAATAATTAAGGCAAATGTACATTTTACACAAATATCGGTGGAAAACTTCTTAGAATAGGAGAGGAACATTATCTGGTTCATCTAAAGGGACTGAAATTAAATAGACATCAAGTTCAATCGATTCCTAGGTCAAGTAAGCGTGGTAATAAATTGGAATTTTTGTCTTCTTGCAAATTAAAGATATTGAAGCTCAAAGAGATAAAAAAGCCTTACTACAAATTAGATATTTTAAAATTTTTATCTATGTATTACTTGCTTTAAAAATGTTATAGTGGTCTTTGCTTTACTGATAGGGAAGTTGGGGTGCATACAAGTAAGTAATTTACTTCAAGTCCCACAGATGGAAAGATACAAAGCAGTACTGTGAACTCCCTTCTGCTGAAGTCTAACTGCCTAATCTCTAGGTACAGTTACCTGTAATGGTAATAGAAAGAATTCAAATAGAAACCTGACTGATTCTTCAGTGTTTCCAAAGATAATTCATCCAATTAAAAAAGGAAGAAGAAGAAGAAGAAGAAGAGGTGAAAGAGGTTGTTGATGTTCAGGGTTCGTGAAAGTAATACTGGAAAAAGATTGAAAGACAGATGGGAAGGAAGGCAGGATGGAACCATGAGTGATGGAAATGAAAAACAGGCAGAGGTCAATTTTCCTGAGGTCAGTTGTCATTCGTGTAGAGTGGGAGATAGTAAGTTTAAAGTCTAATATGTAAAATTTTATGAAAGTCAAATTACAGTCACAGTCAATATAAAATATATTTTCCCATGCCCAGTGAGTTCCAGGGTCTTTCCCACTTTCTCTTCTATTAGATTCAGTGTATCTGGCTTGATGTGGAGGTCCTTGATCCACTAGGACTTGAGCTTTGTGCAAGGTGACAAATATGAATTTATTTTCATTTTTATACATACAGACAGCCAGTTAGACCAGCACCATTTAATGAAGATGCTTTCATTTTTCAACTATACATTTTTGGCTTCTTTGCCAAAGATCAAGTGTCCATAAATGTGTGGTTTTATTTCTGGGCTTTTAATCCTATTCCATTTATCAACCCGTCTGTCTTTTTACCAATACCGTGTAGTTTTTATCACTATTGCTCTGTAGTATAACTTGAGGTCAGGGATAGTGACTTTTTTCTAGCAGTTCTTTTATTGTTAAGAGTTGTTTTCAGTATTCTGGATTTTTTGCCTTTCCAGATGAATTTGAGAATTGCTCTTTCCATGTCTGTGAAGAATTGTGTTGGGATTTTGATGAGGGATTGTGTTGCCCTCTAAAAGACTCAGCAAGCAGCTGAAAGAGTCAGATGCAGATATTTGCACCCAACCAATGAACAGAAGCTGCTGACCTCTGTGGTTGAATTAGGGAAAAGATGGAAAAAGCTGAGGAGGATGGTGATCCTGTAGGAGGAGCAGCAGCCTCAATTAACCTGGACCCCCGAGATCTCTCAGACACTGGACCATCAACCAGACAGCATACACCAGCTGCTATGAGGCCCCCAACACTTATACAGCAGAGGACTGCTGGGTCTGGGTTCAGTCAGAGAAGATGCACCTAACCCTCAAGAGACTGGAGGCCCCATGGAGTAGAGAGATCTAGTGAGGTGGAAAATAGGAGGGTGGGTGTCGCGTCCGCCTTGGCCAGCAAGTAAGACACGACACGGTCGGATCCTTCTCAGTCAGCTTTATTCCAGGAACGACTCTTGACTTAGGGACGGGGACCTGGACCAGGACGGGGATGGGCCGGGCTCCCAAGCAGCAAATGAGCTGCTTATATAACTGCCCAAGGCGGGCTGGGTGATGTATTCTCTCAGGATAGGTTCAGCTGCCAATACCTCATTAGCATAAGCCCGCTCGGGAGGGGCACAAGGCTGACGCATGCACAAAGGACTTGTTTACCAGTTTAGCTGGCCATGCTGGAAGCCAGCTGCTTACATTGTCAGGTGCTAGTCATACGACTTTGCAACTGTAAACACGGCTGCCTACAGGTGGGCACATCCTCATGGGGGGGGTAGAGAGGAGGTATGGGATGTGGACCAGTCAGAGGGTGGAATAGGAGAGAGATAAAAGCTGGATTGTAAAATAATTAAATAAATTAAATATATATATATATATATATATATATATATATATAGTGATATATATAATATATTTCACTGCTGTCAACAATTTTTAAGAGTAAGTTAGTTGCTGGATAGTATAGATAGTTTCTACTTCTGAATTATACTCGGCTAAGTATATGCATTTGCACACTAACTCCATTATGTCTTGCCTCCTTCAAATTTAAAATTAATGTTAGTAAATTAGTAAAATGTGGCATTAGATTTAATAGCATTTGTTTATGTTCTTCTACATACTCTGTATTTCCACATAAATTTTAGAATCAGGTATAAATTTTTTTCTTTAATTTTTTATTATTTATTTGTTTATTTATTTATTTTTACACTTTTTGTGAGTGCTTCATTGCCTCTGTAATAGTGTCAGGCCTTAGGGCCTCCCCTTAAGATGGGCCTGTCGCTGGACCTTCTTTTCCTCAGGCTCCTCTCCTTTCTCCATCCCTGCAGGTCTTTCAGCCAGGAACATTTATGAGTCAGAGTTTTGATTGTAGGATGGCAAGTGCTTCCCTCACTTGATGCCCTGTCTTTCTGCTAGAGGTGGGCTCTACAAGTTCCCTCTCCCCAATGTAGGGCATTACATCTAAGGTCCCTTCCTTTGAGTCCTGAGAGTCTCTCCCCTCCCAGGTCTCTGGTACATTCTGGAGGGTCCTCCCAACCTCCCACCTCTGAGGTTGCCTGTTTCCATTCTTTCTACTGGCTCTCAGGGCTTCAGTCCTTTCCCCCACCCAATACCAAATCATGTTTCCATCTCCCCTCCCCGACTTCCCCTTTCCCATCCCTTTCCAGGCCACTTCCTCCCTCCTCCCTAAATTTTTAAAATAAAAATATGACTAGAATTTTGTAATTGCTTTGAGTCTTTAGGTTAATTTGAGGTGAATCAACACAATAATACTATCTTTAAACTCAGAAACATGAGATGTCCTAACATTAAAGCTTTATGGATTTCAATTTTAAAATATTTTGATTACATTTATTAACAATATTTATTATTCCACATATCACTATAACTAATATTTTAAATATCAACTTCTTATGTACCGATTCAGCTATAATGAACTTTTAATATTGCTCATACAACTAGCAATCTTATAAACATTTTATATCTCTTTAGCTATGTAAATAAACTTGAAATTCCATATTGATAATTATGTCATGTGTAAATGGAAACAATACCTTTTTGCCTAATTATCAACTTGCATGACACTCATTATTATTTATTATTAATACATTATTATAGTAATGACAACTAATAGTAAACCATTTAAAAGAATTTTAAGGTAGGTGTCTTGTTCCGCTGTTGTGTGAAAGCATTAAACTTTCTCCATCAAAACATCAGCTATTAGCTCTTGAAATTGACATTCGTGGTAACCAACTCCATCTGGACTATTAATTTCTAGTTAGGAGTTTTAATAGGAATATTTGTGGATTCTGAATTTTGCAAAATTGTTGTTTTCTGATTCTATACTGGTTACATATTTCTTCCTAAACATTAATAATATAAATGACATTATTTGAGATTTTCAATTATTAAATTATCTCAATATTCTTGGGAAAATTATTTTGTTATCTGTGTTAAAATATTCTTTGTCACATATACTTGGAGTCCATTTGCTGAGATTTTGCACAGAATATAAGCTTTCTCTTTGTATAATGTAATGATGATAATGGAATAATGTATTAAAGAATTTGGACATATTAGGTAATATTTGTTCCTTTCCAATCTTCTCCAAGAATTTATATACATTTACTATAATTTACTAGAGAAATTTTCTGCGCCTGTAATTGTCTTCAGATGTTTTTATTGTAAGTTTGAGTGAGTTTCAATATGTATCTTTCAGGGAAATTTATCATATCAGAAATTATTTAAATTATTGGCAATGTACATTGATACTTTGTACATGGATGTATATAGAGATTTTCTGATTATTATTTTTTATTTTAATAATTTATCTTATTTCTACTTTTAGTGTTGTCTGTCTAGCTACGTTTAAATAATCCTATCTCTAAAATGGGGAAACCTGATTTAAGTAACTTTTATTATTGCTAATATTTCATTAATTCCTTCTCTGCTACCTATTACTATTTATCCCTTATTGTTTAATTTTAATTTTCTTTCTAGTACTTCGAGGCTATGGATCTTTATGTGAGACCCTTTATGCTCTTCATCATATAACTGTATATGCTCTATGTAATATTTTATAACCACATCAGAGAATTATATTAATGTTTTAGATTTTTTCCAATTAAAATGTATTTCCATTTCTCCTTTAGTTTCTCTTTGTCCCATGAGTTATGATGTGTATAATTTGGTTTCTAAATAGCAAAGGATTTCTAAGAAAAATATCCATTAATTACAATTAATTTAACTTTGTTGTACTCAAATATACTTTTAAATAATATGACTAATTATCAATTTAATGAAACTTGTTATTCTGAAACATTTTGTGTATTTATATAAATATATTTATAAATTTTACTATAAAACTTATAGATGAATAAAAATATCACATACCAAAGTTAACTAAAATCAAAGTCTATACAACTTAATAAATATAGGGTTTGAACTGACATTTGAAGCTGTGAAACTCCACGTTAAAACATTATACTTTAAGTATGAAATATATTTTTTCTGTCATCTATGACCTTACCCCCTAAAAAACATCCACAACAAAATTAGAATTGGAGAAACAGTATAGCCTTATTTCCTCATTACTTTGATTCATCCTTTTTCTATTGGCTTATATTCGACTCTACTTGTTGCTTTTTTCGTCATGTTGTATCTTATCTACATGTACATTTCTTTGCATGTATTACTACTATAGGATTTATTTCTCATTAATGTTATATAGTATTTCAACACACACACACACCAACTATGGCAAGCTGGTTAAAATGTTCTATTCTTTAACATCCTTACTGAAGCTTATGCCTCTTGAGGGAAAAATGCATATGTGCTTCTCTATGACTGTAGATTTTTGTTCTGCTTTATGATTCTATTAGTTCTTCTACTTGTCCTTTTAAAACTTGGGTGTTAGAAAAATTGAAGATATTGGTTTATATATTATTTTAATAACCATTAAAATAACCATTAATGAGGGTTATAATGGACAACTTTAGCTTATTAAAGGCTATCTTAAATTGAATTTATACTGCTTTGTATAAAATATATCAATAACATTCTTTGAATTTTCAAATCTTGTCCTTTGATATAGACATATATTACAACTTCCCATGTGGGTAAAAATTCTTAAGGTTTTTCGTCCTTTAGCAGTGTATGCTTGCTCTTATGCAGTTTCAGATTTCCTGGTGGTGTCATTCTTTTTCTGCCCAAAAGACTTTTTAGGATCTTTTTATCAATGAGTTTACAGTAGTGATAACTTTTTTCATTTATGCATATCAAAAATAACTTTACTAACTCTTCACTCTGAAAACTTACTTGAGTGAATATGTAATTCTAGGATTAGAACTTTCATTTTCTTCCTTTTTATGATACTATAAGAAACTGCTCTTCCATATTGCTTGTGGCAAAAATACCTTCTTACCCTTACATTGGTCCTTTGCACTGAGTCTACATCTTGTTTCTCTATCTGCAATAATGATTTACTGACTTTGAAATTTTTGTTGATGATGTAAGTTTGTATCAACTTTTCTTTTTGTAAAATCACACTTGTTTTTATCTCTGTGTGTGCATGTGTGTTGCATGTGTGTGTTTGTGTGTATGTGTTTGTGTATGTGTGTGTCCCCTAACACATATGTAAAGATCACAGACAGCTTCTAGAAGTAGGTTTACTTCATCTAGCACATGGCTGTGGGAACAGCACATGCTGTCATGCTTGGTGACAGATATCTTTTCAGTGTGCCATCTGTCTAGCCTCCTACCATTTTCCTTTCTGCTTCTCAGGTACAGAAGCACACTGAGACTTGTATATATCCATGTTTCCAATGTTGGGCCATAATATCTTGAAATATTTCTTTTTACAATCTTCATATACATATGTACACATATCTTTGGCTCTCTTATACTGAATAGATTTATTATTAAATCATAAAGTTTATAAATCTTTTGTTTGACAATGTTTAATATGCCATTAACTCTATCCATATCTTCCATCTTGGACATTTTAGTTTTCATTACCAGAAGTTTAGTTTTAAAAGCTGGAGAGATGACTCAGTGGTATAAAGCAATTGCTTTGGGGTGGAGGACAGTTCATGATCCACCCTCTTATGACCTCCATGTGTGCAGACACAAACATGCACACTCTCTCCACTCACAGACATACAAACACGACCAAGAAAGACAAGGAAAGAGACAGAAGAAGGAAAGAAAGAGAATAAAAATAAATCTTTAAAATATTCAGTTTTAATTGTTTCTTCCATGGTTCATAACTTTTAAACATGTATGATATAATTTTAAAACTGACTCCTCTTGTCTCTGAATTCCAATAGCTTTGTCATTTCTGATTGATTTAATTACTTGTGCAGGATTTTATGTTCCTTCTTCTTTGCATGACTGACTGTCTTTTAATTGAATGTCAGACATTTGAATATCACATAAATATTTCAGATTCACTTTACAATGGAGTTTCATACTTGTAATAATCATACTCCAGTATAGCTTGTTGACACTATTTTAAATGGATATAGAAAAATGAAATGATTATGACTAGTTATTCTTTACTATTGCTACATCTTTCTGAATTTTTCTCTTCTGCCCTGTGAATCTTGAATTCATTTTGATTAGTGGGACTTGACACTATTCCTTGCTCTCTGTCAGATACTTCTGTTAATTCATTGGGTGATTATAGCCCTGCTTCCTGAATTTTTCACACCTTCATGAATTAATCAGTGTTCTGTTCTCAGACAGTTACCTTTAATAATACCTGCTTTTCTCTATGTTCAGCTTCCCAGTCTTCTATGCTCTGGCCTGTAGTTGATATATCATTCCCATTTCTTCAGCTCAGATGATCTGTTGGGCTCTGAGTTCCCGGAGTTCCAATAGTTTTCTTCATTGTGTAAGCTGAGAACTATAATTTGTTTTTGCCTTTCCTGAATTGGTATATTCCCTTGTATACACCTCATGTCTTTAATTTCCAAAGAGAGGTATAAATCTAGTCTTGTTGCTTCATTAGGATAGAGGCAAACATTTCTCCAAGTCATGTTCATGTAAGAAAGTAAAAAGTAATATAAAGATAATTATAATTAATTTTCTTCTTTGATAATTACTTAGATGTATAAAATGTGCAGGATTTTTCCACACTCTTGTTGTGTTTCTCCCTCCCTTACACCCCTGTCTTTTCCATAAAACTATTTCCCACATTTCATGACTTTTTGTTTTGTTTTCTGATACATCAACTTTGAGTTTAACTAGAGCTATCTGCCCAACTAAGATTTTGAACTTATCTCTTGGAAGCTGGTAAGTTCACTACCAGTGATTTCTGCTGCTGTGAATTCATTGTTGCAATGACCGATCATGTTCAGTAAATGACATTTTGCACCACGTGTCACTATCTGTAGCTTTTATGTCCTTTAATACCACCTTTCTTATAGTGTTTTTCTAAGCTTCAGAGGCAACAAATTGTTTTCTTTAGAACTGAGCCAGCAGAGTCTTGGGTATCCTGATTTGTTTGTTTGATTGATTGGTGGGTTACTTACTTATTTATTTTAGACAGTCAGTGTAGTCCTGGCTGTTCTGGAACTTACTCTATAGACTAGGTTGGTATGAACTCTCAGAAATCTTCCTGCTTCTGACTCTCAAGTTCTGGGGTTAGAGGCAAGTGCCACCACCATCAGGCAGTTGGTTGGTTTTGCATTGCTATTTTTGTAATTGTATTTAAGTGTTTTGTAGGCATCTTGTCCTGTATGATCATCTATTTTTCTATTGGAACCAAGGATAGAGTATTCCTTTCTGGGTTCCCTTGCGTCTAGATCCCTTGGTGCAGAAGCTGGTGGATGAGAGGATGGAGAAAAGCCCAAAGTAAAGGTTTGCTTAACAGTCATTTTGGGTCAGATGTAAGAAAAAAAAAAAAGGAGTGGCTGGTCCCAAGACATCGTAATATCTAGTTTTATATAAATGCTTGGTTGCTCTGTTATATAAAGAAAAATATCATTAATCATGCCTTCTACCTCTACCTTCTATTGCAATGTTAATGTTATTCATAAACATATATCGTATGATATTAATTAAATATATAGCCATATTACATTAAGCTAATTTATTGTACTTTACTTGCAGGTATTTGAGTGATGTGATGCTAGGAGTGACTTGTAGATCAGCATCCTGAATGTGTGCCTGTGGAGTTCACTTGTTATCTGTTAAAAAACCCTATTAATTAACTATGAAATAGTGATATTAGCACCTCCTTTGCTCACCTTTCCAAATAGATTGAAGTAATAAGTAGAAGTAACATTGTAACTGGGAAGCAATATGTCAATATGGATTATTATTAAAATTATGTCAATCATAATTTGAAGCAACTTAAACTGAAAAGACTCATACATTATAGCCCACTATTTCTTCTTGTGCATATTTCTCCACACATCTCCTCTCTATCATCAAAATAATCCCTTAACTCAAAAATATTGCCCTTTCCTTTTGAGGTACAGTGGTGAGTCATAGAAAGACTTTTATCCTCTAACTTACATAATTGTGCCTACATTATGCTTTTGTGTGCTTTTAAAGAAGTCTTAGAACACTTAAGTCTCTCAAATCTTTAAAACAAAATGGATGTAATTATACTAATTAAGAAAGTATATTTTTAAAAAAAATATAGTAATATCAACTTTGTGTGTCTTTTGTATGGAAGAAAATAAATATAAAATATGTAAATAACTATATATTCCAAGTATTCAGTGGTAGTAATTCTAAAACACTAAGCTAGTCCACTGAAACATTTGTGTGAACAGCTTGAGTACAAAGGACTATGTTCTTCTCTGTACATAGCTGAAGACTCAGATACCAAATCTCAGTCAGTTTTTATCTCTTTCCTAACCCCAAAGATTCATCTGCAGTCAGTTATCCAAATATTATTGCACTTCAGGCTCAGCTCCTGCCAGGCCTGTTTCAGTTACACTCATGGCAAAATACATCCTATTTTTTTTTCTCCTTGAATTCTTGAATTTTCTTCTGTAACCCTTAATTACATTTGCCTCTAATTAATATTCTATTTTTCCTCTCAGGACAGATCACTCATAGGAAATACAAAAAAGAAAAAAAAAAGAATCAAAAAAATTCCTTTATAAAATAGCCCAAAATCTATGTTCCTTTCACTAACAGATTCCTTCTGAGGAGATCTGTGCATTTTTTTTTTATGTGCTTTCTTTCACATCCTCCACCACAGCATGTTCTAGGATCATTCTTGATGACCAAACCTAAACCTTGTTGTGGCTGCACAAGTTACACCCTCCACGAAGTATATCATTGTTATATCCATCAAATGCAATTAGTTTTTATTAGGCTGTTCAAATAATAGGTACTATTTAAACAACACTAATCATCTATTAGTTATTGCTCTAAGAACAGTGCTTCATTTTATCTATTCCTCACTATGAGAACAAGAGAGGATACTTCCCATATAAATTTTTGCACAAATATATATAAGAAAACTAAAATATATCTGCAACCATAATTTTCAGTAGTAGGGACCAACTATTATTGTTAGTTAAATGAGCTTGTTCTCAAGAAAAAGTTCCTGCCATGTCTCTGTCCTTTCACATACAAATCAATCTATAATAAAAAAGTTGTTTACTTCTTGATTCAATTCCTTCATCTCTATAATAAAATGATTAATAATATTCACCAAAAAATATTTTAAGGATTAAAATAAGACATATGGTAATAAGAATGTATTTCATTTATATTAATTATTATCATCATAATCATCATCATCATCATCATTATCATCATCATCAGTGACAGTGATATCTGCTTCTTTCCTTCATATTAGGAGAATCTTATTTCTCCCTCTACCAGTTCTCCTTATAATAGTGCTACATGGGAACAAAGTGATTGATCTAAACATTAGGGGGCTGAAATTAGCCCTGACATCTTTGACCTTACCAATGTTCATCCAGATGTTGGATTTCATTTCCATAGTGGTGATTTACAATAGATGACACATTTATGAATAGCCCTGAAGGAAGAAAGTTCTTCTGATGAGAAGCAAATGATGTTCCTTTAGAAATACAAAATGACTCCTGCTAAGATTAATGGTCTTCCCAGAAATGTCAAAGTAATTAATAACAATTAGAAATTTAATACAAAATGATGCCAACTGCTGGGGAACAATAGATTAATGAGCATGGTATATGGTAGCTGTCTTATAGAAGTGTAATTTTATTACAAAATTGATATACAAATATGTATATAATATATATATATATACACATATATTTGAATATATATGTTTATATGTACAGTAAAAAATATGATCAAAGGCTAAAGAATATAGGAGTATTAACAGGAACTATCAAACTCATAGAAGCTCAGAAGCCCAGAGAACCAATCCATCTCCAGACTTTGTTCTCTGTAGCTCCTTTGAACAGTGAGTACAAACAAATAATTGAAGTAGATGAACATAGGAGACAGACTTAAGTTCTCATTCCTGATTTCTCTGGTATTGGTAGTACCGGGAAGAATTTTTACATATACCTTAGAGAAAATTTGTAGACTGGTGAATGATTACAAGGAAAAAAAGGCTCAAATTTCAAGTTTCTGAAAAAGAAGTTGAAGAGGATATAGAAGATGGGAAGATTCCCATTCTCATGGGTTCTGCAGGGTTAACAAAAAAAGGCCATCTTACCAAAAGCAATCAACAGATTCAATGAAATTCCTATCAATATTCCAACATAATTCTTTATGGACCTTGAAACAACAATTTGCAACTTCATATGGGGAAAAAGCACAGGATAGCTAAAATAATCTTACATAATAAAAGAACTTTTGGAGATTGTACCATGCCAGATCTCAAGGTGTACTACAGTACAATAGTAATAAAAACTACATGGTATTGGTCTAGAAACAAACTGTTGTTCTTTTATTGGTTGATCAATGGTATCGAATCAAAGACTTTGAAATAAACCCACACATTTATGGACACTTGATATTTGACAATGAAGCCAAAACTGTACAATGGAAAAAGAAAGCACCTTTAACAAATGATACTTGTTTAACTGGATGTCTGCATGTAGAAAAATGAAAAGAGATCCATATCTATCACTCTGCACAAAATTCAAGTCAACATGAATCAAAGACCTCAACATAAAACTGAATATACTATGTCTAATCAAAGAGAAAGTGGGGAATAACCTTGAAGGCATTCGTGTATGTGACATCTTCCTAAACAGGACACCAGTAGTGCAGACACTAAGAGCAAGAATTGGTAAATGGTACCTCATGAAACTGCAAAGCTTCTGTAAGGCAAAGGACACTGTCAATAGGATAAAATGGCATCCTACAGATTGGAAAAGATTTTCACCATCCCTACATTGGACAGAGTGTGAATATCCAAAATAGATAAAGAAACAAGAGGTTGGACAACAACAAACTAATTAACCCAATAAAAGATAGAGTACAGAATTAAATAAGAGAATTCTCGACAAAGGAATCTCTAATGGTTGAGAAACACTTAGAGAGATTTTCAACATCCTTAGTCTTCAGGGAAATGCAAATCAAATGCAAATCAAATGACCCTGAAATTTCACCTTACACCCATCAGAATGACTTGAATCAAAAACTCTAGAGACAGCACATGCTGGGGAGGTTGTAGAGCAAGTTGAGTTCTCTTTCACTGCTGGTGGGAGTGAAAACTTGTACAATCACTCTGGAAATCAATTTGGTGGCTTCTTAGAATATTAGGAATTGTCTCTCCCTCAAGATTCAGCTATACCACTCCTGGGCTTTTGCTTAAAAGATGCTCCACTATACCACAAAGACATTTATTTGTTCTACTATGTTCATAGCAGTTTTATTTTTAATAGCCAGAAACTGGACATATCCCAGATGCCCTTCAAATGAATAATAGGTAGAGAAAATGTGGTTCATTTAAACAATTGAATACTACTCAGCTACTAAAAGCATGGGCATCCTGAATTTTACAAGCAAATAGGTAGAACTAGAAAGTATTATTCTGAGCAAGGTAGCCCAGACCCTAAAGGACATGCAGGTATGTACTCACTTATAAGTGGATATTAGCCATATGGCAATGAATACCCATGGTATAATCCAAAGACCTAAAGAAAGTTAGACAAAACAAAACAGAACAAAACAACAACAACAAAAAACAAATTGAGACCAAGGGAGGGTGCTTGACTCTTACTCAGAAAGGGAAAGAAAATTGTCACCAGAAGTGGATGGAGGGAGGGAACTGGATAGGAGAGGGGATGGGGGAGGAAACAGGGTTGGAGTGGGGATCAGATGTAGGGAGAGCCAAAAAGAGGGGACTTGATAGTGAATGAAAATCTGTAGCAGAGTGGGAAGCATCTTTAGAATATGCCAGAAACCTGAGGTTTTGGGAGTCCCAGAGAGTGATGATGGTGACTCTAGCTGATACTCCTAGTAGCAGGGTTTATGGAGCCTGAAGTGGCCACCTCCCATAGCCAGGCAGGCCTGGCAGGATTAAAGACATCAACCCACACACAAAACCTTTGACCCAAAATCTGTCCTGTCTACAGGAAGTGTGGGCATAAAGGTGTTACAGAATATGAGGGAATGACCAACCAATGACTGGCCCTGTCATCTATCCCATGGGCAATAACTAATCCATAACACTAAAAAGAGAGACAGAGAGAGAGAGAGAGAGAGAGAGAGAGAGAGAGAGAAGAGAGAAGAGAGAGAGAGCAGAGGAGAGACGGAGAGAAAGAGAGACAGAGAGAGACAGAGAGAGACAGAGACTGAGAGGGAAAATGTTGAACATCTTGAAAATCATCAGTTCATTTCCTTCTCATAATGACTGCATCACCAATCTTTTGCCTCCCCTTGTACACATAGTTATGTTTCCTTTCTATGCAATGTTTCAGTTAAGACTACTGATTATATGACATTTTTAGGCACACTGAGTAAATATAAAATACATCTTGTAAACTTTAATCTTCTTTGAATTATGCAGATTTAGCCACATTAAAAAAAGTAAGCTGAGGCTGGAGATAGGGCTCAGGAGTTAAGAAAAATTACTGTCCTTGCAGATAATCATGTTGTGTTGCTACTGCATACATAGCAAAAAAACTGTATGCATATCTAGTTAAAAGGTATTTAATGCCTTTTTTTGACCTCTGTGGGTTCCTGCAATCAATCAAATGGCATACTTATGTACATTTCGGACATATACACTTACTCCAAGTATGTATAATTTACTTTTAAGGCAAGTTTTATTTCTAAATAAAAATTGAATATTTTTATAATTACAGACTAATTAGACCTAATAAACAATAATTCTGTCACTACAGTCCAGATACTCATATATCTTAAGAACATAAAAACACATATAATGTTGAATCACAGACATATAATGATAATCATTTTGTAATCAACAAAAAAGTGTAACTACCAGTGCCATATGTAAAGAAGAGTGAAAAGCTATTTCCTATGAGCACAGAGAAGAAAGAACTAAATGAATCCCGTTGTTAGTGGCCAGAAGTGTGATGTGTCTTTAGTTAGTCATGAACTCACATTTGTAGTAATACCCTATAGAAAACACTTGGTAAGGTATGGGGATAAATTACCCTAAGGACTCTGACATAGAGATGGTCCAATTCAAAGCATTTTCTCTGGAGGAAGCTAGAAATAGCCCTACAACCTAGTCTAGTTCTTTTCCCCTCGAGTTGCTATACATGATGTACATTATATTTCCTTATCCTCTACATGATTTTATGTATAGAAACTTATAAGCAGAGTTGCTACAGTTACCAAATAAGATAATATATTCAATTTTGTAAATGGTTTTCAGAAATTTTCCAGGTTCTGGGGGAAAAGAGGAATCAGTCAGCTGTATGCACACAGAAGATAAAGCCATCCACAACACAATGTCCTACCCTGAGGGTGTATTGAGCTGAGGATGATTAAATTGTCAGTTAGAGATGAATCTGAATCATGATTTAATTTGATCACCAATATCAATAAAATGAACTAAGCAATTGACTTTAGTGAAAAAATTCAGGGTCATTCTTGAGTGAAAATTTGTAATAGCCTTTGTTACATTCTGATTAATGAATTCTCAACTAGTTTACAATAAGACTCATATCATTATATTGTAATCATAATGTAACAATTATAAGACAGTAAAGTGCCATTTACATCCTACTTTTAATTAATTTATCATTTTCAAGCAATGATGAAAACATTTTTCAATATGGCTTTAAAGAATATAGTACTCATCTAGTATTAGTGAACTGGAATATGTTTCTAAGCTTATCTATAATTTTTTTTTCATTCTTTGCTCAACTATATATTTACAGGTTTTCTCGGAGGTCTCATATTTGTTTGCTTTGATTATGAACAGATATTTAATTCTGTCACATTTGTGAAAATTTATATGTACAGGCTTTATTGTTATTTACTTTTACATTTTATTATTTTTTGTGAGGGCACAGAGCCTTATAGCAGTTTGGTGGTTTTTAAAATTATTCTTAGTTTTTCTTTTCCTTAAAGGTTTCTAAAATCTTCCCTCTAGACCATATCAATGCATGCTTTTATTTTCTGTTTAATGATTTTATAAAACTATTTATTTTTTAAATGCATTGGGAATTTACTGTTTTATATTTGATTCTGGTTCTGTGTTTTTTATTATAATAATGGTTAATCAATAACATGATTTACCATGCAATCGTCATCCCATTTCTCCAATGAATTTCAATTATCTTTGGTTCTTAGAATCTGTTGGGTATTTCCATGGGACTCAAATAAGAGATGGTTCAGTTACAAAGGTAATCCTGTGCTTTAATCTAACTTAAGGACCTTGGTTGTATTTTTAAAACTAATTCATAAGATACTTTTTTGTCAATGGATTACCAAATATTTTCAGATTCAGTAGCTCCTTACACTGCTTCATAGAAGGATCTTATTAAAAGATACTATTGCAGAGTTTGAGTGAAATTTATTAATGAGGTAACACAAAAACAAATGTTGGAGAATTCATTCTCTTTTATTTAATAATGCAATATATAGTTGAAAGATTAAAATGGGTTTGTGATGTTCAAGGTATGCAAAGCCTTGAGTTATAAATCAGGATGAAAATGATGGTCTACCATGCACATTCATGGGTAACTATGTCTATGATACTATGATATGCCAGTCAGAAAGCTACCTTGATATGTTTCCTATGAAGGGCTTTGAGGAGAGGACATTTAGCTTCACTTGAAAACAGCTACTGATACTGGCAGTTTCCACTGCAGTGTAGGAGCTGAGAAGGTGTGCATCAGAGAATGGATCAGTAAAAGGATCCCCCTTTGTTTTCTGAGTAAGGTATTGCCCATGTTATGCTCTCAGTTGTGTCTCCATAGTCTCCTCAACCTTTTACAAATTAGTGGGAGAAAAAATAGTGTTCAACCAATCTATAGATGGATAATGGAGACCCAGAGATACATCAGAATATTTCTAAGATACACCTAACCCAGGGGATTTTTAACAACATATTACTCACATTTTCTGAATGTTTAGGATTTTGGTAATATCCTCAAAGCCATAGTTCTTTACTTTTTTTTTTTTTTTTAAGTCCAAAGCATTTATTTTAACAACCTTGTCAGCATGATTGACACAGGTTGACACGTGATGCTTTCAGGGTACACAAGAACAAGAGTTACAATAAATAAATAAATAAATAAATAAATAAATAAATAAATAAATGGATAAATGAAAAAATAAACAAACAAACAAATCAATAAATCAATCAATCCATGGTTCTTAATCACAACCAAAATAACCAAATAAAAAAGTTACACATATCAAAACTTCTGATGCGTTTAACTGAAAAGGTAAGTACACATCATAATTTAAAGCGGCACAACAAGGGCCACTGAAAGCTACGTTAAACAGTTTATGCAGATGATAGTGAAGGAACAAATTGTTGTATGTCAGTCTCCATTAGCTGAAGGAAGGTGTAGTAGGGTAAAATCCCTTTTTAACTTACACATGATGCACAGCTTAACGAAATACTATCAGCTTGATTTAAATAGCAGCCATAACCAGCCTCTGTTGCTTAATTCTCCTTTCTACACTCTTCAATTACCATCACCTGGATTTCTCATAAATCAATAGACATAATAAACTGCCTAATTCATAATGCACTTTTCTGCCCAATGAAAAAGGAAGCACCCTGTGGCTCAAAGCAAACATTAGTCCAGTAAATGTCCAGGAAGGTTTATCTGAAACTGCTTCCCAAGGGATGAAAGGGTGAATATGAATAGTGATATTGCCAATACTGATAGGTTTAGAAGTAGATAGAGTAATTGAGGATAGGTTTAGAAGTTGATAGAATAATTGCGGCAAAGAAGAATCAATGATGGGGTGAGGGAAAGGACAGAGACCTACAGGGCCCTCAGTCGCTCTTTTTCCTGCTTCTTTATCCTGCTGGTTGCTTGTCCAGAGGCTGCATTTGTTTCAGAGCCATTGCATGATGAGAGTACCAGTTTAATGTACGCAGCTTAGCTATGGCATTAACCAAAAATTCATTTAACTAAGAGGTAGGCCTATCATGGTACATTCTGTATCTATAGTAGAAGGAAGAAAAATTGAGGGCCAGGCCAAGTCAGATGGGGCGTGTGGGCTGCATGTGCTTTTGCTCATTTCGAAGGCTTCATAGCTGAAAAACCACAGTTTTTATTCTCCCGAGAAGCCATCTCTGCTAAGTAGTAGTGGTAATCACCCTTCATATTCAGGTAGAACACTTTGATCTCATATGGAAATAATTGCAATTCTTGATGAGGAGCTTGTCAACCACAGTGAAGCCATCATTGGAAACTGTTTCCAGTTCCCTCTTGATCTTCTCCTGGTAAACACTAATTTCTCTAACTTCTTTTACCTCTCTCTAACTTATTTTCATTGCTGTGTGCCATGGATTTTTGCTCACTGCTAGTAAGAACCTTCCAAGAAGATTGCCTGGCACCATTACATTCTTGTAGATCATAGAAAGGAGATTTCAATCATTATTAGAGGCTCATTCAGCTCTGCCACAGCCTTCGTTGAGGAGGCCATGTTATCTTTTTGTTCTTAGTAATGTTTGTTCATTTGTTTTTATCAACTATGCCAGTGCCAGTTGCTGCCGCTACAGCAGTTGCTCTCTGTCTTCCATGTTGCTCACCTTGGTCTTTCCTAGAGTTCCCACACTGCCTGTTCACTTGCCTGCCTTTTCACTCAGCTTCCTGATCACCGCCCTTACTTCCCATTTTGATAGCTTTAGATTTGGTTGGTGATGATTGATCTCAGTTGTCACAGGAGAAATGGATGTTGGTTCCTGAACATATTAGATAAATGAAATCTGTGTCTACTACCCATATCATCATGAGGACATTTGTCAGAACTTACATATCCAAAAATAGTGGACATGAAATTCTTTGTTCCAATAATGAGTATCAGACAGGACTATGAGCCTGACACAAATATGGATATTGGATCTGGCTAAGGACCTCCATCAGCTAAGTACTGTCAGAATGTAGTGGGAAGAGAAAAGCTAGTTGGGTAGTAGAATATGATTTTCAGCTTATATAGAAACCAGGACTAAAGTAGAGTCTATTAAAGCCCCATACCCAATCGCAATATTCAACCTCCTTGTGCCTTTTTATATCTAGGACACTAATGCTATCTGAATTTATATGGAATTCTAATTCCATATAGATGGAGTAACTATTGCATTGATACAGGGGTTGACAGAGCACTCCTGTAGTATGTTCTTATGTATTATTTGAGTAAAATAGTATGAGTGGGTATAATTATAGATGTATCTGCTTCTTCAGAATTATTATTTGCCATCTTAAAGACTACATTTTGCTTCAGTTTAGTAGAAACACAATGATAAAAATAAGAAGTTGAGAGAAGAGATGTGTTGTCTGGCAACACTGTAGTAAGTTCACAGGGAAAGAGCTGCAGTTCTATACCTGTGAATGGCATCCCAAGACCATGGCTTCCAGAAGCACTGCTTCTTTTGTCCATCTGTTCATATATTTGGGTACCAAGGGCTTTTTACAGAAGTTCCTGCCTGCGTGTGTAACAGCTCCTTAATAGTTTTCCTGCATGTCTTAATAAATATGTTAAACCTTTTAAGATAGTCATATTAACAGCTGCCATTAGCCTCCTAAAACAAAGAAAAAACCCCAGAAATATAAGAAGTGATTAGAAAGACTTATATGAAAAATAAACAATTTAAAATAAAAGTGATAGCTAGACATGTCACTTCACATCTTTAATACCAGTGCTTGACAGATGGAGATGGAAGATTGCCTCAGGTACAAGGCTACCTTAGTTGGTTCGAGGTCAGCCTAGGCTACAGAATGTTACTTGGCGTTAAAAGACCAAGGTAAAGAAACCTGAGAGTTATGGGATAAATTTTGTTAATTTAAGTAAATAAATAATACTTAAGATGAAATTAGAAGGGTGTTTCTAAGAGACATCTTTTCATTCATATTTTAGAACTCATTAGTACATGTTCATATTACAAGAATTCATGATTCCTCTGGTCCTTTTGTTCCCTTTTTAAATGCTGGGGCTTTAAATTTCCACTCAAGAGCCAGGAAGCAAGATGGGGCTATTAGATTTAGCATCATATATTTTCCCAAGCAGAATCCACAGCACTTGTTTAATATGTATGCAGCCCATTTTAGACTGTAATCTCTTTTCAGTTATTTACAACACTGACAGGCTTTAGATTCTTATTTCTGACACTATGATTTAATGTCCTGACATAAGACTCAGATTTACAGCTTCACTCCTGGCCCTAGAGTCCCACTTGACTTCTCTCCAATGCAGTGATTTGGAGAGTCTCAGAAGGGGATTTTCTCACAGGGTTTTAGATTCATTGTGGGTTTCTTTTTCCTTTGGAAAGATGTCCTTACCTTGTGTTTTATGGTGCATTTAGTAGCCGTTGATTTTCCAAAATTGACTTTCCAGGTGTTTGTTGGCTATTTAAGATGATCATATGCAAAATATACACTCTCTGTGTGCATCTTTTGTAAAAATGGAAATAAAATATCTCTTTCATGTGGTTCTTGTGAGGGATAATTTTTTTAACTTAATACAGTGAAATCAATTTATTATGTACCAACATACTATGCAACATAGTAGTATCCTGTGGTGAGACTGCAGATCATGCAATTTCAGTGCTCTCTTACAAAAATTGTTTCTTCTAAAATCATTCCATGTAGTAGCATGCCTTTGATCCCGAATTTATAAGAATATATTCTGAAGATAAAAAATGTAGATATGACCAATATTTGTATTAAGAGTGCTGTGCGCTACAATGTCATTGAAGACCTCAGCACAAACAATGCAAATATTTCTAAAGCTATATATCCATCCATTAATCTATCTACCCATTTACCCATCCAAACTGACTTTAGTGCTAGCATATACACCACTGTTAATATAGCCCTAGATAAGACTGAGAAACTGATAGTCACACACTGGATATTCTGATACAAGCTAGAAGGAATTATTGGTATATATGCTACAGATCTAGAAGAGAAAAAATTCATCTTATTTCCTTTGCCCAAAAGGTTCACGTATGGGATTATATTTGACCTGAGACATAGGTTATATAGGCACATTAGAGGAGAGAAATAAAATGATGCATGCTAAATCTTAAAAGTGTGAAAGGACTTTATTGGTTTAGAAAATGGAGACATGCCAATGATCCTGAGTTTGCTAGTATACCAGAAGACCAGTGCAGAGATATGGAGAGACTCAGTACTATGCAAGCCTTACTAGGAGGAATGAAAGAGTTGGGATTTATCAGGAACTCAGTTCTTTGATAAAAGGTGATGGTCATCCAGGCCTGATGGTATACATCTTTGGTCGCTGTACTCAGAGACAGTGGTAGGCAGATCTATGAGTTTAAGGAAAGCCTGGTCTCCAGTGGAGTTCCAGGATAGCCAGCGCTATGTAGAGACTTGTTTCAAACAAATAAACAAACAATTACAAAAGTAAGAAAAGAGATAAAGTGATGGTCTTGATGTAATGTCTTTAGAAAGATTGATCTCTTAGTAATGTTGGTAGTTAAGAGGTGAGTGGGAAGAACACAGGAACTTCAAACAGTTGGCCCATATATAAACCTAGGTTACAGCTATAGAAGCTATGCTGAAGAAGCTTATCTCCCTTACTCACTATGCTTTCCCCAGGAAAATTCACCCCCAACCCCTAAAAGAATCCTGGTAGGAAAAAAAACTCAGTGACTCATGAGGTACTTCTCTACAGCACTGGCCCAATTAATGAATTGTTCTCTGATATTTAATTAAGCAGTTATGTTTATCTTTGTAAAGGATGTGGAACAACCAATTACAATTTTTATTGTGTGACCTTTCAAATTTAATTAAGCATTAAATGCCACATAGTTGCCTATATTTAGATCTGGGCAAAATATGGTATCTAGCCTATATTCTTATCTCATAGGCCTGAGAAAAAGTTAACTGAGACATAGTTCATGGCAGGATTAGTCAGTAAAACTTGCAATGATGGTACTGTTCTTTAAGGTTACAGCATCATACAGTTGCTGTTAGTAATATTTTGGGGACTTGAAATATACCTAATACAACTGAGGGACTTGGTTTTTTGATATTTTAAAGCTCTACTTATTAAGAATTAACCTAAATTTAAATCAGTATGTAAAACTGTCAGCAAATTCTCCAGCATAATGTCTTCCTGCCTCCTTCTAGGCTCCCCACCATGATGATAGATAATAGATTCACTTTTGGAATTGTAAGAAAGTCCCCAATGATTTGCTTTCTTTAATAAGAGTTGCTTCAGTCATAGTGTTTCATTGCAATGGTAGTAACCCTAAGACAAGTTTCATATACATTTTAAATGTAGGAACATGAAAATATTAACTGTGTAGTCAATGATGGCAGCCCATTTAAAATGTGGCAATTTATTTTTATCTTTTGGAATGGGAAACCTCAACAGGATTTCCAGAGATCTGCACCTCTTTCAGGTCAAGCCCTTGCTGTGTCTTCTTCCAAACAACAGTAAGCTTGTTCTGTGTCCATATGTCAAGAGACATTTGTAGTTACTTGAATACAAATGCCTTTTTACTTCCATTGTGGCTTGTCTTCTACTTGAGGCCTTTTAGAAAAGACCTTTGTTAAAGACCTGAGATTTCTGGTCACTATGCATAAAGGGAGAGGAATCTAGAAGAGAGTCATGGGATTCATCCATCTTGGAGTCTTCAGCCCCAGGCCAAGGTGCAAAGATTACAAATTCATTTACGACTTTACAAGAACCTGGTACCACTTAGCTATGCTGCATTCAAATTATTGACTATCTGAACCTACTAGATGAGAAATGGCTATCTGTATAAACCATGAAGATTGGATTATTTATTGCATAATACCAAATAGATCATTCCTAAATACTTCCATCATAATGAATCATAAGCCCTCCAAATAGTCCCCAAAATTCTAAGCCTCCCTAAATGATCAAGTTTTTGCTTTTGATAAATATCTTCCTTCCTCTGTGAAATATCTAACACAGATTCTCTTTCATGAAGGCTAAGAACTGAAAAAACACATTAATGTGAATTCTTGATGTTCACTATTCTTATAGAACATAAGATATGGACCCCTAACTTAACAATTGCCACACTTTTGTGTTCATGGTTTGCCTAAACATAATATATTGATATTATATCATTATTATTTTACTACCAAATGCAAAAAATTTAAATCTACCTATATATAAAATAACTCATTCCTTCATATTATTCTAAAGAAGGTTTAATATAATTACATAATTATCTCTTTCACATTCCTCCCTCTAAACTGTGCTTTGTCTCTTTTCTTGATTTCTTTCATGCCCTTGTTTTGTTTCTTCATTTTGTTGCATGCCATATGTGTGTTGGTGTGTGTGTGTGTGTGTGTGTGCTCGTGCGCACATATATACGTGCACACATACATATTTCTAAATGCATAAATAAAACCTACTCAGTCAGAATATTACTTGTATGATTGTTTCCAGAACTGAAGGTTTGGTATTAGATAACTTATTGGTATGCTCTTCTCTGGGGAAGACTATCTTTCCTCTTTCTCAGCATTTTTTAATAAGGCAGTTTTGCTGGTTTTAGCCTCAACTATAGATTTCAGGATGTTCAATATCTTTGTATCATCAGTTTATAAAAAAAGTTCTTCTGGGTTGTTTTAATTAACTATGAATTATTGATACATGTTACCCTTTCTGCAAATGATGTTGAACTGATCTTTTTAATTCCCAATTCTTGTGGTAGTATCTATTTTATTGTTTCAAATCAAAAGTTTTCTAAACCAAATTCCTCTAGTAAATCTTTTTTGTGAGTTCTTGCTTTCGAAGGAACTTAAGAAATAGATATATACTCAGTTAAATTTCAAGATCATGGAGA
The DNA here is from genome assembly GCA_021653895.1 of Mastomys natalensis. Lineage (NCBI taxonomy): Eukaryota > Metazoa > Chordata > Mammalia > Rodentia > Muridae > Mastomys > Mastomys natalensis. The sequence goes on from JAJTUV010000689.1 coordinate 535,138, forward strand.
GTATGGGTAGGGGAATATATAAGAAATAAAGTCAATCAAGGTCAGGTTGTACTCTAGGTTTTCTTAAATCACTGCAGCCACAAATGTGGCCAAAACTCAGGAAGAACATCATAAACCCAACATTTCAAAGACATTGTATACCTTTCAATATATTCCTCTTGTTTTAGCACAAAATTGTTTTCATAATATTGATTGAAATTTGGAGGCTTCAAGAACACATGTATCTCTTCATCACATCATTTTCTTGCTTCTGGCTAACAAAATCATGGAAATTTCCATTAAAACAAATCTCATTGCCTGTTGTGAGCCAACTCCTAGCCAAAAGCAGCTATCATCTTTGCAGCCATCTCAGTCCATATATATGAAGGTTGATACTTTTCCACTCTGACAAGAGACTTGTTTTTCTAGCATGATATTTTTGCAAACAGCCCACAACAGCTGAGCATATTCTGACTAACATCTTGTTTTTTTCTCAGACATGCTCTGGACTTATGGTTTAGTGCCCTCAGCTGCAAGGCACTCATGGTTAAGTGTCTCCAGCTGCACTCCCCTGCTCGTGCTTAAATACCCATAATTGCCTTTCAATAAATGAGACTTGACCAGACACACTGTCTTGTCTCCATTCTTCTTGTCTCTTGCCCCTCCATCCCCACTCTCTCCCTTACAGACCCCATTGATTGACCCACAGGCTGGTCACCTGGTGCCCAATGAGAGGAAGCAAGAATGAGAGACCCCATGAGGAATGTTACTGCAAGAAGGGTTGATTGAAAATTCAAAAGTGAAACAAAGGTGATTACTGCAGGAACCTGCTGCATTGAGACCAGTAAGTCATAATAACAAAAAATGGGATGAGAAATAAGTCAGCATGAACTATATGTGGAATAGATGAGAAAGGCTTTGAAGACACAAGAGGTAAAGGTGAAAATTGAACATTTGTTGTCATTTTTTGATTTTATTAAAGAGTTATGTCCTTGGTTTCTTCAAGAAGGAACCATTGATGAAAAAAGATGGCATAGAGTTGGAGATGCACTTAAAGATTTTTACAGGACATTTGGGCCTGAAAAGGTCAAAGTTACTGCCTTTTCATACTAGAACTTGATAAATGAAATGATGTCAATAAAATATCCATCAATAGCAGCAGTCATTAAGAGGGTGAAAAAAATTTTTAAAAACAGTGAAAGGAATGAAAAAAGAAAAGACAAAAGAAAGGGTTGATTCCTCTAAGTAAGAAATAGATTTAATTTCTCTTGATAGTGATGATGATAAGGGAGTAACCTCTCAAAGGTCATCCAATAGGTTTCAAAATTTAGATCAGACTTTAGAGACAGAGAATCCAAGGGAGAAGGAAACAAAACCAAAAACTACGCTCAGCCCAAAGAGAAGAATGACTCAACTGTTCAAAAGAAAAAGACAAAATGCATATATCCAAAATTAAAATCCAAAATATGGCCAAATGATGATGACTATTTGTCTGAGTCAGACTGGCATAACCTAGAGGAAGAGCCGGATAAATATCTCGATCCTGAATGGCCCCCTTCCTATGCGCCTCCGCCTCAATATTCTCCCGCTATGGGGTTGGTGGTTGTAGATCTCAGAAAGGAGTTACAGAGCAAATTTTTTTCCCTTAAACAACAAATAGAGTTAGAGGAAGAACATCAGGACTTAATTAATCAGCTACAAAATTAGAGACAGGGGAAAAGTTTCCTGAGGGCAAGGCCACCCGCGAAAATCCTGGGTCCTCACCTTCCTCAATGTGGAGTCCAAAGATGGCCCCTGCCCTCTGGCTTTTGTTCAGCCACAGATCGCTCTGAGGAGGGAGAGGCTGAGGCTTTCCCTGTATCAGAGGCCACAGATGCTCAAGGGATTGCTTGGGATATCACACAGAGTTTAATTTTCAAAAAACTTAAAGAATTAACAAATGCAGTGTCACAATATGGCAGCACTGCTCCCTTTACTCTTGCAATCTTAGAATTTGCCACAGAGGAGTGGCTGACTCCTGAGTATTGAAATACTCTGGTGAGAGCAGTTCTTAGCAGTGGTAACCATCTTATTTGAAAGTCAGAGTATTGTGAGAATAGTAAAAAGATAGCTAGGAGAAACATTCAGACAGGCAATAATTGGTTCTTTGATGCCTTAGTGGGAAAACGGCAATTTGCTTCAAGTGATAACTAGATGCAATATGACCCTGGTTTATTCACTCAAATTCAAATGGACCATGAAGGCTTGACGTAAACACCCAGTAAAGGAAGACCATGGTGCATCTTTAACAGCAGTCAAGCAAGGGCCTGATGAATGATTTTCTGAATTTGTTCAGTAATGACAACAGCAGGGAGGAGTTTTGGTAATGCAGAGAGCAGGTGTAGATTATGTGAAGTTTTCACTGATGGTTCCTCATCAGGAACAACCACTTATGCCTTTAAAGATCAAGTAATCTCCTTTGCTACATCATCTGTGTCAGTTCAATTGGTTGAATTACATGCTGTTATTGCTATGTTCCAAGCATTTCCGAATAAAGCCATTAGCATTTATACAGATAGCTCATATCTAGTTCAGTCTATCCCTCTACTAGAAACTGCTGCACAAATAAAACATTCTTCAGATGCAGCTGATTTGTTTTTACAGTGTCAATAATTAATTTTGAGGCAAAAGTGTAAATTCTTTATAGGACAACTGAGAGACCACACTGGACTATCAAGTACCTTCTCTGAGGGAAACATCAAGGCAGATCTAGCCACTCATGTAGCTGCAGGGACTTTATCAGATTCACTGTCTAACTTGGATCAGGCCATAAAGGCTCATGAGTTACATAACCTTAATTCCCAAACTTTAAAGATTATGTTTAAAATTACCAGAGAACAAGCTAGACAAATTGTCAAATAATGTTGATCATGTGTTACATTTTCACCAGTTCTTCATTTGGGCATAAATCCAAAGGGACTGATACCAAACAGTCTCTGGCAAATGGATGTTATTCATTATAATGACTTTGGAAATCAAAAATATATACATGTACATGCAGATACATACAGTGATTTCATTTATGTGACATTACAAACTGGAGAAGCAAGCAAACATGTGATCACTCATATGCTCTCTACAATCACTGTATTGGGTATGCCTAAAAGATAAAGACTAACAATAGCCCAAGTTATACAAGATCCAGTTTACATCAATTTGTGAAAAATTGGGAATACTACATAAAACAGGTATTCCATATAATCCACAGAGTCAAGGTATGGTAGAAAAGGCACATCAAGCCATTAAACATCAATTTGAAAAAATTAAAGTGGGGAATGGTACCCTACCAAGGGATCCCCCAGAAATATCCTTCATTACACTCTTTAATTTAAATTTTTTAACTTTGAATTCTGAAAGAAAGTCTGCTGCAGATAGATTTTGGCATCCTGATACCAAAAAGAATTTTGCTACAGTCCTTTGGAAAGACCCATTAACCAGAACCTTGAATGCACCAGACCCAGTGCTTATCTGGGGAAGAAGTTCTGTCTGCATATATTCCCAAACAGCAGATGCTGCACTCTGGCTGCCAGAGAGACTGATTAAACAAATAGACAATAACAACAAATCTGGAAAGTGGACGACCCCTGAGGACCCTATTTTTTCTTTGCAGGGAACATGAAGATCCTTCACAATTGGCTTCAAACTGGAACAGATCAACAACCAGCATATGCCATATAACCTGACTTGGAAAGTCATCAATGCTGAAGGAGACATCATCACCAGTGCCTCCAGAGTGGCTCCTTTGGACTCCTGATTCTCTGACTTATGATTTAGTGGGGTGCATTGTTTAGACCCAGGACAGAACCCATTACCATAGTTACTGTAGCTGTCCTTTTGGGTTTAGGATTGACTGGGGCAGGGAAGAAGAGTTCCTCCCTTGTTTTGCAAGATTAAAGCTATGATCAGCTCTGTACTTCTATAGATTTAAATATAGAAAGAATGGAATCTGATATATCGCATTTGCAAAATTCATTATTCTCCTTAGCTGAAGTAGTGCTACAGAATAGAAGAGGCTTAGACCTTTTACTCCTCCAACAGGGGGGTTATGTGCCACCCTTAAAGAATAGTGCTGCTTTTATACTAACCATTCAGGCATTGTTAAAGATTCTATGAAAAAGGTCAGAGAGAGCCTAGAAAACCACAAATGCCAGTGTAACCAGGAACAGGGCTGGTTCAAGGCTTGGTTTAATACCTTGCCATGGCTCACCATTTTACTCCCATCCATCTTGGGACCCCTATTAGGGCTATTTATTCTCTTGTCTCTCAGGCCCATACTGCTCAAAAAAATGATGGCTTTTGTATGACAACAGATGGTATTCAAATGAAACCCACACAGGTCCATTAGTACAGGCTGGAAGTAGGGGACTCTAAAATCTCAGTCATTGAAACTGACAAGGATTAGCCCCTAATTTACACACTAAACCAGATAGTCAAAGAGAATACCTCAAGACCCCTGTCCCTAACTGGGAGACCTTACCAACCTAAGATGGGAGCTCAATCAAATGGCTGTTGAGTATCCAGAGATGGGAAAGGGAAGCTAGGGTCTGTTCCAACCTAAGATAGGCAAGGTTTCCATAAGTTTTCCCAGTCTTCAATTTTGAAAAAAATTAAAAAGGGAGACCTGCTGTCAGCCAACTCCTAGCTGAAAGCAGCTATCATCTTTGCAGGTATTTTGGTCCATATATTTGAAGGTTGATACTTTTCCACCCTGACAAGAGACTGTTTTTCTAGCATAATATTTTTGCAAACAGCCCACAACAACTGAGCACACTCTGAAAAACACCTTGTTTTTCTCAGACATGTTCTGGACTTATGATTTAGTGCCCTCAGCTACAAGGCACTCGTGGTTAAGTATCCCCAGCTGCACTCTCCTGCTTGTGCTTATATATCCATAATTGCCTTTCAATAAATGAGACTTGATCAGACACACTGTCTTGTCTCTTGCCCCTCCATCCCCACTCTTGTCCCTTGCAGACCCCATTGACTGTTCATGGTTGGTCAATTCCCCTTAATACCAAACCTGACTTTTAGTTCCATCTTCTTTTTGTATTTGTTAACATTTTCATGTTAGTTACTTCATGATACTCCAGTCATGAAACATAAGATAGGAATTTGCAGATTTACCTCTACCTCTATTACCAAGTCCAAACCATAACGAGCCACTCCTGCTTCTTAATCCATATCCATTTTGTCCATGTTTTCTTCCATTTTTTTTCTCTCCACTCATACTGTTATCCCAACTACCATCCTCTACACATTATCTGGGAACTAGCGCCAAGCCTCCAAGAGAAGCAAGTAGGCATTGAACAGGTAGGGAAAGTTTAGATCTACACACTCTCTTCTCTCCTCCATATCTAATTTCCCATTCTCAACCTTAGCTGTAGCAGTTACCTGATGTGGCCACTCCCTTCCTGCCCCATTCTCATACAGGCCTTGCGACCCTGTGGACACCCTGCTTTGCCTCCACTGCTGATCCCTCCCATCTCCTCCCAACCTATTCACTTCCCAATACCTGATATCACATTTACTTGGAACTTCTAGATTTCACGTATCAAATGCAGAACAATGCCCTAACAGCAGCAAACAGCACCACATATACCTAAAACTAGAGAGGCATAGAACCAAGGGAACAAATACCTACCTAGCAATGTACAAAATTACACCAAGAATCAGCTCTCAAACCCAGATGCTTAATATGAGCAAAGACAACTGTGACAGACAAGTAATGTGTCTCCACTAGAGCAACAACTTATTCAGTAGTTGGTATTGCAGTATAGCTGAAGCACAAGTCAAAGACATTCAAATAGTCCTTTGAATGTAAATGGTCCTTAATAGAAATTAAGAAATCCCTTAAAGAATCTATGAAACCACAAGCTGTGAAGGACATTATTTAAAAATACAAGACATGAAAGGAAAAAAAAAATAAATAAAATCTAAACAAAGAAATTTGAAATGAAAAATTTAGTAAGTCAAACTGAAACTCAGAGGCAAGCTTTATCAACAGAATACAAGACATGAAAGATTTACAGACATTGAAGATACAATAGAAAAAGTAGTTTGTAACAAAATACTACTGTAGCTCAAACCACATATTCACTTTCATACACTGATAGTGGGAGACATCAATCCCCCACTCTCACCAATCATCTAGACAGGTCATCTAGACAAAAACTGAACAAAGGAATGCTGGAACTCAATGACATTATAAACTGAATGAAACTCAACAGATATCTACGAATTTTTCACCCAAACACAAAAGAATATACCTTCTTCTCTATACTAATGAGACTGTCCCCAAAATTGACCATACATTTGCCAAAAAACAAGTCTCAGCTTATATAAGAAAATTGAAACAACACCCTGCACCCTGTCTGAACCATCATGTATCAAAGTTGGACACAACCAATAACATAAACAGAGATATTATAAAATCATGGAAACTGAAGAACCTACTACTTAATGAAAACTGAGTAAGAGCAGAAATAAATAACAAAGAATTTCTAGAACTGAATGAAAATGAACACAAAACATACCCAACCTTACCAACCTTACAGGAGTCAAGAAAAACACTTCTATGAGGCAAGTTCATAACACTGAAAGTCTACATAAAAAACAAACAAATAAATGAATAAACAAACAAACAAACAAAAACAAGGGAGAGTGAAGATCTCATACTTGTAACTTAATAAAAAAAAAAAAACCTGAAAGTTCTAGAACAACAAGAAGAAACCACACTCAAGGTTGTAGAATGGAAGAAATAATCAAGCTCAGAGATAAAATCAGTGAAATACTGAAAATGAATACAAAAAGTTCATGAAACAAAGAGTTGGTTCTTTAAGAAAATCATTAAGTTTATCTATTTTTTTTATATTTTTTTTTTTATTTTTTTTCCCTTTTCATTTTTTTTTTAATTTTTATTTTCAGCAAATCAAAAAAATTTAAAAAGCATTCAAACAGAATAAAATGAAAAGAAACAAACAAGCAAAATACCAAGGGTCAGATATACTTATACAAGAATTCTATAGAGCCTTCAAACAAGCAATACTTTTTGAGTTATGTTTAAAAAAATTCAGAACCACAATAAGCTCCTTCACAGAGCAAATAATATTGAAATAGTGAAATCAAGTGTAAACCCAACAAAAATATATAAGTTATAGTCCAGTATCCCTCATGAATATACATACAAAAATTCTCAATGAAGTAGTTGCAAACTGAATACAAGAGATATAAAAAAAATAATATTCCATGAATAACTGAACAACTGTTTTTTTTTTTCAGAAGACCATACTCCATATACAGGCTGCATGTTTTGGGATAGCCCCCACTCCAGATGTTTGAGACCTACATGAAAACCAAGCTGCACATTTACAACATATGTGCAGGGAGGCCTAGGTCCAGCCGATGGAGGTAGATCTGTGTAGACTAGGTATGCTCCACGGTTGGTGATTCAGTCTCTGAGAGCTCCAAGGGTTCACTAAAATGCCTAGAGGTATATCAAAGTTAAGTAAAATAGAGATGAAAATTAGAACATATGAATAGGACTGAGAAAATTTACAGAATTATAAAGACATACTTTAAAAATCTTTACTCTGACAAATTGGGAAAAATCAAATTAAATGATTAGTTAAATCAAGCTAAAATAAGGAATTTAAACAGACCTATAACCCATAGTAAAAAAAAATAAATAAAATTTAAAAAACAAGCAGTTTTCTACACAGTTTGAAAATATTTTTACCAACAACATATCTGATAAAAGGCTAATATATACATAAAAATATATAAAACACTTCAGAAACAAAATATTTAGAAAACAACTCAGGGATGGAAATGGAGAGGAACCTGAGTAAAAGAAGGTCCAGCAGCATGCCCAAAGTAGTGTCAGACTATATTCTATTTTACCACTATGAGTCAATAAAACAAGGGGCAACTCATGCTGGCAAGGATTTCAAGTAAGGGGAATACTAATCTATTTATGATGGGAGTGCAAAAGTGTATTGTCACTATCAAAATCAGTGTAGTTTTTACTCAAGAAGATGGGACTTGATCTACTCCAAGATCCAGCTATACCACTCTGGGGCAAACACCCAAAGGATGCTTCATCCTTCCACAAAGACACTTACTCAATGGTGCTCATTATTGCTCATTCACAATAGCTAGAAAATGGAAACAACCTTGATAGCACTTAATGGAAGAATGGAGAAAGAAACTGTGGTACTTATAAACTCAACTTTTAAAAAATAATAACCAGAGGCTGGAAACAACCCAGATGTCCCACTACAGAAAGATGGATACAGATAATGTGGTTCATTTGCATAATGGAATACAACTCATCTATTAAGAGGGAGGACATCCTAAATTTTGCAGGCAAACAGATGGAATGAGAAACTATCTGAGGTAACTCAGACCTAAAAGAACGTGAATGATATGTACTCACTATTAGGTGGATTTTAGCCAAAAGAAAAAAAATACAGAATATTGAAGATACAGTCCACAGAACTCAAAATGGTCAACAAGCTGAAGGGCTCAAGTGAGGACACCTAAGTCCCACTTGGGAGGGAGAATAAAGCAATTACACGAGGGAAGGAGGGACATGGGAGGGACAGTAGATGTTGGAGAAGAGGGTAACGTGATCTGGTATTGGATGAGGAAAAAGGACTGTAGCCCTGAGGGCCAGCAGAAAGAATGGAAACAGGCAATCTTGGGAGGTAGGAGGTTGAGGGGACCCTCCAGAATGTACCAGAGACCTGGGAGGGGAGAGAACTCAAAGGGAGGGACCTTAGATGAAATGTCCTACAGTGGGGAGAGGGAACTTGTAGAGCTCATCTCCAGCAGAAAGACCGGCATCAAGTCAGAGATGGGGTTGCCATCCTACTGTAAAAACTCTCACCCATAATTGTTCCTGTCTGAATGAACTAAAGGGATGGAAATGGAGAGGAGCCGGGGTAAAGAAGATCCAGTGTCAGGCCCAAAGTGGGATTCAGCTCAAGGGGAAATCCCAAGGCCTGACACTATTAGTGAGGCTCTGAAGTACTCACAAAAGAGACCTATCAAGACTGCCCTCCGAAAGGCCCAACAAGCAGCTGAAAGAGTCATATGTAGATATTTGCATCCAACTAATGGACATAAGCTGCTGACCCCTGTGGTTGAATTAGGGAAAAGCTGGAAGAAGCTGAGGAGGAGGGCAATCCTGTAGAAGGACCAGCAAGCTCAATTAACCTGAACCCCTGAGATCTTTCAAACACTGGACCACCAACCGGGCAGCATACACCACCTGATATGTGACCTGCAACACATATACAGCAGAGGACTTCTGGGCCTGGGTTCAATCAGAGAAGATGTACCTAACCCTCAAGAGACTCGAGGCCCCAGGGAGTTTAGAGGTCTCGTGGTTGGTGGAGACATCCTTGTGGAGACAGGGTGGTTGGGAAGAGGTATGGGATGTGAAAAAGTTGGAGGTTGGACTGGGAGGGGAATAAAATCTGGAGTGTAAAGAATAAATAAATAAATAAATAAATAAATAAATAAATAAATAAATAAAACAAATGACAAATAAAATAATGAAATATGCATTGAAATGTGTGGAACTAGAAAAAAATCATCCTGAATGAGGTAACCCAGACACAAAAAGAAAATTTGGTGTACATTTACTTCTATTGGGGTATTACCTACTAAGTTAATAATTGCAATCTCTCATCCAAATTATCACAAAGATAAGTTATGTATTTAGGGACCACTGTGGTACTGATAGATTGGGAAACAGAACATTTAGTTATGGATGGGTGGGAGCTGTAAAAGGATAGTCAGTGAAGAATGGGATGTAAGAAGGGCTAAAGGGAGAATATAGGATTAGCTAAAATTAAAGGCTACTTGAGGAGTATAATAGAAACCTCATACAGTAGAAACTTCCTAAAATATATACATACATGAAGGCAATATAAGTAAAGAGCACCAACTAGCCATCTCTTGTTACCAAAGATTGGGTTGCATTTCAAAGATAGGGTTGTATCCAATTGAGTTGTTGACCAAAGTATCCCATGGGACTGTGCAAACAACCTAGGCTATTTCCACCACAGCAAGTCTCCCATTGCTGAAGACATTACCTACAATACTCACTGGTCATGGAGAAATCAAATTGGTCCTTTCACAGAACCTTCAGACCTTTGTGCTAGTGTCTTTGATACAAGAAGATTCTCTGAATGTTAAAAAGCAGAAATATAAATACAAACCCAACCAAAGATGCTTTGATCTACAATGGTATTTTGAATACAACATATGTTAGTGCAATTGTGGCACAAAGATTGCAGGAGTAACCAACTAACATCTTATTTGACTTAAGGCCCACTACACTAGATATGACCCATAGTTGACCATGCAGGTGACCAAAGACCTAAGACTAGATATTTCCAAGATGTAAGAAAAAAGCCAAATACACTGTACTAAAAATTAAAAGGTAGTAATAAAATGACTCATTATGATGTTCTGCTAAACTCAAGGATCAATGTCTTGTTCAGCCAGTATCAAAGAAGTTTTCTCCTGCAGCAGCTGGGGACAAATAGAGAAATCGCAGCATTATGCAAAGAATGAGAGATGTTGGTATACTGAATCCTTAATGAGAAGTCTCCATCAGACACCTCCCTTCAGTGCTCAGGGAATCCAACAGAGAGGAGGCAGAAATGGTGTAAGAGCCAGAGGCAATGGAGGACACCAAGGAAACAAGGACCTCTAGATAAAAGTAACCTAAGCTCATATGAACTCAAGAGACTCAGTCAGCATGGTCTTGCAAAAATGTGTATCAGATGCTTTCTGAGAGTTGGAAGGAGAAGTGGACCCATGCCTGAATCTGTAAACCAGAGCTATCTCCACTTGATAACCACTTGCAAATAAAAATTTATTTCTTCAAGGGAGTCTCACTGGGGAACCAAACTACTCTTAATGTTTAGCTGTATGCCCAGCAGTAGACGACCTGCATAATAGAAATTCAAGAGCATTTTTGGTTCTGTGTGATATAATGTCAGGCTTTACTTTTCTAAGAGTTGTATTGATACAGATATATTTGTAGGATTTTGCTTTCAACTATAATTTTTATTTTATTAATTTATCTTAATTTAAAATAAAACTCTCATACAACGCATACTGACCATAGTTCTCCCTCTCTACTCCTCCCAGCTGTCTGTCCAGCTCCCTGCTCCTTCAGATATATCCCTGCTTCATTTCCTCTTCAAAAACCAGAAGACTTCCAAACAGGAAAAAACAACATACAATTAGACAAGACAAAAATCTCAATATTGCTTTCTTTTAATTTAATTTTATTTATATATTGCTTCTACTCTTTTTTCACCCTATAGGTCGATTGTGTAAACATTATGGCTTCCAATTTAGTCCTTTTATAGGATTTCTGAGCATGGGAATGAGTTGGTTTCTGTTACTTTCGCCTTCTCTTGGGTTATGTTACTTCGTTTGCTTGTTTTGTTCAATTTTTATGTGTTGTATAGTTTTTTTTTATATCATATTATACTATACTATATTATATTATAATCCCTTGAAGCCTGTTTGTTTTATAATGAGAAATAGAAAGGTAATAGATTTGGATGAGAGGACAAGTGGGAGGAACTAGAAAGGGTAGAGGGAGGAGAAATCATAATTAGGATATATTATATGAAGAAAAAATCTATTTTGAATAAAAGGTAACAAAAGAAAGTATTTTAAATATTTTTCAGATTTTTGCCTTGCAGATTAAAATTTGTTCCTTAATATTAAGATCTGTATTTGTTTTGGGTGAAACTTTTAGACATATTGGGCAGACAAAATGTTCTGTAGTGAGTCTAGAAAAAAATATTTAGTCACTAGCATTCTTAATATAATAAAATAGTGCTGTATAGAAGCTGGGTGGCAGTTCATCATCATTGAAACATCTCACTATTGCGGCAGTAAAGTGGTAATCATTTAACTGCACCATATATTAAAGACATACAGTGCCCATTTGCTACTGAAAGTTTTATAAGAGGTTCTGCTCATCTGCTATAGAGAGAATATGTAACAATATTAAGAAAAATTACCCAATACAAAATAGAAAACAAAATGAGAATGGCTTTTGAAGAAAGGTTTCAGGGTCTCATGTCATTTCTGTTTTAATATTGTCTGTAGACGGCAGAACAAGTACAAAGGAGGAAACACCGATTTTAGTCTCATGATATGTGAATTGAAAGATGGTGTTGTTCCCTGCGTCCTGAAGCATAATTGCCTACTAGTTAGTTGTTATAGGTGGCCAACTATCACGTTCTAGATGTAGAAAGAAATATGCATTAGTAAACAAGAAAGGTATTGTTACCTTTAAAAGATAGATTATAGTCAAAATGATAAGGTGGAGAGAAAATTCAAGGATTGGAGGCATAGTTGGGTGGTTTTGAGTACATGTTACTCCTATAGAGCACCTGGATTTGATTCCCAGCATATGCACAGTAGCTCATGAGCTTCTATAAACCCAGTGCCAGGGGACTAAATGCTCTCCTCTCATCTCTGAGTGTACCAGGAATGCAAGGCATGTGGTACACATAAATACATGCAAGCAAAACATTCATGAGCATCACTAACTCTTTGTACCAGTAACAAAAAGTTACTCAACAGAAATATGTTGTAACTTTTTTCAGTCCAAAATAAAGAACTAATCTTAGCATCTGGGCATAAATTAATACATTTGAGACAGTCCCTCACATTTCTAAGTCTGCTACTTAGAGATAAATATGCTTCCATAAGAATTTTCCTTAATGCCACCTAATCGAAGCCAATGTCACCCAGCACTTTAAAGGTTTTTTTTGTTTGTTTGTTTTTTTTGTGGTATTCATCAAATCCATTCTGATATCCACAGGAAGTCAAACTGTATAAGTTTCTAAAACCCTACATAACATCATAGAAGTTATGTCTGGGCAAGGGAACCCTGTCCTTTCTGGAGGACCCACTTGAAGTTTTTTTCCCCTGAGTATTGAATATAGATCTCAATACCCTTCACTTAGGGTGAGTGTGGTGTATTGAGGGAAAGCTTAGAAGTTTGTTCAGAAGCAAGACATCAACAATGCATGGAAGGCTCTATAGCCAAAACTAATAGCTATAGATTTTAACTTAGAAAAATGGGAAGTTGCTGTAAAATATCAAACATGACAGTAGCATCCTATTTTGTTCATATGGAACAATGACTCTAGTTGTAATGTGGAATACAGTACAAGCAGAGCATTTGTAGAAGGACCAAATAGAATGACATTGTGATGTTTGGGATCAAAAACAAAGGTTGTACTGTTCTGAGAAAGAGCCACAGAAAGAAGTTTTAAACAATAACAGTTCATTAACAGAGAATTTAATGCTTAGTGGATACTTTAAAGTATCCAATATTAAAAATGGTAGACATCACTGACCAATATATCTACATGGTAAATGAACTATTCTTTCAAGTTGAAGATCTTCATAAGAGAAGTACCTTTGCTTGGAAAAAAAAAAGGTGTAAGTGTAAAATAAGTTGGCTTTAAAATATAAGAAAAAATTAAGTGGAGATATTTAGATGGGAATTGTAGCTCAGAAAGAATGGTAGATTGAAGATGTGAACTTAGTAATTAGAACACTGACTGATTTCTATTTTCAGTCTCCAAACTCGATAACAGTTACTTTTCTTCTAATAAGTGATATTGAATAAATGCCTAATAATCTTTAATATGTTTTTTTCCCTCTATGGAAGTAAGCCATCTTCCTCCTTTTCATTTTCTTGCAATCATTAAAAACATGGAAGTTCTTAATAAGTTTGAGACTGAGCCCCAAAACCTTACACATGAACCTGTGGGTTTCTGGACTTGTGAAGCCTGCTGGCTGCAAGACTTTTGAGACAGTAAAAAACAGAGGAGACCTTGATGAGCAAACTCCAAAAACTGCATCATATTGATTTGCCTTCTCCATTATTTCCTGATTTGGATGAAGAGAAATTTGACTCCAGATGTAAAAACGGACATCATATGCATTGGGAAATAGATTTATTTCCATGCTAGGTCTGCCTGGAAGAAATACATACTTTCTCACTTAGAGCTCAGAAGAGTCATCAGAAGTAAAATGGAAATATTTTTTAGAAACTGTAAAATCTGAGCCTTTCATGGGCTTTCAATGCAGATACTGAGTAGTAGTTTTTCCTGGATCTAGGCTGCAGATCTTCCTGTTGTGTTGGCTTTACCTCTGTGTTCCAAGCTGAGTTCACTGAGAAAGGCTGAGCTACAGCAGTAACAACTAATTTATCTCAAAATGGGTTAGTCTTTTCATAATAGGATCTTGATTCCCATCTTGTTTTCTGCCACACAGAGCTCCCTAAGCTTAAGAGGCTTGTCTTTTTACATTATAGGATTTTCTTATGAAAGCGAAATCTCTGAGAGAGATTCAGACTTCAGTGTACAATTCATCTGCAGCTCAGTTGGTTCCCTAAGAATTCTCTCTGGGCTCCTTATGAGACCCCTTTTCTTCTGGGTGTCAACCATAAGAGAATAAGAAGCTGAGAAAGCTTCAGGTCTGTGCAAGAAAAGCTCCAAATACAGGCAGCCCTAGACAACTTTCCAAGCAGAATGAATACTGCTTTGTGAACTGCAAATGAAAGAAACAGATAAATATAATTATTATAAACTTACAACATGACAAGTTAAACAAGAAAGTTCATATTGAAATGTGAAGGCATCTGAGTGAATTTCTAGAGAATGACAGAAATAAAATGTATTCCTAAAATCTCTCTCTCTCTCTCTCTCTCTCTCTCTCATCCTTCTATCTGTCTATTTGATATTAGGCACTGTTTAAATAGGATATTTATCTATTATAAGTTTAAAGGGGTTTAGTTATTGATTAAATCTATAAATCAAATCTATGTGTTAAAATGTATAATTGGTTGCATCCTCTTAAAAGCAGGGGGTTATGTGTTAAGGGAGGTTGCAGAGGGGAAACCAAGAAGGTAGATAACACTTGAAATGTAAATAAATAAGACAACCAATAAAACCAAAATGTATAATTCTTAATTCGTATGAATACAAATTTAAGAGGTGTTTTTAAAAGCCAAGAACGATTTATAAAATGCTTCATTCCTATGACCCACAAATGTGTTTCTTTTCTATTGTTTGCAATAAATTGCAACATTTCTCTAAAGTGTTTAAAGAATATTTTAAATCTTTGGGGAAAACACCAGTAGCTGTACTGAAGCTTTGTATTATGATACCATCCCTGAATACCTTTTGTTCTTTTATTGACTTTTTTGGTTTGTTTAATCTGATGCTGTACCCAGTTGCCCACCATCTGATCAAATGTGTCCTATGGCTATTAAGTCCCAGCACTGGTTTTTGTCAACTCAGACTGTCTGGAGCCTTGTTCCATCAAGCAGCAGCTTTACACTTAACACCTTAATGATCTTAACACAGAGATGAAGAGAAATGGAGACCTGAGGTGGGAATAATTAAAGGCAGACACACAAATGCACTTGGTGCCAGATTTTATTACTTGAAACAAGTGCAATCAAGGCAAGCATTTTAGCATCTCTGATTACCCAGCTGTCTCCTGAGATTATTTAAGACAACTGGGTAGAAGACACTAATGACAAGACTTAGCTCTCAAAGTGAATGAACAATGCATAACCCAAATCATATCAGATTAGTTGATATAACGCCCTGCTTACTGTAGATTTAGTTATTATATTAACTGGAGTCAGTGTTTTATTTTCTTCCCTCTCCTTACTGAATCACAGGAATCATTTGACTAGTTAAGTAAGCCTTCCTACATAAAGATCTTTTGGGAGTAAAGCAGCATATGCAGAGACAGCTAATGCAATTGTTTGATTTGGAATTCTGAAACTCTCAAATCTGCATTTTATTTGGTACATGATAGTGAAGGTCCTAGTTAACACGTCAGAGGTAAATGTTCTTGTCTAAACAATAGACATTATAAATGTCCCTAATCATGTTTGCAAGAGGGCTGTGAGCAATGAACGATGTGGCCACATTCAACAAACAGTAACACAATTTATGAAATTTAATAACCAAATTTATTTACCTCTCACTTTTATGATCTCCAATATTCTATCATATACAAATCAGATAGAAATGAAGAATGATTCCTATAGTGACTTTCGTTGTAAAGTCACAGTTCAATTGGAAAACATTTACTCACAAGCTATTTTATGAACCATAGAATGGCAATCATTTGATAGTTCAAGATATATTTTGTGCTGCTGGGTTAATTTATTCTTGTAAAATAAACATCCACTTCTAAGTCCCAGATGTCTGTCTATCAGGTATTTAATAAATTGTTAATAAGAGAAATATTAAATAAAATAAAATACCTTATTGGTTGATTTTAGCAACAATACTAAGAAAGTACTGTGCGAAGAATGTAACAAAAATTCAAACAATATATTCAGATTCACAATGATAGCTGTCAACGATAAAGTACTTGTTCTGTCAATAAATCTAACAAATTGCTAAGTATTGTTCAATTTGTTTTTTCTGCTTATGCTAGGATTTTTTAATCTAACATATTATCTATGTATTGAAAATATGAATATATTATTCAATAAAATAAATATTCACTCAATAAGTAATCAGTATGTTATATATGCATCATATACACATACCACATGTACATATACATTATATACACATACATATATACATATTCTTTTTCCTTGTCCATACCATCGAAAATGCACAGCTAGACTTTACATGAAAAAGCAAACATGATCTGAAAACTCTCAACTATGAAGCCAATTGGCATGGAGTACAAACAATTAAAGAAAATGTGTGACGTTTCCTAGTTTATGGGAAAAAAATGTTTAGATATTTGTTCAAAGGTATTAGTTAATTTTATTTATTTATTAATTAATTAATTAATTTATTTATTTATTTAGCTAGTGATTAATTAATTAATTAATTAATCTGTATGTGTGTTTGAAGGCAGAGGAACAAATGTGTGCTGTCCTGTACATGTAGAGGTCCAAGGATAACTTATGAGCGTCGCTTCTGTTTCTTTTAAATGTGAGTCTTTAGTATTAAACTCAAGTCATCTGCCTTAGCAGCTGGTACCATTACCTTTGGCACCATCTCCTTAGTCATATATATTTATTTAATATATGAAAACCTTAGAAGTCTTTTTAATAGAGATTTTTTTTCACAAGTAAATTAAGACTCCACTTTGCCTTTCAATTAGTTCATTAATTAATGTATGTATGTCTGTGTGTACATACGTACATATGTATGTATCACTTAGGATGACCCAGAGAGAGGTTAGCTGATACTCAAAGATGTTGATGGTAGAACATGATACCACTTTGGTAATCCTTTCTGACAACTCCCAGGTAGTAGTTACCCCGTGCTCAGTCCAATGGTTGGGTGTGAGTATCTGCATCTGTATTGGTCAGGTGCAGGGAACAGCCATACCAGGCTCCTGTCAGCAAGCACTTCCTGGCATCAGCAATAGTGTGGGGGTTTGGTGTCTGCAAGTGAGATGGATCCCTAGGTGGGCCGGTCTCTGGATCGCCTTTCCTTTAATCTCTGTTCCATTTTTTGCCCCTGTCTTTCTTTGGACAGGAACATTTCTTGGTTTAAAATTCTGAGATGCATGGGTGGCTCTGTCTCTCAACTGGGGCTGTGCCTATCTATGGAAAGTGGTCTCTACATGTTGTATTTCCCTTTTGTTGGGTATTTTGGCTAAAGTCACCCCCATCAGCTCCTGGGAGCCTCTTGCCTCCCTGGAGTCTGGGACTTTCTAGTGGCTAACCCAGTTCCTCATCCCTCTCTGCGATATGTTTCTATTAAATGTCCTGATCCTCTGTACTTCTCTCCTGTCCCTCCAATACCTGTTCCTGCTTCCCATTTTTTCCACTTCCTTCTCCCTCCCTCCCTCCCTCCCTCCCTCCCTCCCTCCCTCCCTCCCTCCCTCCCTCCCTCCCTCCCTCCCTCTCTCTGTCCCTCTAGCTCCTTTGATTTTATTGTTCCCTGTTCTATGTAGAATTGAAGCATCTACACTTTGGTTTCCCTTCTTCTTAAGCTGCACATGACTTGTGGGTTTTATCATGGGCATTCTCAGCTTTTGGGCTAAAATCCACTTATCACTGAGCACATACCTTGTGTGTTCTTTTGTGTCTGGGTTACCTCACTCAGGATGATATTTTCTAGTTCCAACCATTTACCTGTGTACTTCCTGATGTCATTATGTATCTCTGTACCCTTTTTTTTGATTGTATAATTTGCTGTTTTTGTTGTTGATGATGATATCTACTTTCTTGAGTTCATTATGTATATCTAAGCATTAGTGGAATTGGTAAATATTGCTTTTTAATCCATAGCGTTGTCACATTCTTTACAAAAGTACTTCTGTTTTTATTTTTTAAACTACCCATCAGAGACACACAGAAACGATTTTGCAATTACCTTTCACATGGATATTTTCTTGCTTCCCTTACTAGAAGTGTAGGTCCAGGACTCTACATTATTTATTCATGTTCACCGTCACTAGTCCAGAATATGTTTTGTTTTTATTTTACTTTTTAATTTTCTGTTTTGTTTGTTTTGTAGAAATTCTCCTTTTGCTTTCTATTTTTTAAAATTTGTCTTTCACATATTACGTGCTAACTGCAGTTTTCCCACCCCCGCTTTTTCCCTGTTTCTCACTCTACCTTCCCGCTCCTCCACATTCACTCCTCCTCCACCTTTCCCCAGAAGAGAACAGGCCTCAGAGAGACATCAACCAAACAGCATGACAAGCTACAATAAGACCAGGCAGACACCATCACATCAAGGCTGGACAATGTAACCTAGTCATACAAACAGGTGAAAAAGTCAGAGACAGCTCCCTACTCCCACTGTTAGGAACCGCATAAGAATGCAAACTACTTAGTCATAATATATATACCGAAGACCTAAGTTGGACTACTACAGGCTCCATGATCTGTAAGCCCTGTCAGTTGATTCTGTAGGCAGTGTTCTTGTGGTGTCCCTGAAATCTCTGCTTCACCCAATCCTTCCTTCCTCTCCTCTGCCTGACTTCCCCAGCTCTGTCTAATATCTGGCTGTGTAATTCTGCATCTGCAGTGATCAGTTGCTGGATGCAGCCTCTCTGGTCTTTCTGATAACAATTATGCCAGACTCCAGTCCCACAATACTCTTCAGGCAGGACTAACTGTGCATTGAAGGTTTTGTGGCTGGGTTGGTGTCCTAATATTTCTATTTGTTGCCTTTCCTGGTTACAGAAGATGCCTCATTCAGGTTCTGCATCTCCAATTGCTATGAATTTTTTTGCCAAGCTTCCTCTCGTAGATTCCCTGGAGTTTTCATCGCACTAGGTTTCTACTCGTCATGAAATGGACCTCTGATTCCAGTTGTTTCTTGCAGTATTCTCTATACCCCATACCTGATTCCTCTTGTTCTCACCACATCTGCCCCAAATCCACCATTCTATCTATTCTATTTCTCCTTCTCAGGGAGATCCTTTTATCCACCATGGACCCTTTGTTATTTAGCCTCTTTGGATCTCTGGATTGTAGCCTGATTGTCCTTTACAGATAATAGCCACTATTATGTGAGTACATGTTTTTCTTTTGGGGTCTGGCTTACCTCATGCAAGATAGTTATTTTCTCTAGTTTCATGCAGTTGCCTTCAAATTTTATAAAGTCATTGTCTTTAGCAACTGAGTAGTAGTCCATTGTGTAAATGTATCACATTTTATTTATCCATTCTTCAGTTGAGGTATATCTGGGTTGTTTTCAGTTTCTGGCTGTTATGCATAAAGTTGCTATGAACATGGTTGTGTAAGTGTCCTTGGTGTAAAATAAAATGTCCTTTGAGAATATGCCCAGGAGTGATATAGCTGGGACTTGAGGTAGAACAAATCCCATTTATTTTTTTTTTTTTGAGAAATCACCACATTGATTTCAAAATGGTTGTGCAAGTTTTCACTTCCACCTGCAATGGAGGAGTATTTCCCTTATTCCATATCCTCTCCAGCATAAGCTGCCACTTGTGCTTTTGATCTTAGCCTTTGTGGCAGGTTTATGACAGAATCTCAAAGTTATTTTGATTTGCATTTCCCTGATGACTAAAAATTTTGAACATTTCTTTTAGTGTTTATCAACCATTTGAGATTTCTCTACTGAGAATTATCTGTCTAGATACGTACCACATTGTTTAACTGGAGTATTTAGTTATTTACTATGTAAAATGATATCTAGTTTTTTGAATTGTTTATAAATTTTGGATATTAGTTCTATTCAGTTAGTAAAAATACTTTCCCATTCAGTAAGCTATCATTTTGACCTCCTGATGGTAATGTTGCCTTGCAGAAGCTTTTCAGTTTCATGAGGTTCCATTTATTAATTGGTGATCTTAATGGGTACACTATGGATGCTCTGTTCAGGAAGGTGTCTCCAGTGCCAGTGCATTCAAGGCTATTCCCCACTTCCTCATCTACAAGGTCCAGTGGTTCTGGTTTGTTGTTGTTGTTGTTGTTGTTGAGGTTTTTCTTTCAATTGGACTTGAGTTTTGTGCAGGTGATAGATATGGATCGATTTGCATTCTTCTACATTTCAGACATCCAGTAGACAAGTACCTTTTGTTGAAGATCCTTTCTCTTTTTTTTTCATTATATTCTTTATTAAAAATCAAGTGGTCATAAATTTGACTTTATGTCTGGGTTCTTCAATTTCATTCCATTGATAAATGTGTCTGTTTTTATGCAAATAGCATTTTTGTTGCTGTTTTGTTTGTTTGTTTGTTTGTTGTATTACTTTATCTCTGTCATCAGGGATCATGATACTTCCAGGAATTCTTTTATTTTTAAAGTATCATTTTAGTTCTCCTGGCTTTGTTGTTTTCAAGATCTATAAAGAATTGTGTTAAAATTTATTGTGGCTGGTGTACTCTTGCTAATTGTGTACCCAAACAACCTTTATGCATTGTCCTCCATGCAGGTTAAAGGAAGGCTACCACCAGCTGGATTTGATTGGCAATAAACAATTGCTGTACACCCAGTGACTGGGCAAAGGGAGATGGGCCTCCCAACATCAAGTCAGGCAGATATCCACTGCTCAGGTGCAGGCCACACCAGTCAAAAGAATAGGTGCTGCCAACACCAGTGAGAAGAGCCCACGAGTGACATGCCTGTCTACAAAACTGCCCCATTCCCTGGATTAGGTTCCTGAAACCCATTCTACTATTCCCAACCCTGTCCTGTCCTATTACCTATACCACAGCCAGAAAATGTTCTTATTGAAGGTAGAATAAAAGGAGGTGATTAAAGGGATAACTTCTAGCACTTGATGTCATATAACCACCTTATGGAACTATTAGTAGTTATTTCCTCTAGATTTTGTATCCCTCTTAATACAGCCCTGCACTATTAATAATTTCAGATTGTTAGACATTTTTGTTTTCCATGAAATCTCTCTTTGGGCTAAGGGAAAAATGAGAGCCATTGTTTAGAGTCTTGCCATTTGGGGAACAGTTATTTGGTGATGTGTGACATATGTCTCCTGCTAAGTGACAGGAGAATCACAGGCTTAAGTAAAACTCACAAATTAGATTCAAAGTTGAAGTGTGGTATAATCCTTCCCCTCTCAGACTGTCATATGTCCCATGTTCATTCTTCTGAGTTCTGTCCTCCCTGGACATTTTGTTTTTAACAAAATGTACACATGAACACATGCATGTGCACACACACATATGCACTTAAGTTCACACACACACACACACACACACACACACACACCCTTTCCTACATTATCTGACAGAAAAAGGAAAATGACAGTTATCTTTTACACAGACATAACTTTTACACAGACATCTTTACACAGACATAACTGTATTTATTATGACACACAGAAAAATTATGGTTGGAAGATTTAGAGAAAGTAAGAGTAAACCACAGCAATTTTTCAGAAAATGGAAAAGAAATCATTGCTTGGAATCAAACTTAATTATTATTTACTGAAAACAAGCAATACTCTTAGCATTCAATTTCAACACTTTTCAATATATAACTGTTTTAAGATAATATTCTGAAAGAGTAAATTTAAATTTAGTATTGCTTTTTTTTAAAAAAAAAATTGGATATTTTATTTACATTTCAGATGTTATCCCCTTACCCCATTACCCCCAGGAACCTCCTATCCTATCCTCCATTCTCCTGTTTCTATGAGGATGTGCTCCCACCTACAACCCACTCCCACCTCCTCACCCTCAAATTCCCTACACTCAGTGTCCATCTTCATGGGACCAAAGATCTCCTCTCCCACCTATGCCCAACAAGGCCAGCCTCCCTTACATATACAGCTGGAGCCATGGGTCCCTCCCTATGTGCTCCCAGGCTGGTGGTTTAGACCCTGGGAGCTCTGGTTGGTTGGTATTGTTGCTCTCTTCATGGGGCCACAAACCCTTTCAGCTCCTTCAGTCTTCTCTCTAACTCCTCCATTGGGAACCTCTTGAACATTCAATGGTTAGCTGTGAGCATCCTCTCTTAATATGTCAGACTATTGCAGACCTCTAAGGAGACAGCTATATCAGGCTCCTGTCAGCATGTACTTCCTGACATCCTCATCAGCGTCTACCTCTGGTGACTACACATGGGATGGATACCCAGTGGAATGGTCTCCAGATGGCCCCTCCTTCAGTTTCTGTCTCACACTTTGTCTCCATATTTGCTCCCTTGAGTATTTTGTTACTCCTTCGAAGAAGGACTGAAGCACCCACACTTGGTCTTCCTTCTTCATGAGCTTCTTGTGGTCTTTGAGTTGAATCTTGGGTATTTCAACTCAGAATGATATATTTCTAGTTCTATCCATTTACTAGAATTTCTCAAATTCATTGTTTTAATAGCTGAGTAATATCCATTTGTAAATATTCCATATTTTTGTATCCATTCCTCTTGTAAGGACCATCTGGGTTTTTTCCAGCTTCTGGCTATTATAAATAAGACTGCTATGAACATAGTGGAGCCTATGTCCCTGTTATATGTTGGAGCATCTTCTGGGTATATTCCCAGGAGTGGTATAGCTGGGTCCTCAGGTAATGCTATGTCCAATTTTTGGAGGCTTCTTAAAAACATGTTTCATAGTTTTTTTTTGTTTTGTTTGTTTTAACATGTGTTCACCACAAAAGTCAAACCATTTAGAATTAGGTTACAAAGATTATTACTACTTTTATATTCCTCCTAACATTCAAAAGGCCTGTATTATTATATACAGTTGGAGAGATTCCTTTTAATTTATATACCTTGTCTTTCTCTGTTTGTACCATATATACGACAGTATTTCTTGAGAAATATGAGCACATGCCTATTCACTCAATATAAGGAACTGATAACAGACCAAAGTAAGGATAACATCAAACTCCAAATTGGTGAACTAATCAGTTGTACCTGTTCTTTACAAGAGTGGGAATAGCACTTATAGACAATCAAATCCACATGGTCTATGAAAGATAAGACTCTTGTTCATGCTATACAACTTACAGATAGCTCAACAGATTGATATTTCCAGACTGTTCCACTTGTCTCTGTTCCTTCTAGGAAAGTTGTTTGTTTGTTTGAGTGATTGTTTCTGTTTTTCAGTCCACTCCACTGGTCTTCTATGAAGTTCTACTTCTCTGAGAAGTCTTTTACAAGTTCTTACTCACTTAATAAGTTTGGCAGTGTATAGGCCTAATGAAGCTACTCAGTTTCATGGATTTCCTGAAGTTAATGAGTTGTTTGCTTTCTGAGACTTGAGAGGATTCTTTGTCAGAAGGGATGTTTCACTCACCCTTAATACAACTTGTGTCCTAAGGAGTTAATGTTTAACATGGAAATAAATAGCTGCAGAACATAGTGGTCATGTGTGTGCACCTGATATTAATATCTGAGCCTGGGATGGACTTTTCCCTTCTTTTCAATTCTCATCTTTGCTCTTCAAGATTTAGTTCAAACAATTAATCCCTTAAGAGTTTTACTTATCCATTGACATATTGCAGTATACTGTGCTTGATGCTCTGTAATCTTCCCTGTTCTTCAGGAAAACAGTGAGTTGTGGACACTTTCATTTTTATTTTATTTATTTTTATAAATTTATTTATTTATTTAAATGCATCTAATTTACTTATTTACACAGGGCTTATAAACACAAAAAGGCAGGATGTGGGGAAGAGAATGGCACAGATCATAGGTGTTCAAGGGAGTACAGATACTTTTCAGAACAGGGTATCATTATTTCATCATTCATAAGAATAACTTTGAGCATGTGGTTCTGTGTTGTATTAGACAGCAGGACAAGCCATGTGAACAAGCTAGTAATCAAAATTCCTCTTTAGCCTCTACTTCCATTCTTGCCTCCAGTTTCTTGCTTGAGTTTCTGCCATGGCTCCCTTACATGATGGAATATAATAACAAAGACCTAGTAAACCTTTTCTCCTCCCAAGTCATGAGTTTATAATTCATAAAACCTATCTGAGATAGAAATCAAGAGCTCTTGAGTGTCCCTTTCCTTCAATATACAAAGGGAAGAGATGTTGTGGGGTACACTTGGAAACAACCTCTGGACTCTGTATACATTCCCACATATGTGCACATGCACCTATACATATATGTGCCCAGTCACCCGTGAACACAAACACATATACACACCCCACACTGCACACACTAAAATCATATTAACATGATTATGCAAAGGAGTTAAGAATAAAAATTGGAGTCATTTGTGTAACAGAATAAGTAACAAACTAATATGAACAATTTTATTAATAAATGAAGTGGAATGGATCAATCTACAAAAGACAAGATTTCAAAATAATTATTGCATAAACCTGAAACAGAGTGGGAGGGATCCTGAAATGTGAAGTTCAAAGAAAGAGACAGCCAAACCAAACCAAACAAAACAGCCCTGAAGATTTAAGTCTCAATAAACAATTTTATATTCAGTCTCTACAAACACATTTTCATTTGCTATAAAACAGCAAACAGCTGAGGAGACTAAGCCAGGGATATGCGAGAGAAAGTAAAATAGTCTTAAATAAATACTGGCTTGAAAAATGAAATTGCCTCCTATATTGCAATATGATTATCTTATGGTTCTTAAAAATGCAATAGATTTTTCTGACAAACAGTAATTTTGTTGAAGATTAAAACCAATTCTCAATTTATCCTAAGGAGGTATAATTTCAGACTTAGGAGATGGTTAGTTATGCTCACATATTGATCATCATCATGTGACTGGCTGAGCTAGGTAACCTAAGACTTTGTAGCTGTACTGAGGGAAATTTCAATAATGAAAATCTGTTAAAGTTAAGCAAAGATGCCTGAAGAAAATCAGGAATAAAAAATTATTAGTGGAAAACTAATCAGTTTTCATTATCGATGTAAAATGAAATATTTCAAGGGAAAATGTAACATGATATAATGTAGTTGAACCATTCTGACTTGTATTACAGTTTCACATCACAGTCAGAAAGCCCAAAGTAGTATTTCCAGTTAAAGAGTAAAATATCAATGGTGTCAATGAACTGGGAAATATGTCTGTGAATTTTCTCTTCCAAAAATACTTATTTATGTAGTATGATAATTGTGTATGTATTATGTAACATACTTTTTAAAGTATTAGGACCAATAATTAAGTTTACAGAAATTATAATGAATCACAAAGAATTATTTGCAAGCATTAACTAAACTTTTATTGAGCTGCCAGTATGCAAGAATTTCTACATGCTTTATATTTTTTAGAGTTTCATAGATGAGTACAGAAGTTATATCATTTCCCAACACTTGTTCCTAACCAATTCATACCAGATGTAGGTATGCATTCTCTCTCTTTCTCTAAATTATTGTTAGTTTCTGTATCTGCATAAATTATATATATATATATTCCATTTAATGTTGCTTGTATGTACATGTATTTAGGCCTGACCACTTGGGATTACATAGCCTACAAAATGTTCATCCCTAGATAAAGAAGATTTTTCTTCTCTTGATGACCATTTATTTTGTTGAGGAGAATTCAGAAATTTTCCCTGTTCCCCCAAAGCATGTTAATCATGTAGTCATGCAGGTCATAGGAGAAAACACATGTCCTTATAAATCTAGCCAACAAGGTGTGATTGGAGAAGTCATGGAACCTAATGGATAATCTATTACAGACGTTTTTCTAAACTAATATAATCAACCTTCAACATAAAACTTCTTTTCAACAATGAAAGATTGTTTCAGATATTCTAAACTGGTCAAAATGCAGAGAACAAATGATCATGTGTGCCCAATCCCAGTTTCTACATCTACAAAGTAATCCCTGAACATAAGACTCACAGACACCATGATGGGTCAGGGAGCAGAAAGAATGAAAGAACCAAAGGACCAGGGAACATTCCTCAAATTACTGGTTTCTAGATGTGATAGAACAAAATCTCAACAATATACTCTGAGCAAGATCTCCACAGTGATATCAACCCAAGTGTATGATCTTAAATTTAATTTAGACATGGAGATATTTCCCAGAATATTGTCTCCATCAGAATGTGGTTTAGAAAAACCAACATGGACAAGTTAAGAATACAATGTGACTTTTGTTGGAAAGGACATGACATAAAATGTTGTATTTATGTCACACTGTTTCAGAAAAATCATGGTATAAAAATCTAATAAAATAATAGTAACTATTAAACTGTCATATACATGATGAAAAATATTCAGCAGGGAAAAATAAGAGGGAACAATGAAATTTATGCAGCAAATTGAATGTCTCTAGAATTTATTTAGGGAAGACAGTAATTATCAGAGATGCATATATTGCATAACATGTTGTAGAACATAGAAGAAATGTAATAAGTATGTTTAAATTTTAATATTTGTATTAAAGAAAATGATTGGAGAATTATACTCTAAAAAGAGTACAGAGAGATTTGGATACACAACTATACTCATTTCACCATTTGAATGAATCAAGCAATACTAGTTCTAAAAGCTGTGTGAAATGTATTACTATAACTCAACAAGAAACATACCATACTGAAATATTTTATATAGCAATAGAAGTATTTTCATAGAAAAATTAATAAAAAATATTATACCTAAAATGATTCACGAAACATGGCACATTCATAATCTCTTCAATTTTATGTGTATATATACAATGTCTCCAGCATTATAGCTCTACACACACATGCATCTCTGAATATGTATATACATCTATAAACTCATGAAAAAATAACATTTATATCTTAGTAATTAGTATTTACAATTTTCTCAAGACTGATTTACATAATTATCACTCCCATATGTAGCTAGCTTATTAATATTTGTATATCTTCTAGTACTTTATATCTATAAATAAAAAGGAATTTAAATTCACATTCTTTATTTAGTAAATGACAATTATAGATTTCCATTTTGAATTTGAATGTGTAATTCTATAAACAATTTATACCTGATATCCATTTCTTATATTTTGATGAATGAGATTTTCATGAGGTAAAAGTAAAAGAATGTTGAATCTATGGCATATAGTTTCAAGTATTGAATTGCTTACAAATTATTACATCTGAAGAATCCAAACAGGGAATTAGGCTCAGATATTTTGGTCATCCTGTTTAGCCCTTAGAAACAGTGATCATGGGAGTGTTCATGGAACTTTGTGTATTGCCTTGCTTATTTGTGTTTATTGTCTTGCTTGGTCCTTGACTATTTGCATCTATTGTATTGCTAGTTCCTCAACCTAGAACTGACCTTAATACTTGCATGTAATTAAAATGGTATAAAAGCAAAAAGGAAGATGTGGATGGGATAGGGGTTTCTAGGGAAGGGAAATGTGGAAAGGGGATGACATCTGAAATGTAAATAAATAAAATATCCAATAATAAAAAAAGAAAAACTCTTAATCTGTCTCTGAACAAATTAACAAAATATTCAGCCATCAGCCTTGATTTAGACATTTGTGTTATATATTCGTCTAATAATTTATTTATGTAAACAATATGAGATTTACAGTTTACTTCTCTATTATGCAAAAATTCATTCTGCATATGGCTTTTTTTCTTTTTTTTTTATTGGATATTTTATTTATATTTCAGATGTTATCCCCTTTCCTCATTTCCCCCCTACCCAGAAACCCCCTATCCCATCCCACACTTCTCCTGCTTCTATGAGGATGTGCCCCCTCCCACCCATCCACTCCTACCTCCCCACCCTCGAATTCCCCCACACTGGGATATCCAGTCTTCCCTGGACCAAGGATCTCCTCTCCTACCTATGCCCAACAAGGCTATCTTTTCCTACATATACAACTGGAGCCATGGGTCCCTCCCTATGTGCTCCCAAGCTGATGGTTTAGACCCTGGGAACTCTGCTTGGTTGGTATTGTTGCTGTCTCAATGGGGCCATAGTATAGCTTTTTAAACCGTATTTTTTTTTGTAAGTTCTATGGATTTTTCAGGTGCCATTTATAATTTTGTCTCTCTTTTAGGATTTTATTTCACCAAAATATGATGGTCTTTCAATTATATAATGTTTCAATGAACTTTGTAAAGAATAATATGATAGCCAGTCTTTATATGTAGATAATATGTCTACATGAAAACTCTATGCATTTAAATTCAGAGGTTAAAGAATATTTATGTACTTTATTTATCATTTATTCAGGGTGTGTTCTATGTGTATGTACATGCTCATGCCAAGGTACACTTGTGGTGGTCATAAGATTCTTCTTGGGAGTCAGTTAATTCTATTTATCTGGAGGGCCGGAGTCTCAAACTCAGTTCTTCAAACTTAGCAATCAACATGCATATTCTATGAGCCACACTGCAGGCTGATGTACATTTACCTTTGAAATAATCCTTCTTTATTTTCATTTTTGTAGGAACACATGTTCGTGAAGCTGGAATCCTGTTTAACCTCCCAAGTTCTATAATATTATAGATCATACCTAACTTGTGCTCTTCATACATGTGCTCAGGAGGCTAGTGATTCTCTCTCTACATTATTACAAGTGAATGATGCCATTGTTGTTCACATATATTGCAGATAATTTTTTATAAATGGCTTACTCTGGAAGAAATTTATGAGACAAACTTTGAAAATGTAGCACATCTTTATATAGGATTATACAACCACTCCATGTTTGGTTGCTGTAGGAGTAATAGGAGAAAGGAAAAGACTCTATTGTCCTAAATAATGAATCAAAGAGCTTTCCTTATCTTTGGTGCTAGACAAGGGAAAATATATAAAGTCCTCCCTAAGGAATTATAGCTTCAAAACTTTTCAATGCTTTGGAAATAAATGTAGCATCCTCTCAGAGTATGGAAATATCTCTGTAAAGACATAATTGGAAGTGGCCTCAGAAAATCAGTGTTACAAGAAGAGAATAGAACAAACTCAAATTCTATCTATGTGGCTTAGGGTCTTAGTATCTGCTGTGAACAGATATTATGACCAAGGCCACTCTTATAAGGACAACATTTAGTTGTGGCTGGCTTACATGTTCAGAGATTCAGTTCATTATCTCCAAGGCAGGACTATGGTATCATCCAGCAGGCATAGTGTAGAAAGAGCTGAGAGTTCTATATCTTCATCTGAAAGCTTCTAGCAGAATATTGGCTTCCAGGCAATAAGAATGAGGGTCTTAAAGCCCACACTCATAGTGATACACCAATTCCAACAATGCCACACCTACTCCATCAGGGCCACACCTTCTAATAGTGCCACTCCTTGGGCCAAGCATATACAAACCTTAACACTATGGAAAGTATCTACAGCACAGATATTAATAAGTGTCCATAGATAAAATTCAAAGCAATCTAAAAATTTCTAAACACATAAGGGGAGTTGGCGGTGAGAAAGGCAAAGAATGGAGAAAGACAAAATACAATGGAGAATTAGGGCTACAAAACCAAGATGCTATTATATATATAAGTAAACATAATAGAGGACATAAAATAGATGAATACAAATAAATAAAAATATTAAGGCATACAGAAATTTCATATATATACATATATATGTGTACATTTAAATTAATATTTGCATGTAGTTGATAGAAATAATGAAGTAGATGACAGGAACATCAAAATAAGCTGAAGAGAAATTTAATAATGTTTACATTTCAAATGAATGAATAAATTTTAAAAATATGGTGGACAGAATACAAAACCCAAGGTATAGTTATTAGGATGTGTGTCAGGGGCTATAGCAGTAAATAACCTTGTAACAGTTCAGAACATTCCAGATATGTTTAATGAGAGCAATTCCTAAACATGCTAAAGGAGAAAAAATGAAAAGAAACAGTCATATACTCAATTACTGGTGAAACTTTAGAAGACTGAAACCAAGTACGAAAAAAACGGAGATTATTTACAACAAAGCTGCAGTTTTCTTAACAAGTGGTTTATAAGCCTAATAAAAGCAATTTTCATGAGAGATATTGATTTAAAAACATTAGACTAGTGTACAGCTATGCTATTGCACAAATTTTCTATTAAGGGAATATTAATAAATTAACATAAATTGATTAATTTGTAAACTAGAAATCTATTTTATTATTTAATATTATTTTTATTGCTTAATATTAACTTAATCTACTTGCACAAATATATTTTAAATAATATACATGTATACAAGTTCACTTTTACTCTAAATTTTACACACAAATCAACACATTCATTTGCCAGGTTTATGTTAAGTATTTATTTTAATTTTCTTAAGTTTTTTGAAAAAGTTTAATTATTTTCTCATTCATTGAGTGTTATATGGAATATTTACTTGTCACAAATCACTCACATTATCTTGATGTCATTATTGTCTCAAAACCATATTCCAAATTGGGATGGGACATTGTCATCTGTAATGTGAAGTTTTATGTCAGCGCCCATCATGTGCTGTGCAACAGATAGACATGACATCTAGAGATGTTGCCGTTAATGTATACAGGTTTTGTTTTTATGAATAAGACTCAAATATGGGTACATGCAGAAATTGATGAACATATTGGAATACTACTCTTATAAAGCAGAGAAAATCAGTAGGTCTTTGTTTCCAAATTAAATGAGTTTCTCATTGCTCCAATTAGTTTCTTCCTCCACGTTTTGGTACTATTTTCTTATTGTCAGGTTATGCATAACAAATAATTGCAAGTAAACTTTATTAGCTCTTATGTTTTATTCTTCGATATTGTTTCCTACTAAATAGCTTCATGAAATCTTCCCATTTCCATGTACCTGTGCCTAGTCTATTCTGGGATTTCTACAGCACCATCAGAGTGAGACAGTGATGTCAGCCAGATTTGGAGTTTCTGTGCTTGTATGTTTTGAAGAACAAGGTGAGTATGTCACCTGTGCTAGGTCATGTACTCTACCTGAGACAGTTTTTTAACCCTAGTTAACTTGAGTTTACAGATCAGCTACCCAAAACTTAAGGAAGTAATGCTATTTAATCAAGGCCACATTGTTTATAGATAGCATACCATGAAGCTAAGGATTACTTTGTATTTGGAGCTTTAACTTTGTTTTAATATCTTTTCTTAAACTGTTTAAACAATTCGTTTATAGTTTTGCTAACACTATTAAGTAGCTTCAGTGAGCCAATAGAAGTAGATGAGTAGGGATTTGAGTTAGATTGGCAGTAGATATCTTCTTCATTAGGCAATAGAATGGAGTACATAACAAAATCCTGTTTGTAAAATAACAGAGAACTATCCATAAAGAATCAATAATATATAACTTATCACAGTGAAAAGATGCAGGAATCAAGTGGACACAGAGAATATCCAGGTGTTGTGGTGAATTAATCAAATTTAAAATAATGAGCTAAACAAAGTTCTACTCTGGAAGATCTATAAGACCTAACAGGAAAAATGTGAATAGCATGCATGGGAGACTTTTGACAAGGATAAGAAGCCAAAAGAGGAGAAGCAGATTATAGAATAAAATAACAACTTGATTGATGATGGCCTTATTTGATTGGCGAAAGAGCAGACTAGATTGAGCAGATGAATTCTCTTAGAAACTGAAGATTTGCCAAGAGCTTGTGGTTATATTAAGTTTAAAGAAAAATAAATTTTGAAGGATGACTTAACCAAATTCTATAAAAGAACCAAAACTCAATGTTTATAGTAAACATTTGTTTGACTAGTAAATCAAACAGAGAAGAAAATTAGAGCCTGACTCCCCCAAAAAACAACCAACCAAACAAACAAACAACAAAACCAAAAAAAAACAAAAACAAAAACAAAAACAAAAGCAAAACAAAAAAACAACAACAAATAAAATGCTTGAAGATGGAACCTTGGACAATGTAATGATGGAAGAATGAAAAGTGTTCAGAAATCTCAAGCAGGATGAAAATACCAACAAAGTAAATTACTTTACCAATTTAGTCATGCTGAAAATAAAATTTGAATGGAGAGCAAAGGTATTCCCAGGGAAACAGACACACCACATGCAGATGATAATGATCATTCCTTTGATTATTGGTATTTGACAAAGATCAAGTGTGATAATGACTGATGACTTCTGATTAAAAACAATGCAGGCCAGATATCAAGGAAACTTAATTATTCGAGTTCTATTTATAAGCACAAATAACGGAGTAGGACTGTTATTTGGACATAGTCTTTTAAAATTAGTGTTATTTTTAAAATACTATTCTCTGCTGAAACTCATGAGAGGAATAATTGATTCCAACATGGACACAAATAAAATTAATAGAGTCGGACCTGCCAAAGAAGAGATGTCTAATGGTGTAATAGTTGCAAGACTGTTTATGGGGGTAAATAGCTGCTCCCTTGACTGCATTTGAAGCCAAGCTATTGGGAGGAAATTCATTCCTGGTACTGCAAACTTCATCAAAAATCATGGATAGAGAGTCATAGGGCCTATGGAAAGCCTATAGATGCTGATTTTCTAAATGTATTGTCCAATTTGCTTCTAGTTGTGTACATTTTTTGTCCTTCTATTTCTGTTCCTCCAACCTTGTTCAGAGAAGCTTCTTATTGCCGACTGTAATAGAGCAGAGATTCATTACTATTCAAAATACTGAGAATAAGTAACCACGAGTGTTGTGTCATAACAGAAAAATCTATATCCGCATCCCTTCCTTCCAAGGTTCAGAGAACACTGCAGAAGAAGGGATAGAAAGAATATAAAAAGTGGAGGATTGAAAAGAGGTAAAAAATGTGCTCTGCAGCATTGATGTTGCAAAAATGAGCCCACAGCAGCTGCTGTTACCTTCCCAATACACATAAGTACAAATCACTTTAAATTTTCAGCATATGGTGAAAGCAGATCTCCAGGTCCCACCCTTATGGAAGAGCTATGGGTGACTGATCATTGCTTGGAGGAGGAAAATTAACCTTAGGAGTCTACCTCTCATTGTTTCTTCAGATCATTGTGGATGACTCCACATCATAAACATAAGGCAACACTAATAGAGCTCAGTATGTTAAGATAAAACCTAAATAGATAATTTAAATACAAGTTTTGAAGGAAGTATGATGAGGGAGAAATGCTAAAGGCAGTTGGAGGAAGGAAAGTAAGGGATGGATGTAATTAAGGTACATTGTATAGCTATATAGTTTTCAAAGAGTAAACAAAATTAAAACGAACTACTACTGTAGGACATATTAGCTGTATCATTTGAAAATGACAATGTTTTGCTGTTTTTACTTACGCACATCATAAAAAGTTAGAAGGTTTACAAGCGACGCATGGTAACCTTTTATTAGTTCTGAAGGATAGAAGTTTGGAAGAGGTAGGTATTTATAAAGTCTTGCAGAACAGGGGCATTGTGTTATTTGTTTCTGAAGGCTTGGAAGATTCATGCCCTTCCTCTCCAAGCCTGTGCACATTTGTCATAACTGTGTTTCTTGCAGCTGCTTACTAACTGTCCACTTCTGACCTGGCATTAGTGACCTGAAATCCAGTCCCATTTGTCTTATGTTGCCACATTGATAACTGACTTCCTCTTTTCTAGGCCTGTTTGTTTCTCATTTTGCAAATTTAAAACCTGATACATCCTAAACATTAGACTTAATAAACTCAATTATTATCACAGATATCACATGCAATATCCTTTTAAAATTTGATAATAAGAATTGTTTTAAGAGAAACAGCAGTTATGGGGAGGTACTCACCCAAGTTATGCTGTGCTGAGGTAGAAAACTACAATAAAAGAGCCTGCCAAAGCAAAAATACTCTTCATGTAGTAATTTCAAGCAGAGAGACAAGACCAAGAACCAACTAGGAAAAGACAGACCTTTGGTAGACATGCCTTCTATGACCTACTCCTTCCAAGTGTGTTCTACTGACTAATGGTGCAGTTTGCTATAAATTTACCAATGCACCAATTCTTTGATGAAATCAGCTTCCTCATTAAGTATTGAACTCTCAAAAGCTCCATCAACTGGCAAGCAAATCTTCATAATATTGATATTGAAGAATCATTTCTTGTTAACATTTTATTACCAAGATGTTTGTTTGTTTTGTTTTATTTGTTCTATACTCATTACACTGTCAAGTTTTTGAATAGGTTTTGACAATATTTGGAACTGAGTGTTTGATATTCCTTCTTATGATAATTTACAGTGTTTTCTTACTTTCTCTTTTCATTTTTTTCTCTTACACATATTATCGACATCATTAAGTGTTTTGAGATTCCTGTATTTTAACATTTTCTGTTGGTGTGAGTCACATGTTAATGTTGTTCAAAGGTTTGAATGTGACTCTGCTTTTGCTGTATATTTTCATACTATTTAGCAAATAATAGAAGAATCTCAATATTATGTAGGAAGTAATCATACATGTATTAGCTTGATTTCACTCTCACAAGATGCCTGTTAAGAATTTTTAAAGTCATCTAATTAAAATACTCTTGTTGGTTTTATCTCACTAACCTCTAAAATTCAAAGAGACCACACCGACTTGAGGAATTCGTTCTCTTCTAATCCAGTCATCAATCCTGATACCTTGTTTCCCTGGCACAGAAATTTGAGCTCATTACCAGGAGGAATTCTGACCCTTGAATATTTAGGACAGGTATAAATTCTTCTGATAGAGCTTCACAGTAAGGCAACAGAGAATGACACACATCTCTTCATGTTACTTCACAGAGATAAATTCCTTCTGTTTGCTTCAGCATAACTACAAGCTGGTGATATTCCTTCCCTATTTTTAAATGCCTTTAGAAGCCATTCTCATAAAATTGTCATTTTTAAATACAATGTTTTCAAGTTTCTGTTTTTATGTAGCAGATTTATTATATTAATTTATTATCATAAAAGCTATAGCTTGTAGACTTGCTTGCTATCCATTGTCACCACCACCTTAAACTGTTTTAGAGCCTGTCATAGTGATAAACAAGGCAGAGCTGTGATGATGACCTCATTTTCTCAAAAGATGCCTTATTTGTTTTCATGTGTTTTAAAAAGTGACAGGAATACATAGTGTGTTCGATTTGACTTCTATGGCCATAGGTAGCTAATACAAGAAATTCTTTGTGCCTGAGAATTAACAGTATGAAATAATTTCTCTCATTTGATAGAATAATAATAATGACTCTATTTTCCCTGAAGCCTTAAGGTAACTGGGACCCTGAGTAATGCCCATCCTCCCTCCAAACCCCTACCTGCCAACTCCGCTGGAAGAAATAAGTTACAAACTACACCTCAAATTCTGTGCTTTTTTTTCATGCCCCACACTTCTGCTTTCTTTCTTGGGGGCCTGCTGGCACCAGAGACAACAAAGTAAGACCCTGTACCAAGCCCTTGCCTTCCATTAAAAAGCACCTTACAGCCTTAAACTGCACACCAGCCCCTGGACTCCATTTATCAGCCCAGAATTCTTTCTGCTTCCCTAGAGGCCCACTGGCACCAGAGACTGCAGGCCAATCTATGACTAGGGACCCCATAGCCAAAGCTTAAACTCCCAAACCCCAGAGGACAGATAGGTCACAAAAACCCAGGGGAGACATCCTACTTGATTAGAGAAGCCTTGCTAGTCAC
Organism: Mastomys natalensis; assembly: GCA_021653895.1. NCBI lineage: Eukaryota > Metazoa > Chordata > Mammalia > Rodentia > Muridae > Mastomys > Mastomys natalensis. Next base: position 571,149 of record JAJTUV010000689.1, read on the forward strand.
CCAAAACCCAGGCTACTCAGCAAAAAATACAGAAACAAACAAGACAAACAGAAATGAAGATGAAAAAAAAAAAAAACACATCCAACAAAGATAAACCCAGAAATAAGCATTTGAACCCATAGTAACCAAGGTCAACATAAGAACACAGTCAACAACAGCAGGCAGCTCTCTACTCACAGCAAGCCTGGATATCCTAACACAGCTGAAACACGAGAAAATGACCTTCAATCCAATGTTATGAAGATAATAGAGGCCTTTAAAGAGGAAAATATAAGCATAAAGATTTTGTGCACTGTGTAAAGTTTACCCTTGTGTTATTCAAATGCTGATTTCTTCTTTCATATCTTGTTGCAATCTGTACATGGAATTATTATTCCATGTACACCATTACAGCAAATGAATGAATCCCTCAAATGAGTACAAGGGAATATAATTGGACAGATGAAAGAAATGAATAAAATTGTTCAAAACCTGTAAACAGAAATAGAATCAATAAAATATATAAACTAGGGGAATCCTGGAGTTGGAGACCCTAAGGAAGAAAACAAGAACTATAGATGTAAGCATCACCTACACAACTGAAGAGATGGAAGGGAGAATCTTAGATGTAGAAGATACAATAGAAGAAATTGAAATGTCAAGAATCTCCTCTCTCAAGTTTTTGTAAGATATGTTTGCCATTTATTCTCTGCCTTGTCACTAAAAGGTCATCAGCCAGTGGCTAGAAAGAGTAGAGAATAGGGTAGGACTTCCATCTGCCAGGAATAAAGGAAAGAGAGAGGAATAAAGCAGATTCAGCCACTAAGAGGTCAAGAAGAGACATCATTGGAGAATCTGAAGCCCAGAGAGTCAGACCAATACTAAAATGCAAATATCAAGGAGATTTTGGCTGGGAGGCAGCCACATTAGCTTGGAGGAGTAAAACAGATCAATAAGTCACCAGTTATTGAGTGATAAAGCATGACTAAATAAATCTTGGTTTCTCTGTGCCATTATTGCAAAACTGTGTAAAGAAAATCAGTCACTGTATTAATTATTGCATACATTTAAATAAAAACACCATTACAGCAAGTTAATGAATCCCTCAAATAAGTACAGGGGAATATAATCAAACAGATGAAATAAATGAATAAAACTGTTCAAACCTGTAAATAGAAATAGAAGCAATAAAAAATACAAACTAGAGGAATCCTGGGGATGGAAAACCTAAGAAAGAAAACAGGAACTATAGACGTAAGCATCACCTATACAACAGAAGAGATGGAAGGAAGAATCTTAGATGTAGAAGGTACAATAGAAGAAATTGATACATCAATCAAAATATGGTAAATCTAAAATATTCCAGACACAAAAAAATCCAGGATACTTTGGACACTATGAAAAGAGCAAGTCTAAGAATAATAGGATGAGAAGATTGCCCATTAAAACATAGAGAAAACATTTTCAACAAAATCATAGAAGAAAATTTCTCTAAGCTAAAGAAACATATAACCTATAAACATATAAGAAATTTACAGAACACCAAATAAATCTATTTGGACCAGAAAAAGTTCTCCTACTACATAATAATCAAAACAATAAATATATAGAACAAAGGCGTATATCTGAATTTGTTGCCTGCCTTTGGATCCCTTTCTTGCTAGCTCTACTGTCTCATCTAGTCACAATGAGAGAAGATGTCCTTTCCTACTGCAACTTTTTATGCCAAAGTGAATTGATAATCATGGAAGGCTTCCACTTTTCTGATGAGAAATGGAGGAAGAGTGGGTGGTTGGGGTATAGAGAGAAGAGGCAGTCCCTTCTCCTGCTGTTAGGAGTCCCACAAAGAGACTGAGATGCACAGCTGTTACATAGTTCAGAGGACCTAAATCTATCCCATGCATGCTCTCTGTTTAATGGTTCATTCTTTGTGATTAGTTAGTTGATTCTGTTGGTTTTCTTGTGGTATTTTTGATCCCTCTGGCACCTTCAATCCTTCCTTCTCCTCTTCCACAGGATTCTGGAAAATTCTCTGCCAAATATTTGGCTGTTCATCTCTACATCAGTTTCCACAATTTTCTGGGTGAAGCATGTCAGATGACAGTTAAACTAAGAACCTGTCTGCAAGTAAAGCAATATATCATTAATTATGTCAGGGGTCGGCTCCCTCTCATGGCATGGGTGCCAAGCTGGACTAGTCATTGGTTTTCCTTCCTCTCAATTTCTGCTCTCTGTTTGAAAAGCTATGGAATCTGGGAGAGTCTTTGCCCCATTATAGGGTAACTCAATTTAATGTCTTTATACATGTATGTGTATATGCATATATTTTGGTAAGCTTCTATAATAGTGGATTTCCATATTGTTTTATTAATGGACTTTGTCGTTAGTCACCCCTAAATACCCTCCTCTAGCCTGGTCTCCTTTTCAGGTACTAACACTTCTTGATTCATTGTTTTCCCATTCTCCCTTCCTACCACTTGCCATCTATAATCTATATCTTAAAGACTCCTGAATGTTCTCTCACTGGTTTCCAAATGCCTATTAATACTCCAATTTTAGGATAATATCCAAAGATTCATATCTGGCACCATATAAGATAGAGAACACTAGCTATTTATCTCCTTGGGTCTGATTATAATGATTATCCTTAGTTCTATATGATTTTTTCCTTTTAAAAAGCATTTTCTCTTAACAGCTAAACAATAGTTAATTGTGTAAAATATACCTCACTTTCATTATTCTTTTATCAGTTGATGGGCACCTAGATTAATTCCATTTCCTGGCCATTGTGAATAGAGCAGCATTAAACATAGATGAGCACAAATCTCTGTATTAGTATTAGAATTCTTTTAGCATAAGCTCAAGAAGTATAACATTCTCCCTACTAACTAGCTTTTATAATTCTAGAAGGTACTATCATTAAACTGTAATCAGCATTTGAACCCTGAGAGTTACATAAGAAACACCCTGGTGAGATATGCACAGTTGGATAATAGTGGTATGAATGTTACAGGCAACAACTGTTTTCTGGTTGGACTTAAGACCCAATCCAAAAGACAGAATTAATGCCTGTCACTGTTAAGTAATGAGGGCCAAGATTTAGGGGGCAAGCAATTCATAGCACCTACAGAAAATGAGCTGCTATTACTATGATTAATTGAGATAGTATTAAACCAACTCATTAAGACTTCATTATACCCATAGGTAAATGCATTTCTCACTCCTCATTTGAGAAGCTCTTTTTCAGGAGAAGCAAATGAAGACAGAGATCCAGAATCTGCAACATTCAGAGAACAAGAAATAGGAGTTATCAGCCTTAAATAGAACATTTATGTCTCACCCAATCTTCACCAGTCTCAGGGATGATAAGAAACAAAAAGAATGTGAAAGCCAAAAGAAGTGGATAAGTAAAATGAAAGTTTTTTTTCTGAATACAATAGGAACATGTACATGTGAATTTACAATTGTTGTGGCAGCATTTAAGAAATTTAACATGATCAAGTCAGCCAAACTCAGCATGAAATTGGATGAGGTCAGCCATCTTCCCACTACCAGAGGACCTATTGTCAATGGATAGCTGCTTAGGAAAGAAATAGTCAGTTTCTGTTTTTTTTTTTTTTTTCTTTTTTTCTTTTCTCTCCCAGTGAAGCTTCTCCTGAGAGGCCAACTAGGATTAGGATCTAGAATGAACCGTGCCCATGAAGACAGTACTAAGGAGATTTCATGAGTTTAAACGGTAACAAAGAAAACATTTGAATTTGGGAAGAAATTGTATTGATGAAACTATGAAAGAAATTGGAGTCGAGAGAAGATACTAGGGTATGGACTTGATCAATACACACTATATGCATGTATAAAATTCTCGATTAATACAAAACGATTGAGAATATTAGAGAGAAATTATGAAGAACCTAGCCTTATCCTCTCTCTCTACTCTCCTCTCTCTCTCCTCTCTCTCTCTCTCTCTCTCTCTCTTTCTCTCTCTCTTTTATTTTTTGAAGTCCAGTCATTGCCCCACTCCCAGTCCTTCTTCCCAAATTCTTCATCCCATTTCTCTTCCCCCTGTCTCCAAGAGGATACCCTCCACACCAGGCCTCTCCACTCCCGGGCCTTCAAGTCTCTCAGGGTTAGATGCTCTTCTTCCACTGAAGCCAGACCAGGTAGTTCTCTGCTGTATATGTGTCAGGGTGTCCCGGACCAGCTCCTGTATGCTGCCTGCTTGGTGCTCAGTGTCTGAGAGATCTCAGAAGTCCAGGTTAATTGAGACTGCTGCTATTCCTATGGGGTTGCCCTCCTCCTTCTTCCAGTCTTTTCCTTAATTCACAGGAGTTCCTGACTTCAGTCCAACAGTTGGGTATAAGTGTCTGCTTCTGTCTCTGCCATTTGCTTGTTGGGCCTCTCAGAGGACAATTATGCTAGACTCCTGTCTGTAAGTACACCATAGCATCAGTAATAGTGTCAGGCTTTGGAGCATCCCCCTGAGATGGATCCCTGTACAGGGAGCAAATCTTGATTGTTTGAAAACTACTTAAGATATCCCAAGGATAATATCCTCCATATCCTAATTATTGCCAGCTAATTCTCATTTCTTAATAAATAACAAATTTTAATAAATCATAATCAAGCCAAATTTTAATAAGTCATAATCAAACTAAAATTTTAATCATAATCAAGCCATACAGGCATCTTAATTATGGTTTATATTACTATGAAGAGACAATATGACCATGGCAATATAAAAGAAAGAATTAATTGGGGGTTGGCTTACAGTTCAGAGGTTTAGTTCATTATCATCATGACAGAAATCAAGGCAGCACATAAGCAAAAATGGTACTAGAGAGTATGTGAAAGTTCTACATCCAGGTTGGCACTCCGGAGCCTGAAAACACAAAGGCCATGCCCCTGTCACACTTCCTCTAACAATACCACACATACTTAAACAAGGCACACCTAACAGTGCCACTCCCTTAGGCCTAAGGGACCATGTTCATTCAAATCACCACAACAGGCACTGTCTATAAAGTTATCTATGAATACTGCATGCTACATGGAAAGTCTTTTGACCAGTCATTAGGTACTGGTATGTTAGTTATATTTAATGCAAAATAGTTTTTTGATCCAGGGCTGTGCCAAATGACCTTCATTTAATTACTTACTAATAATTATCTGGAACTAATAAAGTCCCAGACAATAGAAATAATGCATTATATGCAGATTATACCTAGAAAATTCTCAGAGATGTTACAGAGTCAAATCCAATCCAGCTGTAGGCTTTTCTTCTCTGTAAGTAATCTCAGGAGAAATGCTTGATGGATAGGGCAGTCAAAGGAAACAATGTCAACATCAATTGCAACAACAACAGAAGAAAGGAGGAAAAAAACCTGGGAAGTTACTAGTGAAACTGAGCTTTGTTTGAACTTGTGTTTGCAGGATGGCACGAAGTGGCTATATCCTGAGACAGTGTGATAATTTACTGGTGAGAGCTTTTGGATCTGTTATTGATCTATCACTGTCTAATGCTTATATTTATCCACTATAATTACCCACATCCTATACAGCTAAGATCTCTCTCCTTCTCTCTCTCTCTCTCTCTCTCTCTCTCTCTCTCTCTCTCTCTCTCATATGCACAATGATGAGACCAATTCAATGAGTTGATCTGCTCAGGGCTGGGATGAATAAGTAGGAAAGGTGAGTGGAGAATATGCGGATCAAATTCCTTAGGCTGAGATTATGCTTTATTTACTTACAAATGGTTCATGTATACCTGGGAAAATGCCTGTGTGCTATTTGTGGACGTTCTCTCTCTCTCTCTCTCTCTCTCTCTCTCTCTCTCTCTCTCTCTCTCTTGCTTCTTCTCTCTCACACACACATAAACACACTATATATAAATATAAATTGTATATATATTAAAGCATAAATAGTATTAATTACATAAAATAATTCTCACATATTTGAGATATTAGTTTATTCATATGTGAAAGCGTAGCTAAAATGATTATAAACAACAACTTGTTGTACAAGTCTATTGAAATTACCTTAGGTACTGATGTTACCTTATCATCTATAAATATGTTTTGGTTTTCTATATTGTTTTTGTAAGTAATAGCATTTATTTATCTGTATTAAATAAGTTTCTTTCCAAAATTGATTTTGTTTTTTATTCAATAAGTTAACATTAGATCACATAAATTTATGGTATTATTTATGTGATGTGTCTGTGTTGGTTATTTCTGCTGTAGTTTAGAAATGTTGATTTGTAAAATGGAGCTCCTTATTCATATTTATACTTTAAATTTTTACCAAAATTGCTACACTTAAAGTTATTTTAACATTGACATAGATTACCTAAATTTTTGCTTGTTACCTTTTTTATTATAGTTGTTTATTTTTCTTGTTTTAAATCTATTTTAAGACTAAGATTAATGATATCTGTACTTTTCTCCAAATTGGGTGATCTTAAGATTTCTCTTCTTTAACTTTTTCAAATTATCATCTTAAAAATTAAATTTAGTAGGAAAAATATCAAATTATGCACAAAGGAATAAAAATGGTAAGTTTTAGATGGAAATACAGATTATATAAACATTTGAAAACACAAAAAATACACCAATAAATTTTGTGCTAACTTCAAATGTCATTGTAACTAGAATTAGGTAAATGGAAGAAAGATAAAAGATAATGACTTAAATATTTAAATATGATGAAAAGCTGTAAATCACACATCCCCAAAGGGCCCTTGAACAAGCACAAGAATCACCAAGAACGCTACCAAAAATAATAATAACCATATTCCTTGAAATGATGATAAAGAAAACACAAATTCAGACAAAATATAAGTACAAAAATGATGAGGGTTTTGCCTCAAATTCAGGCTGGTGAATTGTAACATATAACCAATTCAAGCACACTGCCTTGTGGTGCATCAGATTCTTAGAATAAAACTGTTCTGAACAGACTCGTTTTGGGTATGTTTTTGAAGTGTCCAACCCTTTATCAACTGATCCATCTGTTTTTTATTCTATCCCCCACTTCACAGATACATTATGACAAGAACATAGATTTAGGAGTTAATCTTCTCATCTTCAAATCTGGGTCCAGCAATCATTACTTACATTGATCTCCCCTGTCTCCCACTCAAGCACTACATCCAGATACCTATTTATTCTATAGAGCTATTTAAACTGTTACATTCAACATTTTACAAATGCATTTCCTGCTAAAATACTGTAACAAAAAAAAGTGTCTAGAAAAATGAAGCTGCTATTATCTTCATTAAAGCAGACTCCTGTCTTTTATGGTCCTAAACTGACCAGCAGCTGACTCAGACAGATACAGACATCCAGAGCCAAACAGTGGATGGAGCTTGAGGACTCTTATAGAAGAATAGGGGGAAGGATTGTGGGCCCTAAGGAGATAGGAACTGCACAGGAAGATCAACAGAGTAAACCAACCTGAACCCTTGGAGCTCTCAGAGACTGAATCACCAATCGTGGAGCATACCTAGTCTACACAGATCTACCTCCATGGGCTGGACCTAGGCCTCCCTGCACATATGTTGTAAATGTACAGCTTGGTTTTCATGTAGGTCTCAAACATCTGGAGTGGGGGCTATCCCAAAACATGCAGCCTGTATATGGAGTATGGTCTTCTAGCTGGGTGCCTCATCTGGCCTCAATGGGAGAGGAAGCACCTAGCCTCTCAGAGACTTAAAGTGGCAGGGTGGGGGATACAGGAGGAGGGGGGTAGTCAGAAACAAGAGATGGGGAAAGATTGTGGGAGGGGGTGACTGGGACAGGTTATAAAGTGAATAAGCAAAAAAATACAATTAAAAAAGGAAAAAAAAAAACAAAAATGTTTCAACACTCTCTTTTAAACATATAGAATATGAGTACATTAAAGCTGTAGAGCTATTCTTGGAAAATTTGTTTTAAAACTGAATATTCTCAAAAAAAGGAGAAAATTCAGCATCTGTTATCCTTTGTTTTTTGAATAGAAACTCATGCTACAGGCACCAACATTCTGTTAATTTACAGTGGCACAAGACAGAACTGCAAATAGGTGTTATAGGTGATCATAGTAAGATGTGTGTGTTCAAAGTCATGAACTCTGACTAATAAGGAAGTGCCAGGAGCAAGCACTGATTGTTTTAAAAAAAAATTCAATTGTAGAACATGGCAAGTTTCCCAAAATCTCAAGTAAGTATTGCTAGAAGGAGAAAGTCAAATGTTATTAATATTTAGTTTTTCACTAGGATGTGTACTAATTCTGATTGTACTGTGTGAATTGATGGCAGTATATAATTTTACTTAATGTCAAATTTAAACACAAAACTATCAAGTTTTCTTCCTATTATCATTGCAGCCAGGAAGATAAGAAAATAAATTCTCAGTGAAATTAGGTCTTTCTTCTCACATACTGAAAATCTCCAAAGGGTGTTTTGGCTTAGCATAACAGTGATATCCTGTAATTTCTCTTCGCCTCAGCCACTAATCAATTTTGATGTTTAATTTCAGTGTTTTCCTGGGACAGTATGTTTGCCCCTACCATAACTGTGTATCTTCATATCAAATTATCTGGTTTTTCCATTAGTTTAGATCAATTAAATCCTAAACCTACAATACCTAAAATGACTCTAGTGTAAGGCTTAATACATAGAAGAAAAAGTGTGGTAAAATGATAAAAGAGGTTTTATTCTATTCCCCTATTGGAAAAAAATAGATTTTTTTATTCTTATTCTTTGTGTGATCAGGAATGAAAGTTTTAATGCCTTCAAGAATACTTTTACTGTTTTTTAAAAGGAGAAAATGAAAGTTTTATGAAACTAAAGTTTTATAAAACTAAACCTTTATGAAAGGTTTATGAACTAAATAAGAGTCCTGAGACCTCTCAAATCAAGATCTATGATGATAAATATTCACGATGATGTGCCTGTAGGGTGTGACTTGTTTGGCATACTTTGTTTGCTTAAAAATTCTCATTGAGTAAAATGAAAATAATCTTGAGAGTGGCAGAAATGTCTACAAAGACATGCATGCAGACTCTTGATAGCAAAAGGCTCAGTAGATCTCTAAGAAACAAATGGCTTAACTGTAGGATAGGTTAGGAATAATTTCCAAGCAGTAAGAACTGGGCTGAGAAGAAAACTAAATACATATGTAGCCCCCTAAAATAAAATCATTTGTGAATCCATCTAGAAATATAAAACTGTGGGTGTTGTGAATTTTGTGATTCAGGCTACAATGATTAAAATGGGTAGTCTTTCTTTCCTTCTTTGGTTCGTTCTTTGTTTCTTTTATTTTTCTTTCTTAGATTCTTACATTCATTCATTCTTTCCTTTCAAATGAGTAGTTTTGTTCTACTTCTTTAGGAATTATGCTACCCTTTCAGTAAACAATCAATGACCTTCATGTTTGGACTTGCTCAATTTATCAAACCTTAAACTTACTCAACACTATTGGCTTTTTTTCTTCATAGCATAATTGACACCTATAAGTTATACAATTAGTAATTATAGTATATATTTTTCATTAAGCAATTAGACATTTATGTTACTTTTAGTATTTTAGCTCTTTCTCTCTGTCTCTGTCTCTTTGTCTCTCTCTGTCTCTCTGTCTCTGCCTTCTCATCTAAGTCTTCATCTCATACCATTTCAAACCCTTGCCCATCCCTTTTCTTCACAAAGTTAACGTTTACTTCATGGACTCCATTACTCTTATTTTGTAAAACAGACAAAAAAAAGACATCTTTTAAATAAGATATTGACTTGTTTATATGCTCTTGGATTTTCTTTTTTATTTATCTTAGGTGTTCTAGGAATCTCTCTCTCTCTCTCTCTCTCTCTCTCTCTCCTCTCTCTCTCTCTCCTCTCTCTCTCTCTCTCTCTGTGTGTGTGTGTGTGCACCATGTGCATGTGCATTCAAATGTCCATATACACTAGAAGAGGCCATTGTATCCCTTGAACCTGAACTAAAGGCAACTGAGAGCTGCAGTTTGGATGCATGAGAACTAAATCCTGATGCCAGTTGCTCTTTAAGAGTATCAAGTGCTCTTAGCAGCTGAGCCATTGGCTTAGCCCTGCAGCTTTTGTTACTAGGAAATATATCTCAGGCATGTTTGTATTTAAAAAAATAAAAGTTCATAAATGTTAGAGGATTAAGCAGTTTACTTTGAGACAGTCCTAGTAATGTCAGAAGCTGTAACTTTAAAGTCTCACCAATGTGAACGTTAAATGTGAGCTGAAGAAGGTTGTCACTAATGAACATCTCAAACTAGATGGAGGAAGATGAAGGGGCCTCAAACATCACACAGAGATACCAACAACTGAGGACAAATAGGGAAGAGTAGAAGTGTTTTTTTCCCTGTGAAGAGAACTACTATTATTGTCCAGTGCCACAGGGTCAGCTCTGAAGGCATACTTACAGGTAGCATAATGAACAGAACAGGTTGTATTTA